>JAJGOT010000005.1:2182500-2560000 GCA_022457155.1 Cladopsammia gracilis | reverse complement strand
TCTCGTGGCGTTGACCCGTGCATAAATTTGATATTTCCGGTTGTCTTGTTTATTAACGGATTGTATGTTTCGATTCAAATCAGAATAGTGTGTCAGAGAAAAAGAAAAACCGGCCTTTACGAAGTAGTTTTGCGTTTGTAAACTTGTATATTTGATTACTTTACCAAAGAAAAGGCGCTAGATTTAAATTCAGGCTAAATAACGCAAACGTGGGAGATGCTCACTCCGTCGAGACGAAGGGAAAATGAGCCGCTAGACAAATTAACCCATGGGGCATTGCAAGTCGTGACGCACACCGCCTGATTTTACCGGAAACGAAAGTCATTTACAACATTATTCTTAGGTCTCAGCCCCAGGTTTCTCTTCCTTCTCATTATTCAAGATGGCCGCGCACGAAGGAAGCAGCTTGACTTTTTCGGCACAACCTGATTTGAATTCGTCCTGTGATGTGACTTTGGTCGTCGAAGATGGAAAAGAATTTAAGGCTGACAGGCACGTTCTTTCAAAAGCGTGTCCTTTCTTCGAAAAGCTCCTCAACAGCGACATGAAGGAGAATAAAGAAGGAGTCATTCGACTGGATATTTTTACGGCTTCTCAGATGACCGATGTTCTGGAGTTTATCTACACTGGTAACGTGAAGATTTTGACTCTAGAGAATGTCGAGAATATATTTAAGCTGAGGGCAGCGGCGGATTATCTTTGCCTTTCAAATCTCAAAGACATTGCAAGTAAATTTATTGAGCAGAACTTAACGATTTTCGACTGTCTTTCAAGCCTTAACTTGGCAAAGCTATACATGTGTGATGAGCTAATCTGTAGCATTCGGAAATTCATCTACTCAAACTTTGGCAGCGTTGCAGAAACGGAATGTTTTATGAATCTACCGAGCCATGAAGTTGAAAAATGGATTTCCAGCGATGACATTGTTATAAACGCAGAGAAAGATGTTTTTAAAATCATACTTCGGTGGATTGACCACGACAAAAGCCAACGAAGCATAGCATTCAGCGAACTTTTTCGTCACGTGCGACTTACTTCTATGCCACGTAACTTCTTAGAAAGTGATATCATGACCAATGATCTTGTCAAAAAAAATAAAGACTGCCTTGGTGCTTTAGATAGAGCATTTGCATGGATTGCACAAGCAGACATTGGCAATGTTCCACGGCCACACTCTCCAAGAAAGGCTCTTGAGACATGTGCTATCACGTTTTCTGTAGTCAGAAGTCACGGGCCTTGCGTTGTTTATTTTTATGTTCCTGAAAGAGATGCGTTCTATCGTCTGCCAGAAACATCCGACGCTGAGAAGCCACGAAACTACTTATTCACATGTTGCGGTAAACTATTCTGTGTTTCTGAAAGCAGCGGATACATCAGTGCGCCACAATGGTATGTTCCAGAGTTAAACCACTGGTCCCCAGTTCCATGGTCAGTATCGGCCTTTCAACAAGAATTGATTGCTAATCGGCAAAGACTTACAGAGGTATTGGTCATAGGTAACAAAATCTTTTTTATTGTGGAAGGAAATTATATGCACTCGATTTCCAGCATTTCAAAATACGACCTTGACACTTCACAGTGGACAATTAAAGTTGACATGGGTGAAGAAGTAAATTACCCTACACTAGCTAAAGGACAGGGTTGCCTTGTTGCTGCAGGAAAGTTTTTATATACCATCGGTGGGTGCATAGATAACCCTGCATACAGTGATGATCTTGAAATGCTTTCACACTGTGCAAGATTTGATACAGAGGAAAACAAGTGGCAAGACATAGCAAATTTACAAGAAGCCAGACGTGGGGCCTTTGGTGTTGGTACAAACGAAAATATTTTCATTGTCGGTGGTTTAACGGAACACAGGTTGAGAACCTGCGAAGTTTACAACAGCAACACAGATGAATGGCATGTTATAGCTAGTCAGTTGACATCTTTTGATGTGTGGAGTGGAAGGGTGGTGTTAGTTAATGAAACATTGCACTTGCTGGGTTGCACCGAATATTGGTCGGAGGGAGAACTTATAGTTCAGTACTATGACAATGGAAAAGATGAATGGAATGGTAAGACAAGTATATCTGTCCAAAAAGGCTTGGTGCGTTACAGAATTTGGGGAGCTTCTTCATTACAAATTCCGAAAGGAGCTTTAAATAATCTTCAGCTAGTCACTTTTTTTCAGTAATGTGGGAAAAGCTCCTTTTAAAAGAGATTGTCAGTCCGCTGTAGAACTCTACATGCAGAAGAAGTCTATAGCTAAATAGTACCCAGAATTGACTTGATGATAGTAACATAACCCTTCTCTGTTTCTCATAAAAGAGAGATCATCTCTTATCAGGGGAGGGGGGTTCTCCCATATATAGCCTTTATGGGGATGTGCCACTCAATGGAGAATATTTTTATTTTTTAACTAAATTCATAGATAAGGCCAGGGTTTTAAACTTGACGCTGTCGCCCTTCAGTTATCAGGAAATATTTCCTGGCGTGCGTTTCTCAAAGGTCCCGAAAACTTTTCGGGCCCGAAAAGCCTTATTTTGTGCATAGTGTTAATGATAAGAAATCAGTTTTTATTTATGTTGAAAGCTTAGAAATAAAATTCGTAGTTGACGAAACACGTCGGGCAGGCTTGTGGGCTATTAACTGCAGCTCCACTTGATAGAAACTGAGAATTAAAAATGGTTTTTGGGGCCCGAAATGTCTTTGGGACCTTTGAGAAACGCACGCCTGGCCAGTATTTTCTGCAGTCTGACCTTCCAGACAACAAAAATGATGTCGTCATCAATCACAGATCATTGCCATGAATATAAAACATCAAAAATGGTAGCCTGGGACAGAGTCAGAGTTTTGAACTTGACATTTTTGAATTTATTTTTTATTTTTCTTAAACATGTACTTTTAAACCATTTACTGAAACATCATCAGTTTAGTTTCTTTTGTAACATTAAAGGGTAAATGCTAAACCTTACTCAAGTTAGTCTTTTCTACACCGTATTCTATGAGTTTCTTTTCTGCCGTAGGTGGAGGTAATTTTTTCAGTGATAAAAGCTTTTTATACAAAGCTTTACATGTCAGCGGGTCGCTAATGGACACAGGAAAAGCAGCATGTGGTAGTTCGTTAGAATTAAATAGACTTTTCCAGGAAGAAGGGATAGCGGAAATATTGCTGTAATACTGCAGATAATTTAGCTTTGTATTAATTTTTTCACAAAAAGACTAATTTTTAAAAGATAAAAAACAGTTCTTTTCAGTATCAAACAGGTATGAAACTTGAATGATTCCAGCCTGATGCCAGTGTGAAAAGTATATGGATGTTTTGTTAACAAGTCAGAATCTATTGTTCCAGATTATTTGATCAAGCACTTCAGATTTAGTTTGTGGACAGGTCGCTGTGATTTTCTGCCAATAATTGATGATGTCTTTATAAAAAACTTGACATTGTTATGGAGGGGAAACATAAGTTCCCTCCAGTTATCAGGAAATATTTTCCCATACAACATTTTCTGCACTCCATCCTTGCACTAACAAAAATGACATCATCAACAGATTACAGGGTTGGAGAAGTGTGAAATTTATGTCATAAACAGGGACAGAGTTTGACAGCCTGGGCAACACATCCCTACCTAACCTTGGAACGAGTACACCAACCCCCACATCTCTTAACCCTGTCATTCCCCGAGTCAATATGGGGACATGTAGTGTAGTTACCAGGGAGTGGGGGGGGGGGGGGGGGGATGGGTACTCAACAAATTAATTTTTGTATGGGGATGCTCTGCCCCTTTCATATACCAACAGAAGAAACACTGCATCTCTTTCATCTCTTTACCATACCTGTGAAACAAACTTATAGACAAATATCCACGAAAACAAGCCTTTATTCAGTTGAGGTTTTGGCAGTTTTCCCTTCCCTTTTCTATACTTCAACTCGTGAAATCCTTACCCTTTTATATACCTTCAGCCTAAAAAAGGTACCCCTTTCGGGTGGAGTATCCGGTATAGCAAATTATAGGGAGTACCCCCCCACCCCCCTCAAAAATCTGGTGCAGTTCTAACTTTTATGTCAGCCAATGAAATCCTATGGTGTGACCATTGAAATGAAACTTCTTCAGCAGTACTTTTGCATGGTACCATTTGTTTTAACTTTTGAGTCTGGACAAAATCCTATGGTGTGACCATTCAAATGAAACCTCTTCAGCAGTACTTTTGCATGGTACCATTTGTTCTAACTTTTGAGTCTGTTGATGAAATCCCATGGTGTGACCATTCAAACGAAACCTCTTCAGCAGTACTTTTGCATGGTACCATTTATTTTTCAATATTTCACAAAATGAAATTTGGGAATTTTCTTGTATTTTGATGTCAGGCACTCTTGGGAGTGACTGCAACAGTCTACTTCATAAAGAGAATCAAGCATCAGGTGCACCCAACGAGGAGTGTTTAGGAAATGCTTGGAATGGCATTGTACTGTTTTTCATATCACTTTAGATCCTTCAAAGGAAACTATGTGAACGTTAACAGAGGAAAGGAACCTTGTCCTCCGAATTTACAAGCAGCTTTCACCTTTTTGAAAATCCTAGCTGACCTTATTTCGTGCCTTATTTTGTTTTAATCCCTAATCGTGTTGTTACGTTGCCATCCTATTGCTTCTACAGTGTATTTACACCCCTCAAAATACTTTGTAAATAAATTGTAAATAAAACTGTGGATATCAACTAATCCATGGTCCTCTATGTTCAATGTTTCTCCATGATGGTCCGCACTGGGTTTTATTTATGAGCACTGAAGGAGTATTACACAAAATACAACTTAATTATGCGGAAATCTATTTTTTAATATTTACCCTTTTTTGTCTTCCAATATATTTTGCTACTCTAATATGAGTTATAAGGGCATAAGGATTAATATTTACACTTATTATTTAGTTCCGTCAATAGAATAAATGGTGTCATTGATGTAAAACTGTTACAGACAAGTCGTGTCAGTACTAGAGACATGAGCATCAGCATAAGCTAAAGCATAACAATGCTTTATTGTCAAGTGAAAACAGGTACAGCATAAGCACAAACATAAGCATAACGACCAATCATGTGCTTATGTCAATGCTCGTTTTGATTTGTCTCAAATCCTGTGCTTACACTTATGCTTATGTCGCTAGTGAAAACCAGCAACCAGGACGACAACGGCACTGAGAACAACAAAACATTAGGTTTAATGAGCCATTCCCTGCAAAATAACGGCAAATGACGTGGATGTTTGACAGTTGATTTCCCTTTCTTTGTGTGAACTTGAAAGCCATTCCTCCAAATTCATCTCCTGGGCAATTCAGTGTTATTTAGACAAACTAAACAAATGGCAACATTTGCTAAGTAGTTTTAAACGTGGCTGCTTTTTTCAAGCAAGGTCAGCACTTGGCGTTGCCGTTGTGGTTGCTTAAGATCCCTACTCTGACACCAAAGTGACTGACGTAAGTGTCTGCATTATTGAGATATGTCCAGAAATGCAGCGGGGGGGTGAAAGAAAGTGTCCTCACCAATAAAAGTTCACCAAAACACAAAATTCTGTCACATGAAGTAATATGAAAATGGCAAACAACTCTGTCAAATATAAAGTACTCGTTAAACAATACTTACCTGCATTTCTGGACATACCCGGTAAGTGGCATCATTAGGGTATTCGTTTTGAAGAGGTAGATTCTCCATGACTTGGGGAAGTGAGTAGGAAGTAACATCAGAGACCAGTGGCGGATTCAGACTTGGCCCGATCGATCTAGCGGTGGGGGGGGGGGGGGGGGGGGGGAGGTGAGGTTGAGGCAGTGGATATCTTAGAGACTAAAACAATTTTGCAGCCCTTCAGACCTTATTTTTTGGCGGTGGGGTAGGGTGGCTAACCTCAGGTGGTGGGGCGGGGGGGGGGGGGGGGGGGGGGTTACCCTGGATCTGCCACTGATGTCAAACCTCCTTAAAGGGGCATTGTCACACAGTTTTTGCTGTGTTTTGGTCAAAATACACTAAATATATGACAGAGTACCTTTGCTCAAACATAAAATTGCTTTTAGAACACCAAGAAGATAATATCAAGTGATTTCTTCAAGGAAGAACAAACCATGATAAGTTTTTCTGTGATTTTTCCACGACTCTTGGGAGGAACTTGAAAAAATTGGCCAATTTTTTAAATTTGCAATCCATTTCCATCCGAGCCATCCACACCCAAAGATAACGAATACTAGTTTCTGTGCACTGGTAGAGTATTTGTTAACAAAACTGGACCATTATTTGTAGTTTTCCAATGAAACAAACGTTTTTTGGCTTTTCAAAGTGATACTAAAAATAGGTGACACCCAAAGGACAGACCAAGGTGTCTGTATGATAGAGGTAAGGATTGTATGCAGAGGTGTCCATAATAGGCCACTTTCGATATTATATTAAAATTCAACTAGATAGCAAGGTCTGGAGGACAAAAACAAAGGGAATGAAAAAACATGTTTATTCATTTCTTTTGTTTTTGTCCTCCAACCCTCAATATCGACAATATCAAGTTGAATTTTTATATATCGAAAGTAAGCTATTAGAGTATACCTGCCAACTTTTTCTGAGTGATGATAGGCACGAGAAATTTTTCGTGGGAGTGCCAGGATTTCCGAAGGCGACCCGATCAAATCCGAAGAGAATCCGATCTATCCCGAAGATGTCCGAAGTTTTCCGAAGATGTTCGAACCTCAGACCTCTGTAATTGTAATGTTCAGCACGATAAAACCTACAAAAAAGTGCCATATTATCATGAACGTAACTATATTTTTAATTGGATCATGCGATCAGTTAAGGCTGATAGCTCAAATCTGTAAGTCGGGCGTGCGAAATTGCTCCATAGGCATGAGTAAGCGTGAGATCGTTTTTTTGGACTCGCAGGCGTGAGACTTGGCAGGTCTATTAGAGGTTGTACTGTATGATAGAGGTACATTATTACTAAAGAGGAGGTTAACTGTATTTACAATATTTACATAATTTGAAGTTAAATAATATTTCAGATTCACGTTAAATGGAGTACTGAGCAACCTCTAAGGTTGGTATTTTTAGCGACGATTTTAATGATGTTTACTTAACATGATTTGGCGACTATTTAAATAGACTAATCATTGCAGCAATTTTTCATGAAAACGCTGAATTCGCTTAATTCACAGTCATGGGCTAAGTATTGTCGCTAAAATTTTAAACTCTTAGAGGCAGCTTTCATTTGACAGTCAATATGGTAACTTTTCGAAGCTTTGTGTTTTCTTTGAATTGACGTTTCCTACGTTTTGGCTGGCTCAAAAAGCTCTTGTAACGCGTTTAAATCAAAATAGAAAATATGCTGTTTCTCTATAAACCAATCACGAGCAAAACCAAAGATAATCGTGGCTCGAATGTTTTCCCGCGCTGGACGCAGACTGCATGTTTACCGCACTGAACACAGGCTGTATGTTTTTCCGCGCTGGATGCAGTCTACTGTTTTGCGTGCTGGACGCAGGCGGCATGCTTTCTTGCGCTGGACACATGCAGGCTGCATTTCTTCCCGCGCTGGACACATGCAGGCTGCATATTTTCCCGCGCTAGACACATGCAAGCTGCATCCCGTTCTGCACCCAGGCGGCCTGTTTTCCCGCGTTTGGCATAGGTTGATGTTTTTTGTTTCGAGTTCTCGTTGGTTCGTTGCCTTATTTACGTTTGTCGTAATTGACCAAACAGCGATCAAACGAAAAAAATAAACGCCATGTTTGGATTCAAATTTTACCAAATGTGGATGAAACTGTGCACCCGTCGTGCGTTTGATTGCTGTTTGGATGTGATTAACCACTTTGTTTTATATAGACTCGTTCCGATGCCAGAAAGCGTACGTCGGATTGTCGTAGGCTTCTTTTGGTGTAATCGGTAGGTCGTCGGCCAAGACGAGGTTCACTGAAGATAGCGTCATCACTTTTTCGTGGCATCTTGTTGGTGGCGGTTTGTTGATGTTGAAAAGCTTCGAGGCTGGAGCATCGAACACGTCGGCGTACTTCGGCGGCAACTTGGCCAGGTTCAAAAGTCTCACGGTCTTCTCATTGTTCGGCTCGTCTCGATCCCCCGCCAACTCCTGCTCGAGGTTCACGAGTTTTAACGGAGGCTGCTCGTAGAACTTTCGTGAATTTGTCGGCGACTTGTTGACAGTTACGAGTCTGACCGATGTGGTGCTCGCTGTGGCTGTTTCCATTGATGTACTGCTGTTGCGAATGTCGCTCTGTTTCCGTGATTTGCCGACGTTGTATTTTCCCGTAATGCTTATACTTGGCATTTTACTGAGGAGAGCTTCTCGTACCTGTTAAAACAAAAAACAAATTTGTCAAAAAATTCCTGCTAGTTAACAGAAGCTTTATTCCCGCTAATTCAAAATTTTGAGGCCCGTTTACACCGGCGATTTTTGTCGCACTTTTCGTTGCAATCTTTATCGCGCGCAAGTTGCATCTTCAAATCGCGAGTGTAAGCTAGCGCGACTTCAGGTTTTGAACTCGCAGCAAATGTCGCACCACCCCTAGTTTAATTTTTAGTTTTCTTTGTCTCGAATTCATTCATAATGGAAAATCAAACTGGTTTGAAATTGTTCAAACCAAAGAAAAATTTGAACCACAACATTAACGTATTCTTACCGAATCGTTTATCCAACAGTGTGCAAAGAATATAAAAATCCCCTGTAGATAAAGATAGAACAACAAAAGTAAGTACATGTCATTAAAAAATCATGATAGTTTTAAAACGCCTCCCGTGCACTGATGGCGAAAGCGCACGCTCGAAGAAAACGTAGGGATCCGTAGCGCTTTTCTGATTTTTTTATAACGTCAGCATGACCAAAAAAGCTATAAACAGTTTATTTTTTTGCGTTTCCTTAGGTGAAATTCCTTAAAATTTGGCGGAGAGATTATAATTCGTTTGTTGTTTTCGGAGCTCGTTTTTCGGGGAAATCTATACGACCAGTTTTCACGCAGAGGTAAAAGACAGAAATTTGCACATAACAAATAAACTGCCTTTACAACCCATACTTTTTTCGCGTCTGTTATTATCTGTCTATGAACTGTGAAACTTTTGGAAGATTTCACCGAAGGAAATTGAAGAATCCACGTAAGCAATTATGAGAACATTGTTTCCTTATTGCTTTTTACGTTGTGATAGATTTTAGTGATAACTGAGCGTAAGCTATATTAATAAAATGGGGACCACACGAGGCAAAGTAAAAACTCTTTGATCTCGGTGGGATTCGAACCCATGACCTTCGGAATTCCGTCGATCTACCGTTTGAGCTACGAGGCCGTGGTCACGAGCACGAGCACGGTCACGAGCACGAGGTCGTGGGTGACAAGGTGGTAATGAACTTTTTCATTCCCAGAGTCAACTATTGAGACATTTAGTGCAGTTCTAACTTTTGAGTCTGTAGATGAAATCCTGTGGTGTAACCATTCAAATGAAACCTCTTCGGCAGTACTTTTGCATTGTATCATTTGTTTTTTGATATTGTACAAAATGTAATTTGGGATTTTTCTTGAATTTTGATTTTTGGCGCTCTTGGGAGTGAAAGGGTTAATTTGTGGCAATGAGAATGTGAAGTGTACAAGATTCGAGAACACGCGGAAAGAGAGCAGGGAGCTATTAGGTAATTTATGGTTCTCAGTCCTAAATGTCACCACATATTTAATGCTCTCAGGCTGATTTCCTGTTCATACCTGCAGAGAGTTGGCAATGGTGAAAAGGTAATGGAAGAAGATTGTGTTCTCATCGACCGCCATAAATCCGAACACCCAAGTGAGGCCAAGCAAAGGAAGTAACACCACGGTCACCTTCACACTACGCCTGCGGGGGGGATAAAAATAAAACACATTAATTTCAAAGTTCAATCTTGAGCTCCTACCCAGACTTTGCGCCACCTTTAATCCTCAATACTCTTTGAAAAAGGGGTGGGAGGTTTATGGGGAGTAAAGTACTGCTTAGTAGCGTTAATGGTCTTACGTGAAAGAACTACCACATCACATGACTGGAGATTTTTTCTGGGTCCTTAAAGTTGAGTCCAGTTTTAGTATCTTTCATTCGCGACAAAGAGTTGTTAAAATTCCATTTAAAGTTTACACCGTTGAAGGTTTCAAGACAGGATCCAAGGTAGAGCGAAGGTGGTTTTTCGTACAGTGTCATCTGCTGGTCAAATAAAACGCGGACTCGCTGATTAGTATTACAGTGTACCACACTCCTCAGTATCTGTTACCTTGCGTTTGATTTCTTCGTAGAATTTTCATCTCCTGCTTTCACCATGGTCTTTGTTAGCAAAACGTAAATAACACTGACAAGGATGAAACAATTGATCTAGAACAAAGAGGAAATAAAATAGTTATTTGGCCCAAGAACTACCCGACTATTAAAGAGATGTATCATAGTGGCATAGTTCAGCGATGTGAATTTTGGACTCTCTTGGGCAGTAAACTCAGACGTGTGAACTGTCTGTAAATAAAGAAGTGTCCGTATTATGAAGGTACCCTAATTCCAACGGTGTTGCTTAGAGCAGTTTTGAGTGTCCAAAGTAGTTTTGCAATTGCTTTGATTTTGTATTGCAACGCTTGGAAAATGCTGGGATCTATTGCGAGCCACCCTAAAAGTAGCGCAGAAATTTACAAGTTGCCTTGCACTTCATTTTCTATAGAGCAGTTTTCAATTGAGTATCGAAAGTAATTACACAATTACTTTGGTTTTGCATTGCTATGCTTTGTGATTGGCTCAAAAATCTCGCGCCATTTTCTCCATCAATCAGAAGTAAAACCAAAACCAATCGTGACTTCCTCGCACCCCATTTTCCCGCGGTTGGTGCCGGCTACATGTATTTACTTCGAGTTCTGATTGGTTCATTGGATTGTTCGCGTCTCTTGTGATTGGTTAGAATAACAACTTTAATTGCTTTTGGTTTAACTAAACTCAAGCAAGTGAAAACCGCTCCTATCTGATAAGGTTTGTTTTTTTCTGTGACTAGCACGTGGACTATCCGTAACAAGAGGGTAGGCGTATTATTTTGACTTTCATAAGGGGCGGTTTATGATAATAATAAACAACAGCCAAAATTTTACAAAGAATTTAAAACAATTACTTACTGCTATAACAAACAACACAGGTGCAGCAAAAATCCAGATTAATTCCCCAGGTAACCAGCAGCTGAAAAAATAGAGAGAACAATTATCAACACGCGTGATTGGATTATTTAATTAACTAATTAATTAATTAATTAATTAAAAGCAATTTGAATTATCGCATTTTTCCCAAGGTTTTATTTGAAATACCGTAAATAAATTCTTAAAAAATAATAATAAACAAATACAAAATAAAGACGCGTTCCTTTAAATAGGTTTTTACAAACCTTTAGTACATTCAACTGGTTACGTTAGATGGAGAGGTTTTCAGTTGAGTATAGAAAGAAATTTCGCTATTTCTTTGGTGTTGCATTGCTACGCCTTGTGATTAGCTTTAATATCTCGCGCAACATTCTCAACCAATCAGAAGTAAAACCAAAACCAATCGTGACTTACTGGTTGCGTTTTCCCGCGCTTGGCGCCGGTGACATGTATTTTCCTCGAATTGATTGGTTCCATAGATTACTTTCCTCTGTTTTGATTGGCCAGAGTGATAACTTACACTCAAGTGAACACCGCAATAAAACGTTAGAGAAAATGTGCCGAGTAATCAAATCTTAATGAAAGCAAATCGAATGAGAGAGTTCACACTGAATGGCAATTCGCCAGAAGTTATTTTAAGATCAACCAGACGCATCAAGTATCAATTAATTAAATAGAGGTTATTCAGTGTGAAATTGTGTAGTACTGCTTGGTAGTTTTACGAGTCAGAAAAAGTAAAAACTGTAAAATTCTAAAATACTATTATCGTGCTGGACTCTTTTGTTTGTAAGACAAAAAAATAATCACATGTTGTGTGGTCCGTAATCCTGGAAGGCAACTCCAGTAGAAATCGAAACGGGGATAATAGGGCCGCCTAAAAGAAAGAAGGAAAACGTATCAGCATTCATTTTATTATGTTACAGTATTATATCGGGAGAGGGGGTGAATAAGAAATGGTCTGGAGTGAAAATTTTAGAGCCCTTCGGGTCTTATTTTGTTGCACGATAAGGGGTGGGAGAGGCTCCCCCCTCCCCCCACCCCTTCCACAAGATTCGCCACTGCTTCATCAAGGAATTGTCCGTCGTTTTTTAGTTCTTTTATACTCCTGGAGTCAACCCTTTAGTCATCTTTTGCTGTTCATTCAATTGAAAACAATTGACACTTTATAAAGCTGTACTTTCCTGTGGTACTGTTTATTATGCTGTACAAGGTGGTTCTAACTTTTGAGTCTGTGGATGAAATCCTACAGCTTGACCATTCAAATGAAAGCTATTGAGCAGTACTTTTCTGTGTCTGCCGTATCTTTTCTGGTCTGCCTCCGGCCAGTTAGGATTCTTAACTTGTTTTTGCTTCATTTACAATATTGGTTTCTACTGTTGTGTTTCATTATCCCTAAAAAGCCCGTAAATTTAAGTGACTCTGTGATTAAATCCGATTCATATGATGGCTTTAAACGAGCCGTAAGCAATTTGGTTATCTAATTTGTTGCAACAAGAGTATAGATGATTTAGTTGATGATTTATTGGTCTTTATTTATAAGTAATTCAACTATTTATTAGTATTATGTGTATTGTTAATATTAATCCAATTCTACTTGCTATTTACTATGTAAAGACTGTAAATGCTGACTGAGCTTCAGCTGACCACATCTACGTAGTGGGAAACTATTATTGATTAAATTTGTAGATGTAGATGTAGATGTAAACTTGAATTTGATCGTAAAAAGTACTTTTTGTTAAATTAAAGACATTGCATAAAAAAACCTACCCCAGCCTAGTACATAGAACACCTTGTTGTACTTTTTGTTGCTGAAAACTCGAACAATTTTGTTGTAAATATGGATTCCCTCAGCCAACATCCAGCAAAACGATGCACTCAGGAAGTAATGCGTTGCTATGGAAACTATCCTGCAAGCAAGCTGATGGAGAAAAGGCATGACCATGTTATTATTTTAAATCACCAAAGAAAGGTCCGAGAGTAACAACCCTCCTTACTTTCGGAATTAGCAGCTTACTTTCCGGGGGGTCGTTACTTTCGGGAAACAAAAACCGTTAAATAAAGCTGGGGCCAAGAAGTCAACAGAAAGAATCGAAAGCGTTTTAGTGCGCCTTTACGGTGCCGATTACTTACCACATCGACTGAAATAAGAAAATTTCCAGTCACAAAGCATATTTGTGAAAAGCAGATGGCCAGTACAAGATTGATGTGCAAGCAGTATGTTTCTCTTCGGGTTTTCTTTTCGCGTGGTTTTCTCCTGAAGAATAAAAAATATTAAGGGTCAACTTTAAGTACAAATTTGTCATAAACAATTTGTATACTTAAAACCAGATTATTGATTGAATTTTGAAATGGAATTTAAACTATAAAATAAAACAGAACACTTGCAACGCGATTTGACCAATCAAAGCACATGTGCCGTATGTTTTGACTTGGCTAATAACGTGCTAATACACCGTTGTGTGTTTTAACGCGCTTGATATCTGTTACACATTTGCCCGAGCTTGGCACCGGTTACACGTTTTCCTGCGCTTGGCACTGGTTACACGTCTTCCCGCGCTTGGCACCGGTTACACGTCTTCCCGCGCTTGGCACCGGTTACACGTTTTCCCGCGCTTGGCACCTTTTACACGTTTTTCTGCGTTTATTACCGGTTACATGTTTTCCCGCGTTTGGCACCGGTTACATGTTTTGCCACCCTTGGCACCGGTTACATTATTCCCGCGCTTAGCACCAGTTGCAAGTTTTTCTGCGCTTGGCACCACTTAGATACTTTCCCGCGTTTAACACCAGTGACAACGGTATTTCTGCGCTTGGTACTCGTTAGATATTTTTCCGCTCCTGCCACCTGTGACGATGTGTAACTGCGTTAAATTTGACGCTGTCTGTAGAATGATCTTTCTCGACGTTTCAGCAATGCTGCCTTCTTCAGGGTACAAAACTATTATATTATAATATTATGTTATAATAGTTTTGTACCCTGAAGAAGGCAGCATTGCCGAAACGTCGGGAAAGATCATTCTACAGACAGCGTAAAATTTAACACATTTTTTTCATTTCATCATTCAGTATAACGCTGCGCAGGTAATTTAAATATTTATTACGATGTGTAACTGCACCTTGCGCCGATTGCATGTTTTTGCCTCGAGTTATGATTGATGGTTGGGTTTCTTGAATTAGCTAGATATGGTTACTTAATTTGCTTCTGGTTTAACATCGGTCACATAAGCAACAGCTCTGTGTTAAATATTTAAACATATCTTACATTGCAAGTGCGAATCCTAAAGCTGCGAGAATACAGAAGAATATAGATATACAGCAGCCAACAAGTGAGATGTACATGAGTGCCTCCTTGTGGACATCATCAAGTTTGTCCTGGAAAATAATCACATTTCTCATAATCAAATATTTTATCAGTTTCCTTGATCCAATTGCAAAATTCCAAAAGTTGCTACCTACAATTAAATGAGAATAAGTCAAAATTCTGTTTTCGTGTCAGGGAGCACACCAGGACAGTACGTGCTTGTAATATGAAGCGACTAGAAATATCACCACTACCCCTCCCTAGGATGCTAGTACATCGCAGCGTTCCCGCCTTACGGTTCGCGGTACCCATTTGTACAGTTGGGTGGAGACATTACAGAGCAAAGTTACTTGTCTAAGAAAATAACACAACAACAACAAGTTTTATCTCAAGTTAAGTATAAAAAAACAGAACCGCGGCTTGCACCACCGACCTTCAGATCTAACGTCCGACGCGCTAACCGCTACCTCACTGCCTAATAAAGTAAAATAAAATAAAAAAAACTCTGGTATACGATCGATTTCGTGTCTGTTTGAACTGTCTCTTTTTATTCCCTGATTGTGTCACTTACATATATGTTATGTACGTCCATGATAAGTCCATAGCTAGTAAGGTGATAGCAGTGGCACACGGTGAAGTCATCTGAGCCATTTACTTTCTCGCATCCCACAGATGACCAGTGTTTAGAATAATCCTTGGGAAATTTTGCTCTGTTGAAATTGACAAGTTAATGGTTACTATTGTCGCTATTGTTGTTACGTACCGTAAACAAAAGATGCTGTGAAACACAAAACGTGTAAAACAGACCGCTTGGGGTCGGTAAACCACTTTGAGGACTTTAAAATCTGTTAATAACATCAACGAATATTTACTTTTCTCTGAAGTCATAATGTGTTACATCTTTCAACTTACATAGCAGTTTCGTTCAAAAAGCTGCATGTATGCTCCCGTGCATCTTTCTGTGAGGGAAATAAATCAGTTTACAGCAAGTTAATTAGCTAAACAGTACTTTCTTCGTAGAGATAACCATGCTAACGACAGGCTCGTTTCCTAAAAACTTTCCTAAAAAAATGTGGCGAATTCATTAAACTCAAACTTAAACTTAAATAACTCGGGCTACGTTAACTTCAAGTTATTTTTTTACCCCAAAGGTAAGGGGGGGGGGGGTGGGGGTGGGGAAGGAGATAGGGGGTACTCTGCATAGTTTTGGGTAGTGGTGTATGGTTTGGCGTTGCGTTCAGCTGCATTTTGCAACCCTTGTCTAGACTAGGCATCCAAACTCCCTACTCTATCCCTGACTCGCTTATTTTCAGGAACTCTGATCAGTTTCCTGGTAAATGATAGTACCCTATTCTAGAGCAAAACTCGCTGACATATATACCCTATACCAGACTAAACTGTTTGAAAACAATATCGTTCACAGCGGCACATTACCATTGATGAACGCAAAGAAATATGAACTAAGAAAACAAAATAACAACTCAGAAAAGAACACAAAATTCCACCAGAATGGAAACTTTGATTTCTTGACCGCCTGTCACGAAATCAAATTTGATGAACTATAATCCACTTCCATACTTGTAATCCTGCACTTTATCTCCAAACTACTGCTTCTGTTTTGCTCTATAGCTTCTTTTTATCCAATTTAGTTGTATACACGGTGGCATTTGGCGATATAACATCGATATAACATCGATATAACATTGATATAACATTGATAGAGCAGTTTTCAAATGAGTGTCAAAAGTAATTACATAATTGCTTTGGTTTTGCATTGCTACGCTTTGTGATTGGCTAAAAAATCTCGCGCCACTTTCTCGACCAATCAGAAGTAAAACCAAAAACCAATCGTAACTTGCTCGCACGCGTTTTCTTGCGCTTGGCGCCGCCGACATGTAATTGCTTCGAGCTCTGATTGGTTCATTGGCAGGGGCGGATTTAGGGGTGGGCCGAGGGGGCCGCGGCCCCCCTTTTGCCTTTTGCCCCTAGATTGTCACGCTTTCGGCGCTCCTGATGGGCGCTGGCGCGCCCATATTGTCACTATAAAAATTGCTCCGGCCCCCTCTTTATAGATTTCCTGGATCCGCCCCTGATTGGATTGTTTACGACTGCTGTGATTGGTCAGAGTAATTACTTTGGTTTTGGTTTTACGACACTCAATTGAAAACTGCTCTATAACATGAAAATTAAGTAAGCAGAATTTCGTTATTTTGGCGGGACTGTGTCCCTTTAACCCCTTAATCCCCAGTATCAAAGTACAAATTCTCCTTTCTTTCCCTCATTCATTTCTTATAGGAGTAGTGGGGAGAAGTTGTTGTACTATCAAGAGCATTCATCTTGGGTGATCATTTTCTTAATTCTCATGACATCTCTGATTGAGTAAGCATTGATATTACAAGGAGAAATTTGATGTTAATCTGATCACTATTGGGGCTTAAAGGGTTAAGATTTCCTACTCACCCTTGAGTGTTGGAAGCGTAGTATGACCGGCTCCTTTAAATTGGCGAGATGCTTTGGACTGACGTTGATCACCGTGACAACGACAATTATGGAATTTAACTTGCTGCCGCTTGAATTTCATGTGGAAAAAGGGGAGAAAGAAAGTTAGAAGGACAGTAATACATATTAATGCTTATAGAGCAGTTTTCAATTGAGTGTGGTAAAACCAAAACCAAAGTAATTACTCTGACCAATCACAGCAGTCGTAAACAATCCAATGAACCAATCAGAGCTCGAAGCAATTACATGTCGGCGGCGCCAAGCGCGGGAAAACGCGTGCGAGCAAGTCACGATTGGTTTTGGTTTTACTTCTGATTGGTCGAGAAAGTGGCGCGAGATTTTTAGCCAATCACAAAGCGTAGCAATGCAAAACCAAAGCAATTGTGTAATTACTTTCGATACTCAATTGAAAACTGCTCTATAGAAAATGAAGTGCAAGGCAACTTGTAAATTTCTGCGCTACTTTTAGGGTGGCTCGCAATAGATCCCAGCATTTTCCATAACTAATCGTATCAATAACAAAATTCTCGATTGTGATTGGTTATTCGCGCGCCTATTTCTTACCTTATACTACCGTTGCAAAATATGATACAATTAAACATTTTGTTGCTTTTGGTAGTATTAATTTTATGTTTTTTTTTTTTCACCGAAAGAAGGGGAAATTATGCATTTTTTACTAAAAAAATAGCTTGACCTCATTCTACTTATGACGTCATATCTCGTTACAATAGCAACTGATTGTCGCCAAACTTTACCAAATTGTGTCTCAAGGATAAACAAACATTTACTAAAGATAGGATGTGCTAATGATAAATGGTCTTGAAAACAATTGGAGAAAAACCTTAAGGGGGAGGGTGAATTCCATAACAATGCACCACCTATTTTTAAAACATTTTGTCAAGAACTCTCGATTAGGTTGTGCGAGTATGTATTATTTTTTATTTAAGTGCACCCTTAATCGTATTGTTATTTTAGTTTACCTTTCTTCATTTGTAGCGTTAGATAAAATGTTTTCCAATCCTTTGAAAAGAGCCACAGAAATCCCCACCGTATCTGAAATAATCAGATGACAAGGAGCATTTTGTAACGGCTTTAAATCTTTGCCCCCATATATATGGTACAATTCTGAGAAAAGTTTGCAAATTTTCACTTGAAAAGTGAATAATTGTATAGCTACGATATATAGCTCAGTAAATATCGAATTTTATATTGCCTGTCCTTTTGTATTAAAGTGAATCAAAAGTATAGTCTTTGAGTATATTCCTTCCCAGTGGAGTCGACGTTACAAAACTGTGGCTTTCTCGCCTCCACGTTCTAAAAAAAGTGTCTTGTTTGACAAAAGTTTATATCTTCGCCTTTTCTTAAAATCGCAGATTTCTTAACGATACCCAGGTTCTTTTGCCAGAAGTATCGTTGGTTTACGATCGAGTCAAAGTAAAGTCGTCTCCATGGTCTTCAGGAGATCGACGCACTGCACGAAAATTTGCTACAACCGTGGCCAATATCTTTGGGACACTTTTCATTTTTTCCGATCAAAACATAAATAAAATATATCCCCCACCCCCCCTGAACAGAGTTGGGTGTCAGGAGTCAAACATGTCTCACAGATCTTCTACACGTTATGGACTTCAACCTTGTTCAGGGGGGTAAAACGTAGAAAGATGGTTTGGGTGAGTATTTATTATCGCTCATTTTGAGTTTGTGCAAAGAAAAGCTTATCAAAAAGTGAAGTGTCCCCAAACATTGTGACCACGGTTGTAGCTTCACCACATACCTTAATTTGACATATGTTAAAGGTGGTAAAGACCGTCTTTGATTTAGTCAAAGAAAGTGCACCTTTGACACATATCATAGATATTGTAAAGGTGCCCTGAAATGTTGCTTTGACTTGTACAAAGGTACCTTTTATTCATCATTGATGTGCATCAAATGTCTAGTACTTTTGATGCGCGTCAAAATTGCAAAGTTAAAAGTACTGCAAAACTTTTGATCACATTTGATGTCTGTATCGCGCAACTTTGTCACACCTTTGTCAAAGGTGATCAAAGCCAAGTATGTACGTATGTATGTTTGTTTGTTTGTTTGTATGTATGTGATTTATTTACCATTGTCGTCTCTATCTTGTACAGCTGATCCGGGCAGGTCCACGAAATTTGGTGATTGATCCGATGGAATCTTTGAACCTGTAAATGCTTGTCGTTTCTTTGATTTTACTTGCATATCTAAAATATAAGAAAATTGCAAAGTACATAAGAAAGCCGAGAAAGGGGCCAAAATTCAGGCTTCTGAATATTCATTTGCAACAATTCTCTCCAAGAATTCTCAACGACAAATCTTCGAGTTACTCCATGAAAAAGCGGAAACAACATCCATTTGGATTTTGCAGTTATCACAGAACGCATTGCACAATTAAACACACATTACTCGGGAACGTTGCTCCTCTGCTATCCCTCTTAATCCGAACCTATCAGTGACCACTTATACTCTACACCACACTTTAACCCAATTTGGTATCACCTGATAAAGGTGGTGCCCGGAACGGTAGACCCGTTGTTAGCCGTCGAAACTACGATAGTTCCTGGTCATCGACTGATGAGGGTGATGCCTTGTAGTTGGCAGCTTAACTATATGTTTTTCTCTTTACCCCCAAACTGTCACCGCCACCTGGTCCAGTAGCTCAGTTCTTAGAGCGCCAGGCTACCGAGCAGGAGGTCCTGGGTTCGAATCCCGACTGGACCATCACTCAAATGCTTAGACTCTTACGTGGCTCGAATGAGAATGGCAGACCCATCTTCAGTGGAGGTGGAACAGAACTACTGAGGTCATACGCAAAGAAAACTGGCTGTAAACACTCTTAGTGCCAACATAGTGTAGTCGGCTTAGCTTTGTCAGGGAATTTCTCTGAAAGTCTTCTGAATGAGACCACAGCTCTCTCAATGCGAATTTGCTGGGTGCCCGAAATCGCTTAAACCTAATTTATTTACTGATTCGGTTACCTAAATTTTCAGTAGATACAACAACGTTCAGCTCTCCATCTGTCTCCTTGTCCAGTGAATCAAGCACAGCAGTTACGAAATTTTCCAACATGTCTGGGAGGACAACGATTGGTGCAGTTCCCTAGGACAGGATAGGATATGAAACCTTTATTTATACACGATATGTTTAAAAGCTAAAAGCTTGTGGGGTCGTGTAATTAAAAATACACATGCAATCACTAAGATAAATTTTCTAAATAATAACTTAAAAATAATAATACTTCAATTACTCTAGTAACTGGATTCACACATCAGATCAATTATATACATAATCTTTTAACTTAAAATTTAAAGTCGATGCGGATGTAACGCTAAAATTATAGTCCATAAAAGTCTTAGAAGACTCTAGCATACGGGCTAGATCCTTACACCCAGTATCTTTTATCTTACCTATAGCGTGCGGTTAATAACAACTTCAGTATTTCATATGTTAGTTTCTAAAACTCATTACTAATCCATGACGAGAACACAAAGGAAATCACTACCGTGAAGGACGTTTGGATACCCGGTCTTAATTAGCATAGATTTTGGCGATGCTATTCCTTCCGAGTTTTCTCCGCTTTTAATGGTCAGTTTGAGAAGCTTTATCTTACACTCGAAAGAGTGTTTCATCAGGTATCCAAACACCTCAAAGTGGGTTAAATAAAACTGGGCTGTGCCTCGTTTTTTAACCCACTTCTCGGTGTTTGGATTTCCTGATGAAACACTCTTTCTCGTGTTTGATATATTACTCCCCCCTTGTTTTTCAACCCACTTCTCTGTGTTTGGATATCCTTATGACACACTCTTCCTCGTGTTTGATATATTACTCCCCCCCCTCCCCCCCTCCCCCCCTCGTTTTTTAACCCACTTCTCGGTGTTTGGAAATCCTGATGAAACACTCTTTCGAGTGTTTCATGTATAAGGTTCTGTGGCACGATTTTTAGACAATATTTTTCACAATTTATAGACATGATAGGTACTGAAATTTTGGCATTTAAGATCACAGTAATAACAGTCATGCTATAATTCATAAAGAAAGAAACTTAGGTTCGTTACTAGCGAATTTTTACTTTTCTCATTGCTTTGTGGACAAATATATTTTTTCACTTATCATAATATTTAAATTTTTAGCGGCTTGTCAACATCTACTGACACTAAACAAGAAGCCCTACCCGGCATTAAAACCGGGCCATGAGGGGAAAAGGAATTAAAAAGGCTTTGTTATGACTTGACTCTCTGACTGAAGTGGTGACTATGTTCTGTATGCAACAAAATTTACCTCTTTTTCCGTGAGCTGTTTCCATGATGTTTCATTTGCCATTGATAAACTGAGCATCACGCTGACATCCTGCAGGGTACGACAAAACGGTAGAGTCTACCTTCTATAGCTCAGAAGGAGGTCGGACACTTATCGAGAATTATATAACGTAATATGTCGACACTTAGAATTTTATTTTCAATAAATCGGTTTAGTGTAAAAAAGAAAATCTGAAATCCCCACGCAGGATTGAACCTCAGCTAGGCTTAGGCTTACATAGCCTATCGTACCACTGTATCACCTAGCTTCTCGGGTTGTTTAGTCCTAAATTTAACTATATAAAATGGTACCCCTAACCCCAATTGAAAGCTAACCTTAAGCCTCAATAAGGTGTCCGACCTCCTTCTGAGCTATGGAATTTAGACTCTTCCCGACAAAACGGTTCAATTATATTTAAAGTACGAAAGAAAGATATGCAACTGCAAGTCCAGTTTGAATCAGGTTACAGCCAAACACTGTAAGATACTGTATTTAAATAACAACTTCAATAGAGCAGTTTTCAATTGAGTGTGAAAAGTAATTACACAATTGCTTTGGTTTTGCATTGCTACGCTTTGTAATTGGCTAAAAAATCTCGCGCCACTTTCTCGACCAATCAGAAGTAAAACCAAAACCAATCGTGACTTGCTCGCACGCGTTTTCCCGCGCTTGGCGCCGCCGACATGTAATTGCTTCGAGCTCTGATTGGTTTATTGGATTGTTTACGTCTGCTGTGATTGGTCACTAGGTCGCGTTCACACTACGATCAAAACATGTTTAGCTTGATCATGAGTAAACATGTTTCACACCGAAAATTGTTCATATCAGGCGGTGAAAATGTCAGAGATTAAAAACATTTTTTCGGCTTTTCGGGCATTATATTTTTGCAAGTTAAGAGGGGGGAGGAACGGGCCCCTCCCCTAGAACCACCAAGCCCCGCTAAGCCCCGGCCAGTGCCATCCTTCTCTCTTTTCTTACCTTTATCAGCTCCTTGGCTTCTGCCTGATTGGTGCTGAAGTACTGAATCTTTTCCGTCAGATTACTTAACACGTTCAGCATTTTAGTCAGCGCTTCACTGCTCATTGTCTTTGAAACGTTCACTTCTTTTACGATATCTTTGGTTGCTTGAACTATGGTGGCAACGTTTGCAGCTCCCTGTGATAATAATTAATATAACATAGGTTACTTACAAGCTTACTCTGTGTCGACAAGCCCTGCCATCAGGCAGTAAAAGAGACACAAACTCTTCGACTCGTAAAGACTTGTGCGTCTTGAATGGAGGAATCCGCCATATTGGAAAATACACACGTATTTACGAGTCATCACTCTGCCACTCCCGAAAGTGTCACTCTATAAGTTAAAAATTGGACAAAACTCACATTTCGTTTCGTAAACCTACAAAACAATAACAACAACATGACAGGAGTGCTCAGTGGCTTGCCTTCGAATACCAGCACTTTTGGATTTTGTCCAAAAATGCAAATATTAGAGCCACCTTGTACAGCATAATAAACAGTACCACAGGAAAGTACTGCTCAGTAGCTCTCATTTCAATGGTCACACCATAGGATTTCGTCGATAGACTCAAAAGTTAGAGCCACCTTGTACAGCATAATAAACAGCACCACAGGAAAGTACTGCTCAGTAGCTTTCATTTGAATGGTCACACCATAGGATTTCGTCGATAGACTCAAAAGTTAGAACCACCTTGTGCAGCATAATAAACAGCACCACAGGAAAGTACTGCTCAGTAGCTTTCATTTGAATGGTCACACCATAGGATTTCGTCGATAGACTCAAAAGTTAGAACCACCTTGTACAGCATAATAAACAGCACCACAGGAAAGTACAGCTCAGTAGCTTTCATTTGAATGGTCACACCATAGGATTTCGTCGATAGACTCAAAAGTTAGAACCACCTTGTACAGCATAATAAACAGCACCACAGGAAAGTACTGCTCAGTAGCTTTCATTTGAATGGTCACACCATAGGATTTCGTCGATAGACTCAAACGTTAGAACCACCTTGTGCAGCATAATAAACAGTACCACAGGAAAGTACTGCTCGGTAGCTCTCATTTGAATGGTTACACCATAGGATTTCGTCGATAGACTCAAAAGTTAGAACCACCTTGTACAGCATAATAAACAGCACCACAGAAAATAACTGCTCAATAGCTTCATTTGAATGGTTTAAAGGGAACCTCCATTGTTATAACAAATTCACGTTAAATTGTTGGAAATAAAGTCTAAATTAAAAATTTTTAAAAAACAGGTGCAAACATAATTTTAGTGTACAAAAAAATGGATATGAATATCGCCTATTTTCGCTGTTAAATTTCCCGCGCGCCGCCATTTTGAATATTTATGACGTGTTACGGTTGTCTAATTGTTGCATACAAAAGAAATTCGATTCTTAACAATAGAGTGTTTTCACTCACGTGACGGGCAGCCATATTGGAGTGCTAAAACAATAGCAAATGTTTGAATAAGAATAGAGCTTAAGTCCCATAGGATTCGTTTGGGACACCAATATGGCCGCCGTGACGTCACGTGAAAACACTCTATCGCGGCAACCGTAACACGTCATAAATATTCAAAATGGCGGCGCGCGGGAAATTTAAAAGGGAAAATACGTGATATCTTTATCCATTTCATTTGTACAATAAAATTATATTTGCACCTGTTCTTTTGAAAAATTTAAATTTCGACTTTATTTCCAACAATTTAACGTCAATTTGTTCTGACAATGGAGGTTCCCTTTAAATTTTGTCTATGGACTGAAACTTACCGCAATTTTTTGTTGTCCTTCTATCAGGGTTAATTCTAATGGTTTTCTCTCTGCGAAATAAAATAAATTATTCCATGAATGACTCGCGGCGTTGATGGAGAAATTCATTACAAGGATTGTCCAAGGAAAGTAGCAGACGAAGATTTCCTTTTCTAAATATTTCTGGAGTGTCTCTATCGCCTTAGATTAGAGCAAAAATATTTGGAACATTTAAAAAAGAACCGATTGATTTCTATTTCATGATTTGATAATATTGCTGTTACCACCCCCATGTGATAGGGATCAAGAGAGTGAAAAGTGACAGTAAGAATTGAAACCTCTATTAGCTGTAGCTATGTCAAATCTGTTTAATGTATGCTCTGAGAGGTTCAGTATTCCTTTTAAAAATACTCGAGACTTTATAAGCCTTCGATTAAAACTTTTACTGAGGAGAGACCATTCAAAGTGTTTCCAGTTGAAACGATAACCTCATATGAACATTCATTGTAATTATGTCATCCAATCCAGTATAACCATAAAAATATGAATACGGCCAAGATAGAATTTTTTTACTATACTTCATCTTACCTTCACAAATCATATTATCTTCTTTGAACGTATAACCATTGGCGCATGTGCAGTGGAAGTCCCCTGGTGTGTTGACGCAGCCGACGCAACGCATGTTACCACTGAGTTTACATTCATCAACATCATCGCAAGATATTCCATCTTTCGCTAACGTAAACCCGTCATAACACGAGCACATGTAGCTACCGATTGTATTCTCGCATTCTTGTTCACAGAGGTTGACGTTGTCGCATTCATTCGCATCCTCGCAACCCATGCAATGTTTGGGGCATGAATTATTAATTTTGCAGCTTTCGTTGCAAAGAGGTAGATCGTCATCAAACGTCATTTCGTATCCTGGGAAACAGGAACAATTGTGGCTTCCAGGCGTGTTCACACATACTTGAGAGCATCCACTGTTGTTATGCAAACACTCGTCCACATCGGTGCAGTTTTTCCTGTCTGCTGAGAGCTGATAACCTGGAATGCATGAGCAGTTGTATCCACTATCGAAGTTATTGCACAGCTGCGAGCAATTACCCTGATGGGACGTACATTCATCAATGTCAACACAACTGGTGTTATCGTTCTGAAGCTGGTAGCCGTCTAAACAGGAGCAGTCGAATGTTCCTGGAGCGTTCACACACATTTGTGAACAACCAGCCTGACCACTACTACACTCGTCTATATCATTACACGTCCTTCCATCGTTTCCAAGCTGATAGCCTGATGCACACGAACATTGGAAGCTGCCTACAGTGTTTGTACAGCGGAACTGACATCCTCCATTGTTGGTTAAGCACTCGTCGACATCTACACAACTTGATTTGTCAGGCGTGTATCCTGATTGGCAACTGCAATGGTAGCTCCCGATAGTGTTCACACATACGTCGGCGCACGGTTTTGGGGTCCGGCTGCATTCATCATCGTCGACACAACGACCATCCGGATTCAACGACCATCCAGGACGGCACATACAGTAATGACTGCCACGTGTATTTACACAAACATGGTCGCACCCGCCATTGTTGTTGCTGCATTCATCGCGGTCACTGCAGGACTTCTTGTCGTTATCCAGTTGGTATCCACTCAAACACGAACACTGGAAACCACCATCTGTGTTGACACATTCGTGCGGACCACACCCGCCATTGTTGTTGCTGCATTCATCGCGGTCACTGCAGGTTTTCTTGTCGTTATTCAGTTGGTATCCACTCAAACATGAACACTGAAAACCTCCATCTGTGTTGACACACCTGCTGCTACAGTCGTGCACGCTTGATTGACATTCATCAATGTCGTTACATGAATGACTGGTGCTGTTGAACGAGTAACCGCTGACACATGTGCACTGTCGGCATTGGCAGCTTGTCACAGTGTCATTGCAAAATGACTTGCAACTTCCATGAAGAATGATGCAAGTGTTGTTACTGTCACAAGACTGAATGCCCGGTAGATTTTGGCCACACGAACAGGCATAGTTCTCATCCTGGTGTATGTTTGGTGTTTGACACATTTGTCCTTGATCGCTACAAGAGATGAGATCTAGCGTGACAGAAAGAAGAAATATTAGCAATATTGCGTGACTGTCCTACACCTTACTATAATGAACTATAAGAGGAAGATAAAGAACCCGTATTGCTGTTGAAAGTGAGACGGGAATACAGTCTTCACTGTTGTGGACTGGCGTGTTCACTTTCATTCATTGGTGGAGAGGTTAGGATTAGATTATTAATGGACTGATAGTGCCACTATAGGCATATCAATATTTTGACGTCTAACATGAATTACCTCATGCCGCCATGCTTCCCCCCCCCCCATCCACCATGTGCCCTGTCTACAAATAAATAAATAAATAAATAAATAAATAAATTTAGAGAGGAAAGCCACATCAGCCGTAGCTGGTTTTCATGAAGGTCCTCTATCCAGATCGAATTGGAATTTAGAATGTTGGTTTTTAAGGAGAGGGGAAAATCGGAGTACCCGGAGAAAAACCTCTCGGAGCAAGGAGAGAACCAACAACAAACTCAACCCACATATGACGCCTGGGCCGGGAATCGAGCCCGGGCCACATTTGTGGGAGGCGAGTGCTCTCACCACTGTGCCATCCCTGCTCCCCTCTCTTTACGTGTTTGCCAGATTTTTCGCGCCAATGATATATGAGTTTTCCAAGCGTGAGCAACATCAAATTTAGTTTTAGCGAATCGAGATTTTTTCGTTATCAAGACCACCTAGCGGGTGAGATCGGATGCTGCATAAATACTTTTTACTATGGCCGGTCAAACTTAGCAAAGTGCGCGGATTAGACTTCTAAAAATGCGTGGGTTACGCGTCTTACAACGTTTATAGACTGCTCAAAGTGTGTAGGTTGAACTTTTTAAGTATTTGGGTTGGATTTCACGAACACGTTACAATTGGTCGAGAAAATAGCGCGCGAATTTTTAGCCAATCACAAAGCGTAGCAATGAAAAACCTAGAATTAGAATTAGGAGAAGCTGACTTTCGTATAATAAACAATTTATCCAGCAAAAAGTTGTGTAGTACGGCTGGACATTTTTATGCGTCAGTATTTACTTTTCCTAGACTTGTGAAAATACTCAGCCGTATTACACAACTTTACACTGAATAACCTTTATTCAATTGATACCTGATGCATTTGGTTCATCTAAAAATAAGTTCTGACGAATTGTCATTCAGAACGTTTTACTAAGTGGGGTTAAACTTAGCAAAGTGCGCGGATTAGACTTCTAAAAATGCGTGGGTTACGCGTCTTACAACGTTTACAGACTGCTCAAAGTAGGGACTTTCGGCTTGTTTCTTGTCTTTACAATCTCTTGACTTCGAGAACTGAGTGACGTTAAGTTATTTTTACGCGATTTGCTTTGATTAATCAGGGCATTTTCGCTTAAGTTTTATTGCGGTGTTCACTTGAGTGTCGTAAAACCAAAACCAAAGTAATCACTTTGGCCAATCAAAGCAGAGGATGATAATCTATAGAACCAATCAGAGTTCGAAGAAAATACATGTCGCCGGCGCCAAGCGCGGGAAAACGCAACTAGTAAGTCAGGATTGGTTTTGGTTTTACTTCTGATTGGTTGTCAAAGTGGCGCGAGATTTTTTTTAGCCAGTCACAAAGCGTAGCAATGCAAAAACAAAGCAATTGCTAATTACTTTTGATCAGAGACAGGAAATGATTACCTTCACAAGAAACTCCATGTCTTAAGTCATCAAATGCAATGTGGCCGACTCCAGAGTCCACCAGTTTAACGGTTGCAATTTGACCTTTATACTGTATAAGGTTTACCGTTGTTCTCTTCATTCCAGGTTGACAGTCTCCGGTCCTTGATATTACAGTTCCGTTCACCAAGATTTCCATGCGAACGTTTTTCTGGTCACAGCTACCTACAAACATATTGGATAGCGAGTAAAACAGAAGAAACATAATTTAACAGAAGAACAACTTAATTTACTCCCAAGAGTATGCATTCAAGCGAAGTTTTCTTTGATTCTTTGCGTGAAAGGGGCGGGATTTAATGGTGGGACGGGAATGCTTATCATCCCGTTTAGGAGTTATAAAAGCGCATATTGCTATCAATATTATATATTCTTACAAAATTCATTAATAATTCATGAGCAAGTAAGCCAATCCAAACATGTAATTTAAGTCACATGGACACCACTGTAAACCCAATACAAATTCCAACTGTCTGAAAGCTCGGGGAGGGCTTGAAAAGATAGCAGGGAAAAACTGGGGTTTATGAATTATAATGAATTGTTGACCAATTGATATAGAATACTAATTAACCTATTAGTATTCTGTATGAAATTGATACAGAATACTAATTAACCTATTAGTATTCTGTATGAAATTGATACAGAATACTAATAGGTCACTCAGTATTCTGTCACCAATTTCATACAGAATACCAAAACTCCCGCATTAAAGCAAAACAGGGACGCAATGAATTAATGAACAACCAGGAGTCAGAATTGGCTATTAAAATCTGTAAAATGTGTATTTCAACGGCCGAGAACCAATTTCTCAATCTTCCCTTCGGTCACCCCTTGCTACAATGTTTACGCCATCTTCGCCATTCACGTTAGATATATGTCTATTTATCCCACAAACAACGTGATAAAATGATCTTGGAGGGTACCGACCACCGGAACGATTTACGATTTCTCCCACGAACTTCGTCATCCAGAAATTTAAAGACACAGGCGACATTTGCGCGATATCGCTAGTTAAATCTTGAACTTCGTCCACCTTCGCGTAGCCAAAGCCCAGGGCCTCGTTTGCGGCTATCTAATTTGAGCGAGTACTTTGCCACTCCTCGAAAATCTTAATACTCCATTCAGTACTATTTCTTGTATTTTTGGGAGTAGTCTCTTCCAACTAAGCTGCCTCTTCGTTTGCATTTTTCGGGCTTCGAAAACGACATCCTTCCATATTCGCAATCACTGACGAATAATTTTGATTTGCATTCCCTGATCATTTCATCCCATGAGAATTCTCTAATCAGGGTAAAACAA
This sequence comes from Cladopsammia gracilis, assembly GCA_022457155.1. NCBI lineage: Eukaryota > Metazoa > Cnidaria > Anthozoa > Scleractinia > Dendrophylliidae > Cladopsammia > Cladopsammia gracilis. Next base: position 2,530,879 of record JAJGOT010000005.1, on the reverse strand, counting down.
AGCGTGCTTTTCATTTCGTAAGTACAATACAATATTCGCGCCCGTATTGTATTGGATATACAATGTCTCGCCTTCGGCTCGACATTGTATATCCAATACAATACGGTCGCTCATATTGTATCTGGTACATATTCCAATGTTAAAATGCACAATATAAGCAAATCAATGTTATTGTATTATTATTATTATTATTATTATTATTACTTGATTATATCAGCCTTTTTAAGTTTTTCAATATATACATATGTTTTCTTCTAGATTGCAATTTTAAGACTATAATTAGTTTTTACTGTTTATATATATATATTGTATTCTTTCTTATAAAAATTGTAAAGCGCGTTAGATCATTTTGTATGACAATGCGCTATATAAATTGAGTTGTTAAATTATTATTATTATTATTATTATTATTATTAATTATAGATCCTTTCATGGTATCACAGTGTATCACAAGTAAGCAGAAATTTCAAAGGTAAATGGAAATTCATATTTATATTTTTGCAAATCAGTTCTAAGATGCAGCAGAATAGACCTTTTTCATAAATGGCGACCGATTAATAACTCTTTTATATTCATGCTAATCAGCTCTACTGGCCTCGTTAGCATGTGCAAAATTCAAAATAATTTTTACTTTAAAATGAGGCCGGTAGGGCAAATCAACATACATACATGTATAAAGGAATAATAAATAGCCACCATTTACGAAAAACGTCTATAAATTTGGAAACCGCCCTTCTCATTTACGGTTACCCCTATACAACTATGTCATTTTTTTATGCTGTTGGCCAGTTACAGAGAATGTATTGGAAAATCGGCGTTTATTACAGAGACTGTATTGGAAATCGACGTTTATTACAAAGAATGTATTGGAAAATTGACGTTTATAACAGAGAATGTATTGGAAAATCGACGTTTATTTAGCACAATTTCAAGCACACCACTTCAGATCGAAAGAAATCATGTAGATTCGAAAAAAAAAAACGCGACTAGTCATTAATTTCTGAAAACAAACAGACCGCTTGAGTTCGAACGTCCGGAATCGTCGACGTTGTATAAAACGTTTTATCGTCCATTTATTTGAAAGGTTCGATTTTCTTACCTCCAATCAAAAACGACAAATATGAGCTTCTGATAACGAAAGGTGGTGAGGTCATTGTTCCCGTGGCATCCTCCCCAAGTGAAGAATTCTGCCATCGACAAGGCGTGGTTACATTCCTGGAAGAGTCAATCAACCAGTATCCATTGTGGCCAGAACTCGAGGCTAAATCTGAGCTTCCACCAAATATGGGTTGATGAAGGAACGCACTACCTTGTTTGGTCCAATCATCAGCGCCTTGCTCAAAGGTAAAAATTGGACAATCTAGAGTTTGAAAAAAAATTGAGAGAAGATGTTAATCAGGATGGCCGGTTAAGTCTTTCTCTCTCCTGGATTGCATTCCAGCTACTCCTCCCTGGATGGCATTCCAGCTATTTGCGCCTGAATGGCATTCAAGCTACTACCCCCGGATGGCATTCCATCTACTGCCCTTTGGATGGCATTCCAGCTATTTTTCCCTGGATGGCATTTCAGTTACTCCCCCTGGATGCCATTTCAGCTACTCCCTCTGGATGCCATTTCAGCTACTCCCCCTGGATGCCATTTCAGCTACCTGGATGGCATTCCATCTACTGCCCTTTTGGATGGCATTCCAGCTATTTCTCCCTGGATGGCATTCCAGCTACTTCCCCTGGATGCCATTTCAGCTACCTGGATGGCATTACATCTACTGCCCTTTTGAATGGTATTCCAGCTATTTCTCCCTGGATGGCATTCCAGCTACTCCCCCTGGATGCTATTTCAGCTACTCCCTCCTGGATGGCATTCCAGTTTCTCGCCCTTGGATGGCATAGCTATTGACCTGGTTTTCTAACCACACTTCGGCCTTAACCTTCAAGTTTAACCTTAAGATGATCTTGACCCTAATCGTCCGTCTGGGAAACTTGGACCGTCAGCTAACTAGAACTTTGAACTGCTTGGAACAAGAGTTTGGATTTGGTTTTAGGATAAACTCCGATCCTTGTGTTACAAGACAACTTTGAAAGAGCTTTTCAATGGAGTTAACGCCATCAACAGTCAAATGGCTGCAATTTCGACGATTGACCGACACAAATAAAGAGATTCTTTCTACCGTCAACGGAGAGTGAAGCGTAATTAGCGTCAAATAGAAAAAAATTTAACCTTCAAAAGAGAAATGAGTTATTGTTAACTTCAACTGTCAAAAGTAGGCCGTGAATAGTATTAACCGCTACAGATCCGATTAATGAACATTAACTTCTGTTATACCGTTTCTCGAAATTTTCAACTACAACCTTTAAAGACTGAGTCGAAAGTTGGACAGATTAAAAAGTGAGTTAAAATAAAGGAACGTTGATCGGATTAGAAAATTCAGTTATCATTATCGAAAGTTAAGTGTGTAGTTAAGTGTGAAATGTCAAAAAATGCTTATAATACCTCGCCAGAATATGTGACTATTCTTAGCTTCATGAAAAATATGATTTTTATTCGTGATTCTTTTGGCGACTATATGTCGTAATTCATTATCGAGTCATTAACATGGCTGTGAAATAATAGTTTATTGACTTTGAAAATGCCAAGAAATTAGTTGCTTGAAGTCTCAGGTACCTATTTTTCAAGATTTAAAACATTTCAAAATGTGGCAAGTTCATAAAAGTGTCGGGAATGGAGTACTTGAGAATCCTTTGAAATACATAAACAGCATGAAAAATTGCAGTTTCAACATCACCAACCCATCATCTCAGTCTATTTTTCACTCACGTTTTGATGCGTCTTGGCTCGAAGGAGGGTCTTGCGAAAGAACGCCTGTTAGCAGCAGATTACCGAAGAAGATCAAATAAAAGAGAAAGATTTTGCAACTTCTAAGCGACATCGTATCGAGTGTGAAATCCTGCGATCAAATTAGGAACAGAGTACATTCAATGAGATATAAACCAAAACAGGATTTGGGCGCTTTCATCCGATTTTGTTATTGATTTTTCATTGGCATATGTCAGTCGTGGCTGAATCTGTTGCCTATTTTTCAATTTCAGCCCAGGTCTTATTGACAGCGCACTTGAATGGCCCTTTTACGTCAATTAACTAAACCCGGATGAACGTCAGTTTTCATTCAAACCTAGAAGTTTAATTAATCTTGGCGACACACAGTTTCACCCTAGAGCTTTTTGTCCTCAGGACCATGTTATTCTTTAGCGGAGGAAATGTTGTACAGTCCCAGCGAGTATTATATTTATTCATTATCTAAACAAAGGTAAAAACGACAACAAACAGACAAGAGTACGCCGAAAACTGACAACTATTTAATTTTCTAGAATGGGGCCATTTTGTTTCTGGGGAAAATTGAGATACATGTTTTTTATTTTAAAAACCAAACATAAGCAGCTGCAGGGTTTGAAAACTGAATTCATAGGTGGCTTAAAAATAGCAAAACCATAGGAAATTTTTGTAACAAACTCTATTGATTTAAATAATTATCGAAGATGTTTTTCCAGACATAACATTAAAGATAAAATTCAGTGGCATTGACTTTGGCACTGCGTTGGAGATAATTTTAACTTTTTATTCTCTCTCCTATTTTGTGGATTAATTTTTATTGCGGTCTGAAAAAGAGATATTTTATTGAGAGATTTTAATAATAATAATGCGAAAAATAGAGTTTGATCGTGGAAGTATCATCATAGAATAATCTCGAAATTAAGAAAAGCTCGCAATATAATTAACTTAATAATAATTGTTTTTTTTGTAGTTTACTAATTAACGTAATTGAATTTTTTCTAAACGAAATTTGTAAGTATTTTTAGCAATAACTGACATCTGGAAAATAATCTGGAGCAATATATTCTTCAAAACTATGCACTGTGTAGGCGGTCAAAAATGTTCCGGTACAAAACTCTATTGAGCTAAACACCTACATATATGTCACAGTTAGCTAACCTTGAAACGAAGGGTGAAACAATCGAGAAGGAGCAATCGTTATTAACTGGGATATTTTCGCCAAATAAAGATACGTCTTGTCCAGTTTTGTGGGTTAGATAAGTCTTTGCACATGCATTGTGTCCATCTTGTGGTGTTCAATCAGCTTGATGCGGTTGAGAAATACTGACTTGCATGAAAGGTTTAGTCGAGCCTGGACACTGCATTTTGTGGCAGTGAATAAAAAATTGTCGGTTGATTATTTTCAAGGTTTATTTTTTTTATTAATAGTACACAATTGTGAAACCTGGGAAAGCTGACATTGACTTGCATAAACGTTTTAGACGAAAAGCATTGCATCTTCTGGCAATGGAAAATCTTGTGTGAAATCTAAAAGATGTTGGGATGCCACTTTCAAGGTCTTTTAACAATATGAGACAATTTTAAGATTGTTACTGGAACACCATAGAAAGCTGACATCGACGAGCACCGCTTTAACCCTTTCACCACTAGAGTCAAATATGGAGGCATGTAATGTAGTTTTAACTTTTGCGTCTTTCATTGATTTGGTGTGGCCATTAAAATGAAACCTTTTTGGCAGTAATTCTGCAAGGCACTATTTGTTTTTCAATATTTTGCAACTGGAAAATGAAATTTCGGACGGGTTGCTAAAAGCGATGATAGCTTTCTTTTTCAGCCTTTTCCGATTGAATACAGCTGGCTAGTTGTTTCATCCATCGATCAGATTTTGACTGACACCAGACGACTTTCAACAGTTTTATTATGGATCAACGGGCAATTTGCAAACCATTCTTCCGTCAGAATGCGTATAGATTCTCGGAATTAATTTCAGATTACCATTTACGTTTTGCGATAAAGCTTGCTGGTTGCATTGTTTTCGGCAAAAATGAATACGTACAAGTCGCCTTTTTCTTTTTAAATATGCTTTAAGAGAATATTAAACGTTCACTTGGTTAATTCGCTAACTGCCGCATTTCATAACTGCTGCCGGAACGTTTCGTTTTTAGTCAGTTCACACTTCTATTTATTACGTTGTCATGATCATATATGCATTGCATTTTACGAATTTAATACGAATGGCACTCACTGTCGACCTTACACACCTCGTTGTAATAGCTCATTCTTTTTTTTATCACTAACAACAAACGTCACAAACTCGAGTCTTTATAAACCCTCGACTGAGCTCTTTGTCAGATTTTTTCACCACCGTCTTTATTTTACAAAAAGATTCGATTTTGCCCGGCGTGTGTTCAGTTATAGATCACAGATGACGTCAAAACGTAATACATGTGCGTCTTCTGTCATTTATAACTGAACAGACGTATGGCAAAATCGAATATATTTGTTTTATACAATAGAGCAGTTTTCAATTATGTCAAAAGTAATTACAATAATTATATTGGTTTTTCATTGTTACGCTTTGTGATTGGCTAAAAAATCTCCTCACGCCACTTTCTCAACCAATCAGAAGTAAAACCAAAACCAATCGTGACTTGCTCGCACGCGTTTTCCCGCGCTTGGCGCCGCCGACATGTAATTGCTTCGAGCTCTGATTGGTTCATTGGATTGTTTATACTGCTGTGATTGGTCAGAGTAATTAGTTTGGTTTTGGTTTTACCACACTCAATTGAAAACTGCTCTAACATGCACATGGAAGACAAATTAGCCTCGTAACACTCGACGGTGATTGTGACAGTTAACTTAACTAGTCAAAGGTTTTTCTAATTTCGACATTTTCCACTTCAACAAAACTACGTCTTGCTTCGGTTTTGTCTTTTTCTTAATTGTCAATAAGCTAGCTTTCAAACGTTTTCCCCGTCATAGCATCACGTGACCAACCATAGCTTTAATCTTCTTGACGTTATGGAGGAGGAGGGGACTCCACAGACTCAAACGTTTGAACCACCTTGTACATCATAATAAACAGCACCACAGAAAAGAAATGCTCAGTAGCTTTCATTTGAATGGTCACACTGTAGGATTTCATCCACAGACTCAAATGTTCAGAGGAACCACTTTGTGCAGCATAACAAACAGTACCACAGAAAAGTACTGCTCAGTAGCTTTCATTTGAATGGTCACACTGTAGGATTTCATTCACAGACTCAAAAGTTCACTAGAACCATTTTGTACAGCATTATAAACAGCACCACAGGAAATTACTGCTCAGTAGCTTTTATTCGAAGGCCGCACTTTTAAATTATCATTTCATACATACACCGACAGTCTCAAAAGTTAGAGCCATCTCGTAAAATAAACAGCACTACGGTAAAGTTCTGTTAATTGAGTTAATTTTTTTGTAGGTTTTTAAAGGCTGGTCGAGTTAAATTAACTCTCCAAAAGGAACGAAAACAACTCCATTTGCAACAAGAGTTATTTTAACCCCGGATTCGGAGTAAATAGGGGTTATTCAGCGTGAGTAAAAATGCCCAGCCGTATTGCACAACTTTTCGCTGAATAAATATTATACGACAGTAATCTTCTCCAAAAACTAAGATTTTGAAACTGTTTTTCCTAGCGCGCGGTCAGAAGAGTGTAATAACGTGTCATATTTACACTCGTTTTGATGCGTATTTGCACTCTAGAATGCTTTGTCGAATAACAAAATGGATTTCTTTTATCTTTTACATTTCTGAGTGAGAATAACCCTTCAGTGAAATGTTCCTAATGAATGTATCCAAAAACTCAAAATTTAGAAGCAAATTATTCGAATTTTAACAGGTTTGTTCAAATAGATAAGGCTGGAGGATGTTGAATCAATCAACAAAATGTTTACTCGTTTTTATATCAGGGTTTGAGTGCGTTTTTATTAAATTAACTTGCGTTTATATTGATTTCGTTAATCGCTGGCTTTGATTTATTACGTGTGGGTTTTTATTTCCCGGCAAAACTTCACCTTTGGTTTCGTAAATGAAATTTTGTTTTTGTAAATTCTCGATTCGGCGATGTATTCAGTTTATTCAGGGAAATTATTATTTGTCTTCGTTTAGTTTCATTCATTCATTATCTATTGATTGTTTTGTCAACTCAAGTATGATTTTGAATGATTTCTCAAAAGAGAAATTTATATTTGATTTGATCAATATAAACGCTGTTTTATTTTAAAAAGTAAGTGATATTCAGGTGAAACTTGAAGTGGCCTTTCGCTGGTTTAGGGTTTCTTGCGAATAAAAATTGCCATTATCCTATTCTCATTACTATTATTTGTTTAGATAACGCAGTACATTTTTTGGTTTTAAATACTCGTCCTTGGCTTTAACAAATTAATGTTATTTTAATTACTTGTTTTAAGGTTGTGATATCCAAGGTATGGTACTTGAATATACCGATAAAAGTGCCAGATTACCTCACAGTTTTAATTTCATTTTAATTATTGATTTCTTGATAACTGTGTATTGCGTCTTTTTTATTTAGTTTTTTAAGCTGCAAGTATAACGTTTCAGTCCACTCTTCTACAGCTTTCATCATATTTGTCAGAGGTTATCAGAAGGTCATTTGTTGTATTTGTCAGAGTAGAGGTCGACATTGTCAGAGGTTAGACATGTTTTGCTTTACAGAAAAGAAATGGTAAAAATTAACACAAAAGTTTTCCGCATCCGTTGTTTTACTAAGAAAATACTAAAATGGAATAAAAATAGTTCATTTCCCAAAGACGCACGGTTTTCAGTTAAAAGAGTGAATACCAGTTTGTTTTCTTACAAACTAATAAAAAAATTAATTTCGTTTTTGTTAATTACTGATTTTTTGATAACGCTTGTTATTGCTATATATCTCGTCTTCGTCATTTAATACACTCGTCAACAGTTTCTATTACATTCAGAGCCTTCGGCGACATTGTCAGAGGTTAGACATGTTTTGCTTTACAGAAAAGGCCAGAAAAGTACAAAAATGACACAAAAGTTTTCTACATCCGTCCTTTTACAGAAAAAAGGTGCAAAATAAAAAGCACAATTATAGACTATCTTACCGATAAAAGGACCAGATAACCTTGTGTTTTCTTATAAATAAATAAAAGTTCAATATTATTTTTGTTACTTACTTTTTTATAACGGTAATCAATGCAGTAAATCACATCGTTTGCGCTTAAAATTTTAAGACTGGGAAAAATTAGTTAGGCGTGTTTTCGTTTCAGAAGCGTGTACATTGAATAATAGTTTCTGCGATGTCCTTCTTTCTACTACAAACCAAAATAAAATGAAGCTAAGACTTAAATTTCCCAAAGACGCTGTCTATTTGATACTGCAGATGTTTTGACTCATACGCCGTGTTCTATTGGGATCAACCATTTTCGGTTGGTTGGGTTGGTTGGATTTTTTTCGTGTTCTGTTGAGAAAAAACCGTTTTCGGTTGCTTTGGTTGATCAACCATTTCAACCAGCTCTGAACCTAGCTGGTTGAAATGGTTGAAACCAAAAATGGTCGAAAAGTGTTCTATTGGGACACCTCAACCAAATCAACCAAAACCGGTTTAGGTTGAAACGGTTGATCCCAATAGAACACGACCATAGATACAAGCTGTTAAAACAGTAAAAAAGGAACGCGCAACAGACAAATTAATGCTCCATCACTCCGGCCTTTACTCAACTCATTGCCTCTATTTTTAAAACTTGTTATCTTTAAAGTTGTATTTTCATTTGAGTGTTTTACATTTTTTTTAATTTCCATTCTTTGTCCATCTACTTATAGTAGCGTAAAATAATATATATATTATTTTTACCAAAATAATTATAGATGAGAGTAAGTGCAGTGAAACTAAATTGAAAAAACAAATATAATATTATTATAATAACTCATTGTTGGGTTAAAAATTCAGATTTAACTCCGAGTGTATGAAATTATAAATTCAAAGTTTGTCTTACTTGTCGGGAGTGAGTAACCTAACACCAGATATTGCATTTCCTGTTGAAAAGAGAAAAAAAACTGTCACTTTTGCGGGTGAATATTCAATGAACGTTGTGAACATATTTCACTTTTAGAGTCAATGAGATGTCATGTTTTTCTATTCGTAGTTAATAAAAGGAAAAGATTACCAAACCAGCGCGGTATAACCGCGCATGACCCACGATGCTTTCGATGAACTTCTCTCGCCGCTACACTATTCTTACTCCCCCATAAAAAACCTACCTCCTCCCCACCCCAAACAACCAAAAAGTGTGTGTCTTTGAGAAGGTCACGTTTCTTTTCGAATGCAAGGCTAAAATACGACCATCCAAATTTAGGTTGTTGAGCAATACACTCATATGTTTCTTTGAAGATTATATTTGTGCGATTTTGAACTTTCTAAAAGTCGAAGTAAGAGTAAAACGTATATTTATAGCATGAAAGAAAAAGGCATTGTATTTCATTTGAACTAAAACATGAGCACTACGTTACGAATTATCTGTAATTTTTCTCGTTTTGTTTTAACTTCATTTTAATTTTTTTTTTTTTGTTTTCATCTCTAATTCGGTCTAAACTTTTTTTCAATCGTAATATTTGTGTTTGTAAGCTAAATTTCACTTTGGCCCAACATACCATTATACACCTGTATTTTGCACTAAAGAAGCCGCAAACATCGCCTAAACATAATTGTAATTGTTTTTCTTGTCACCAGGGAATTCTTAAGCCGGCTTTTTCAAAGACAAACAGACACTACTGATGTGATCACTAATTCACGAGATTCATATATTCTCTAGGTGAAAATAAAATATTGTATGACTTTAACTAATAACATGGTATATGATCGCTATAACATTGCGGAAAATAAACCAGCGATTTGACAGTGTCTTGTAATAAATATACTTGAAATTTTGTGAATTTGTGAAATGAAAAGTATGGTGTGAAATGTATAGACCCCGGGAATAAATGTTTATTAGTCTTTCGTACACTCCCCACTCTCAGAATACAACTTCAGTCGCATTATGCGGTTCTGACTTCTGATCATGATTTTTTTTCTGTTGTATCGCTGTTTGTTTTGATCTTTTCGCAATGTTGATGAGTAGAATAAAAAACAAACTTTACTTACCACAAATGCGAGAAATCCAAAGAAAACTTCAACCATTTTGTAAATCAGTACAGTGTCCTTGATGATGCAGACTTTCGTCGGATGTTCAAACAACTGATTCGCCGTTTTCTGAAATAGAGCCTGGAGGTACGTTTTCAAGTTAATTACGAGTTATTTGAGCGCAGCTTTGGTCCGACTTCAACTTATTGATTACAAACTAATACGGACAGAGAAACATGCGCAAATACTTTTGTTGTTAGCAATACATGTTAGCAGGGCTCCTGAATAGCAGTCGTTAATTTATAATAGATATTCTGTTTTTTCCTCGAGGTAGCGGATATTTAGCGCTCCGAGGTTCTCGTATTGTGATATGGCATGCGACGTTGTAATTAATTTAATATCGTAATGGCGTGCCTTAAAGAGTTTCGACACGAATGGTGGATCGTTTGTTGATAAATTGAAAAAAGTTATTATGAACAGGTAAATTGCACTTACGAAGATTAACGGATTACATAATTTATCGCTTGAAAAAATGTAGCCATCAGCGTTTTTTGGTTTTATGACATTATTTTTTTCATCTAAATTTAGAATTTCCTCATGATGGGTAAGGCCGTTACATTTCCTGTATCGGGTAAGGACAAAGCTGACAGAGTCTTTGATTTCAAAATTGTCTGCTTAATTTCTTTTCATTTTTCAGTCTACCGCTGAGAAAAAGCAATATCGTGCTGGCGCGCACTCTCAAAAACAAGAACATTATTTATTTCGCAATAATAGCATGCTTATTGTCACAAACAATTAATGGTTGTAGTAGATCGACTTCACAAACGCCATCGTTCTTAACTTTAATCCGTGAAGCAAATACTTGAGTGGCGAATAGGAAAAGGTGCCTTAATTGATATTTTCGGTACTGTAAAATGATTTTAAAACCGACTTCCAAACAATCTCTTAAGAAAACTATATGGCACTGGGGGCTCAGTATACGATAATGGTTATGATTGCTTTTCAAAGCGATAGCTTTTATAAGAGAGAGAGAGAGGCGGTTTTAATAAGTTAAATTTTGGAATACTTTTTCTAGTTCTGAGACGGTGGTATAAGATGTCATATATTGCAGGAAAGCTCCGCTACTGAAAACTACAAAATGACTTTCCCAAAATATGTTTTCTTATGCCTTCTTATGAGGGTTGTATTTTCAGTAGAGTAATAAACGTTATGTTTTTAAAGTACAATGTAAACAAGGATGGCAGTAACTGACTGTCTGTGTGCCACCAACGCCTCGAACAAACTCTTAACCGTGCTCAGCAAAAAGACAACGCGAATGACGTAATAACTGTTTTAGTAAAAGACGAACAAGGACGGTGATAACATGTTTTGTAAGACATCAAGCCCCGAAGAATTAAGCTGAAACGAGCAGATTATCTCAATATCCACAGCTTTCGAGGTAAGGAAGAGCGTGGGTCGATGACTGTTCGCCAGTTAAGAACGCATGAGAACCCGTAGATAAGAGAGCGTAGGAGGGCTGGCAAACGGGAGCTTCAATTCCAGATAATTCCAATCTATTTTAGTGTTATTTGTTAGAACGTATGAGAACCCATACGTACACAAGAGAGCGTAGGAGATAACTACCAAACGGGAGCTTCAATTCCAATCTATTTTTAGTGACATTTCTTCAAGCAGATACAAACTGTTTGAGAGTAAACGAGAGTTCTCGGTCACACGATAGCGAGGGATCGATCCTCATCTGTTTCCTTATGATGGTAGATTTTCAAGTCAGCGATTCAGGTAGTGCTTGCGAATCGTTGGCGTTTCTATGCATATGAAAACCAAGCCTTTAGAAATAATTCAACTTTGGCATCGATAATGAATATATTTCGAAACACTGTAATATCGAGGAAAAATCGAGAAGCAAAACACAATAAAGTGTCGCTTCTCCTAGCACTATATCGTACATGTAAAAATACGTGCCGAGTGCCGGCAATTTATATTGTGTGAGGGTTTGTATCCACAAAGTGTTCAATAAATGCATGACAAATCGTTATGAAAGGGATAGAAATAATAAAACTAATTTTAAGTTCTATCTAAAAGCCATCAGCACAGCTGTCTACCGTCCACTGATTTAATTTAACTGACACCCTCGTGTCTGTAAGGGCACGGTTTTCATAATTGATCACGAACAACAGGATCCTTAGTTTTGCGATCGTGCGATTACAATATTTTAATTGGTGGTCATATTATGTGGTCGCGAACATAATGAGGCTGCTTTGCCTACTTGAATACTCCTACGAGCAGAAGTTACTTGTTCGCCCTATGTACCGGCGCGCAAAAAGAAGTAACCTCTCCCGACGCTGATTTCCCTTTCGTAAACGGTCGATGCCATTTTTAACGGTCGATGCCATCATTGGCATTCATTAGTAACCTAGCCTTTTGTAATGGTCGATGCTATTTCTCTCTAGTTTATGCCTGGATTGGGACGAAAATAGGCTATCATTATTAGATCAAATTGGGCCTAGGTAAAGCGATTATTAGATCTAAGCTAGATTCACGGTTAGGTAAGATTTAGGGTTAGGGTGACCCGTTATTGATATATATTAAGAAAAGCAACTTTTATAATTAAATTTTTCTTGGGTTTGCCGGATCAACCATAGTGGTAAAAGAGAGATGTTAGCATGCAGAGGTTCCGGGTTCGATTCCAAGTAATTTTCCATTTTTCTTTTTCTGATAGAAAAAATAATTCTAAAATTGGTGAAAATTTTTCTAAGTGTCGCTAAAATGGCATCGACCGTTTCCGAAAGCTAGGGGAATGCGCTCTGCCGACAACATCTCGATTTCCTATCATGCATACACGGGATTCATCACTCTATAGTCATTTCCCGTGTTGCATAAAGACGCGTCACTTTCTTTTTCGCGGGAAATGTCAAATATAGCAAAAACTCCACCGAGGTTCTCCACCGATAATTCCGGTTTCTTCGCCACAAAGATAACTTTATTTCTTCGTAAACACGAAACAAAGTGTGCATTATAAAAGACACTCAGCCCTAGCGCATTACTTTTCTCTCTATTTTCTTAGCCTCCACCATAACAGTATTATTAATTTATAGCTAGGTATTTTCATGGAGGAAGCCCAAGCCTATAAGCCTCATGGTATTTTTTGCCCCTCCCCCGCCGTATATTAATGTAATATAAAACGCTCAGGCGGGCAACCGTGAACGACAATCCAGCTGGTGTACGTCGGTTCAAATTAACGATCCAATCGGCTTAAACAAGTGAATATATATACTGTACAAACACCGATTTAAACTAGTAGATATTTAGCTTTGTGTATACTATATTTAGGCTGGCCAAACCAACCTTCTTCAGGTACAATTATTTTAGGATAATTTACATTGGTATGCGTGATTATATAGTTTGCGTAATGACGAAATACGTAAAACGGATAACATATATATTAACAGTTGTAAAATTTAAAAAAATATATAAAAAAAATCATAGACAAATGAAATGAAACGCTTAGGAGATGGGAGAGTATGAATGCTGTCTCGCCATCACGAGTTGTCTCGTTGGAACAGCAGGTGAAACCTTTGATGTCTTGTATGTTAAGAAATCTTGTATGTTACTAGTAAGATATCTCAAGCTTTCTAATGGTATCACTATATTCCATTCCATTAAATAGAACTCACCCAAAGCACTGAATACACTGGCCAGCACAAATTGATTGTAGGATAAACTACAAGGAACATAAATACGTTTATATTTGTCTGTCTACGCCTCGCGGCTAGTTTCAATTATACTTGTCATTGCTCCGCCGGTGTCCCTGGGAAAACCTTGTATACGAATCATATAAATACAACTCATTTTTATGAGCATCAAGAAAATTTACCGGCTCGTTTTGCAAAACTCCAAGAATAAGAACTTGTTAATTTTAAATATTATTCAAATATCGTTCCTAATTTTACGCTCAAATTCGAAGTGAATTTTCCACATACAAATCCTTATAATTTCGCTATTACGCAACAGTTAATTATCACTTGAGCTTGGGATACCTGTGCCTGTACGGGTGGTTTTCATAATTGATCACCAACAACAGGATCCTTAGTTTTGCGATCATGATATCGCGCGATTGCAATATTATATTTGATGGTCCTATTTTGTGGTCGCGAATATAACGAGGCTGCTTTGCATACTTGAATACCCTGCGAGCAGAAGTTACTTGTTCGACCTATGTACCGGCGTGCGAAAAGTAGTAACCTCTGCCGACAACATTTCGATTTCCTATGGTGCATGCGCGGGTTCGTCACGCCCATCGACACTTCCTGTGCTGCATGAAGGCGCGTCACTTTCTTTCTCGCGCGAAATGTCAAATATGGCAAAAACTCCACTGAGGTTCTCCACCGGTAATTCCGTTTCTTCGCCAAGAAGATAACTTTCTTCGTAAACGCGAAACAAAGTGTGCATTATAAAAGACACTCAGCCCTAGCGCATTACTTTTTTCTCTAATTTCTTAGCCTCCGCCATAACAGTATTATTAATTCATAGCTATGTATTTAGGTTACTTACTTAAAGGTTACTTACTTACACCACCCCGTATATTTTAAAATGTATTACGAAACGCTCAAGCAGGCAACCGTGGACGACAATCCAGCTGCGGTACTTTGTAGAAACACCGATTCAACGTAGATAGTTAACATTTGTCAGTACTATATTTAACCTGGCCAAACCAGGCCTTCTTCAGGTACAATTAGGCCGAAATTTACATTGGAATGCGTAATTATATAGAAAAATAGTTTGCATATAAAAATGACGGAAATATGTAAACCGGATAACATATGTATTGACAGTTCTAAAATATATATAGAGAAACGAAATGAAATAAAATGAAACGCTTTGGAGAGGGGAGAGTATGAATGCTGTCTCGAGTTGTCTCGTAGGAACCCAGTTTACTTGTTTCTGCATGGCAGGTGGCACCTTTGCTGGAATAATGTCTTGTATGTTAAGATATCTCAAGCTTTCTTATAGTATCACTATATTCCATTTCAGTAAATAGAACGCACACAAAGCACTGAATACACTGGCCAGCACAAATTGATTGTAGGATAAGTTACAAGGAACATAAATGCGTTTATTTTTGTCTGTCTACGCCTCGTGGCTAGTTTCAATTACACTTTTCATTGCTCCGCCGATGTCTCTGGGAGAACCTTGTATATGAATCATATAAATACAACTCATTTTTTACGAGCATCAAGAAAATTTACCGGCTCGTTTTGCAAAACACTAAGAACAAGAACTTGTTAATTTCGTGTCGGCTGTCGTACACTTGACAGGTACGAAGGTTTATTGTTGCTTCGTGTTGCGTCAAAACTGAGATCGAGTTTCGTTTCCGTACTTAAACATGAATTAATTTTTAAGTATGTTATGCAAATAAAAGACAAATTATGTTATCTGTTGCGACGAAAGAATTTTACATAGCTTTAGCAGGGAAACAACAATTAATTATTCAAAATGGGTTTTACAACTACTTCCTGCTAGGTTATTTCACGACGCCGTAACGAAACTTAACTCATAACTCATACCACACTGTGCAAGTTACGAATCAATGTAAAACTACAAAAGAATCAAGGAAAACGAAAAAACACTGTTCGAATTTACGGAACTGAGTTAATTGGCAACAAATTAACAGTAAATTTTCCTGAAGTGATCTATGCCAGCTCATACCTTAATTCATTTCGATCTCTGGAGTTACCTCGGCTGGAATTAAGGGGGACTACTTTAGGTTTAAGTTAGCAAGAAATTGAGCTAACTAGGGTTCCCTAGATTACTTCTGGGGTTTTTCCTTTCATATTTCGATAAATAAAACAAAATTGGTTTTTAAGTAGAATCTACTTTATGATACCATCAACAACTTACCATACATTGCTTTTATGTGGCCGTCATTTGTTGAAAAAGGTTCTTGCAGCGCAGCTTTTAAAAGACGTACGTGACGTCTGCTGTGAAGTTCCTTGTTGTGGCGAGTATTTTTAAAGACTGAGCGGCAATATCTTACATATGTTGGGACTTTCAAAAGCTTTTCAGGTTTCACTAAGAGCGTAAGTTGACCAGACGTGCGTTTCTCTAAACTCCCGAAGACTTTTCGAGCCCGAAAGCTATTTTTTAAAAGTAGTTTCTTACGAATGGCGTTGAAGTTTTAAGCCCACAAATTATTATTTTGTCCAAATATCACGATCACGATCTCCTCAGCTGTTTCCTTGCCGTAACAGAAAACAAAGCACACTAAAATCAAAACAAGAATTTCCAGGCTTGGTGAATTTTACTTTTTTCGGTTTATTTCACTATTTTAAGCAGTTAGGATGATATTCTTTTCGCTACGAATTAGGTTCGGCACATGTAAAGTTTGACCGTCTGAATCAACAGTCGAACTTAATAGTTTGGGTCGACCTAAACAGGTATTAGGTTCGGCACATGTAAAGTTCGACGTTTGAACTGGGTCTTAGCAACTCAGTCTCGGTCGTGATACTTGTTTGAGACGACTGGGACGATCATATGGAAACACTATACCCGGACGACCGGGACGATGACCGGGAAAGATCTGAAGTCATCATATGGAAACCGCCATTCACACACGACAGAGACGACCGAGGCGATCTAAATCTATCTCAGGAAGCGTGGGTCGATGACTATTCACTAGTTAAGAACGCACAAGAACCCGTAGATAAGAGAGCATAGGAGATAGCTGGCAAACGGGAGCTTCAATTCCAATATATTTTTGTGTTTTTTGTTTAAACGCACGAGAACCCGTGCATACATAAGAGAGCGTAGGAGATAACTACCAAACGGGAGCTTCAATTCCAATCTAATTTTAATTCAAGTTCTAACTAAAAGCCACAGCACAGCTGTCTATCGTCCATTTAATTTAACTGACACTCGCAGGTCTGTAAGGGTGGTTTTCGTAATTTATCACCAACAACAGGATCCTTAGTTTTGCGATCATATCGTGCGAAATTATCTATCAAGAAAAAAAAAAATTGGGGGTCACCGACCATCCAAGCGAGTTAACTCTAAGCAAAGTTAACGCAACGGCTACCAATCCTTTATGTGCTTAGATTTCTTCTCTTACGCGCGCGCTCGTACATGACTTAGCATGGCGTTGCGGCATGAATTGCGTGCGCAGTAAGGATGCGCATAAACAATTAGCACTAACGTCCTTAAAACTACAAAAGAATGAAGGAAAACGAGAAAACACTGTTCGAATTTACGGATCTGAGTTAATTGGCAACAAATTGGCAGCAAATTTTCCTGAAGTGATCTATGCCAGCTCATACCTTAATTCATTTACCTCGGCTGGAATTAAGGGGGACTGCTTTAGGTTTCAATTAGCAAGAAACGGAGTTAACTAGGTTTCCCCAGTTTACTTCTAGGGTTTTTCCTTTCATATTTCAATAAATAAACACAAAATTGTTTTTTGAGTAGAATCTACTTCATGATAGCATTAACAACTTACCATACATTGCTTTTATGTGGCCGTCATTAGTTGAAAAAGGTTCTTGCAGCGCAGCTTTTAAAAGACGTAGTCATGTCTGCAGCGGTGAACTGAGTTCCTTGTTGCGGCGAATATTTTTAAAAAGACTGATCGCAATATACTTTACATATGCTGGCGACTTTCCAAAGCTTTTCAGGTTTCACTAACAGCGTAAGTTGACTTTTGTTTTGTCTTCTCGTATACCGTTTCACCTGCCGTTCATATGCATACCCTTTGACCATATGTGACCAATATTTATTTTCTCCTTACAATATCAATACTTTGTCAAGCAGAACGGTGGGGAGAATACATATAATCAACAACCAGAATACACTTTGATGTACCACCAAACAGCGATGCGGCTGTTGTAAATAAAACACAAAAAAGGCTTTTTCCTCTGGTGCTGTTACCCTTTATATTTTTCAAAACGGAATTAATCGGTCGCAATTAGTCCAATTGTGCAAAAGCTTCATACAAACATCGCGAAAGCTAGGTGCGGTTAAAATTCATGAAAACGGATGGCTTAATTGGGCCTAGGTAAAGCGATTATTAGATCTAAGCTAGATTCACGGTTAGGTAAGATTTAGGGTTAGGGTGACCCATTATTGATATATATTAAGAAAAGCACCATTTATAATTTAATTTTTCTTGGGTTTGCCGGATCAACCCAGTGGTCTAGTGGTAAAAGAGAGATGTTAGCAAGCAGAGGTTCCGGGTTCGATTCCAGGTAATTATATTCCATTTTTCTCTTTCTGATAGAAAAAATAATTCTAAAATTGGTGAAAATTTTTCTAAGTGTCGCTAAAATGGCATCGACCGTTTACGAAAGGGAAATGCGCTCTGCCGACAGCATCTCGATCGATTTCCTATCATGCATACACGGGACTCATCGCTCTATAGTCATTTCCCGTGCTGCATGAAGGCGCGTCACTTTCTTTTTCGTGGGAAATGTCAAATATGGCAAAAACTCCACTGAGGTTCTCCACCGGTAATTCTGTTTCTTCGCCAAAAAGATAACTTTCTTCGTAAACGCCAAACAAAGTGTGCATTATAAAAGACACTCAGCCCTAGCGCATTACTTTTTTCTCTAATTTCTTAGCCTCCGCCATAACAGTATTATTAATTTATAGCTATGTATTTTAATCGAGGAAAACACCTCGCCAACCTCGCCAATTACACCACCCCGTATATTAATGTATTACGAAACACTCAAGCACGCAACCGTGGACGACAATCCAGCTGCGGTACTTTGTAGAAACACCGATTCAACGTAGATAGGTTACTTTTTGTCAGTACTATATTTAGCCTGGTCAAACCAGGCCTTCTTCAGGGACAATTAAGAAAATTTACATTGGAATGCGTGATTATATCGAAAAACAGTTTGCGTATAAAAAGACGGAAATACGTATAACGGATAACATATGTATTGACAGTTTTTAAATATATATAGAAAAACGAAACGAAATAAAATGAAACGCTTTGGAGAGGAGAGAGTATGAATGCTGTCTCGTGTTCACGAGTTGTCTCGTCGGAACCCAGTTTACTTGTCTCTGCCTGGCAGGTGGCACCTTTGCTGGGATGATGTCTTGTATGTTAAGATAATATCTCAAGCTTTCTAATAGTATCACTATATTCCATTTCAGTAAATAGAACGCACACAAAGCACTGAATACACTGGCCAGCACAAATTGATTGTAGGATAAGGTACAAGGAACATAATACTTGTCATTGCTCCGCCGGTGTCTCTGGGAGAACCTTGTATATGAATCATATAAATACAACTCATTTTTTATGAGCATCAAGAAAATTTACCGGCTCGTTTTGCAAAACACTAAGAACAAGAACTTGTTAATTTCGTGTTGCTGTCGTACACTTGACAGGTACGAAGGTTTATTGTTGCTTCGTGTTGCGTCAAAACTGAGATCGAGTTTCGTTTCCGTAAGTAAACATGAGTTAATGTTTGAGTATATTTCGCAAATAAAAGACAATTTATGTTACCATATTGCGACTTTCTGTCGCGCCGAAAGAACTTTAGATAGCTTTAGCAGGCCACCATCAATTAACTATTCAAAATGGATTTGACAAATTAAATGCAAGTGATGTGTAAATTTAACGAAATGTGTCCAAAATATATACGGTGGAATTATTTCTTGCTAATCTTCCGATGATCAATATTAAATTGCAGGGAAATATAAACTATACAAGTCCAATCATGTTTACTATTTCAATCTGTCAGTAAAATATTTCAGTCAAATGGTCTACAAAAGCCAAACTACTTCCTGTAGTGTAATTTCACTACGCCGTAACGACTTACTTATAACTCATACCACACTGCAAGTTACGAATCAATTTAAAACTACAAAAGAATGAAGGAAAACGAAAAAACGCTGTTCGAATTTACGGATCTGAGTTAATTGGCAACAAATTGGCAGCAAATTTTCCTGAAGTGATCTTTGCCAGCTCATACCTTAATTCACTTCGATCTCTGGAGTTACCTCGGCTGGAGTTAACCCTTTGCATCCTAGTTGCGCATATATGCGCAATTTATTCATACAAGCATTAAATTAGACATATTTATCAAGTTTTGCTATAGTTGAGCTTATATAATTGCTAATTGAGACCCCAAACCTCGTGGCTTGTTTTGATTCGGGGTTTTTCGTTAATAGCGAGCTTTTGAAGGCGATTTTCAGCGGCGAAAATTTTGGAAAGCGATGGAATCAGCCATTTAAAATTGTCGGAAGAAGGATCAGGACACGAAGATCCAGCAATTCAAGACATTTTGCCAAATTTTCTCAAAGAAAGCGTATACAAAAGTTGTGACGAAGTGGAACTACTCGATCGGAGGAGATGATGAACAAAAATCAATCGATAAATTGAATTTTCTTCATATGCATGGGAATGAAGACGACCTTGAAGTTGATGAGACGAAGGCGAGTTTGGAACCCTATTGTTTTATTTTTATGATGAATGTGTGTTTGGCTACTGTTGTGTTGGCTGAAAATGGCGAGAATGTTGCCAAACAAATCACCCCTTCATTCTTGCACTTGATATTCAATGCAGAGTGAGAAAGTCCAACGTTTGTGCTGTTTACATGGCGAATTTCGTAGACACTCTCAGACTGGCTTTGTCTGCCATATTCATTATAACGACCAGAGTGTATGGTTTGTGCTTACTGCTTGTAGGTCTCATAGTTGACCTGGAATTGAGCCTGAGGTGTCAAATGAAAATTAATCTAGTAATAGATTTAGTTCGTCTTGTAGTCATTCAGTGTCATGTGAATGTTACAGAACATTTCCTTAAAAAAAATGTATTTTTTTGCAATGAAAATTTACCTTTATTGCTAATTTGTTTTCCCTTGAAAAATGTTTTGGTCGATTCCACTCAATGATTATTACTTTTTTTTGAAAGAGGGACTCTTAAGGTTTCATTTGATAGGTAAATTATGTGGTTGTAACCAATATATAAACACTTTGAGGATCACCATTTGGCATCAACAAAAACCAGGCGAGGAAAAATTAAAGAAGGCCTGGATACAAGGGGTTAAGGTTTCAGGTTTTTCTTTAGGTTTCAGTTAGCAAGAAACGGAGTTAACTAGGTTTCCCCAGTTTACTTCTAGGGTTTTTCCTTTCATATGTCAATAAATAAACACAAAATTGTTTTTTGAGTAGAATCTACTTCATGATAGCATTAACAACTTACCATACATTGCTTTTATGTGGCCGTCATTAGTTGAAAAAGGTTCTTGCAGCGCAGCTTTTAAAAGACCTAGTGATGTCTGCAGCGGTGAACTGAGTTCCTTGTTGCGGCGAGTATTTTTAAAAAGACTGATCGCAATATACTTTTACATATGCTGGCGACTTTCCAAAGCTTTTCCGAGTCAGATTTCACTAACAGCGTAAGTTGACTTTTGTTTTGTCTTCTCGTATACCGTTTCACCTGCCGTTCATATGCATACCCTTTGACCATATGTGACCAATATTTATTTTCTCCTTACAATATCAATACTTTGTCAAGCAGAACAGTGGGGAGAATACATATAATCAACAACCAGAATACTCTTTGATGTACCGCCAAACAGCGATGCGGCTGTTGTACATATAATAGAAAAAAGGCTTTTTCCTTTGGCGCTGTTACCCTCTATATTTTTCAAAACGGAATTAATCGGTCGCAATTAGTCCAATTGTGCAAAAAGCTTCATACAACAATCGCGAAAGTTACGTGCGGCTAAAATTCATGAATTCAAAATGACTTAATTGGGTATATCAAACAGTTTAAATGACATTTAAACGAAACGAACAAAGGCTATAATGAAAACTTACATAAAAACATGTTATGAAAAACAGTTAAGTAGACATCCTGCTGGCATGTAATAAATATGGGGATATTTGGCATCGCCCTCTCGTGTTGCCCTAACAGGAAGTCTTAGCAATTCAAATTTAGCGACTTAATAACGAGGGAAAAAAATCCTATTTTTTTCTTATTTTGTAATTTAACTTAACCTGTTAATCTCGGAGCCATGTTTTAACTTTTTAGTTATGAAATTTGTTCTAGTGCTGTTGCATTCTCTATTAAAAAAAATTTCGCCTCGCAATTTTGTCTTTCACCTTTGGTGAAAGTTGTGTGTATTTTTGTGAGTATTTTACCACGGAGCCATAAAAATAAGCTCAATCGCGCGCTTCCGTGGCCTTCGAAACAGCGGGAGTCGTGTTTAGCCTGTCAACCCCTTTTAACCTCATTGCGATATATTTAGACAGTGCTCCGTCCCGCTTCGTGCAAGAATTCTATTTAACAGTCTGCTTAACATTTTGGAAAGAAAGTACGCCAAAATGGAATAGCAAGCCATTTACGTATATATATACATCCGTACTATTCCGTAACATTTCTCGACATGAGAAATAAGACTTTTATATCTCTTAAGCAAAAAAACGACCTTCGCAAGAAACACAACAACATTCGGATCGAAATAGGCCATTTGCACGATGGCGTCATTTGACTACAACTACCAGAATTCATTTTGTTTTTCCTTTCTTATTTAAATTTTGTAATCCCAGTGCGGTTTAAATAACAATAGCCCTAATTTGCACTACAAAACAAAAAACTGAAGGATTCTGGTAGTTGTAGTCATATGACGTCATCGTGCAAATGGCCTATTCCTAGTCTCCCGTTGGTTTGTACAAACAACCAATAGCAAGCAGGAATTTTCGATCTTCCCTCACAGCAATTACAACTGTAAGTATGCATCTATAAACAGCAAAACGTACATTTGCCACGGAATGTTTTATACAGTCTACACTGACATTCCTAAGACATATAACATAGAAACAACTGAAGAGATTCGCTAAAGAATCCAAACTAGAGTCTTGTCTAAGAAAAACGTAAGAATTCACTAGCATCCGTGAGATTTTCAAAACAGATCACCGGCTGTACAAGCCATGTTGGATGCAAATCATGCAATAACGCCATGATGAAACAACGCCGGTGCCAGTGCCCGCGCTAACTTTGAACATTTATAACTTCTTTAATATGTCTTCAAACGCCATAAAACTTTGTGGCTTTTCCTAAAATTTATCTGGCAACAATTTGATATGACAATTTTTTGATCACGTGACTTGATGTTTCCATGGCAACAAGATTTTGACAGCCATGTTTCTTGAAATTTGCATATTTATACCTTTGAAAGAAGAGAAACAATGTTTATTGATGTAACTTTTGTATTTTTACGTCATTTAGCGTTTATTTATTGGTTTTGATAAATTTTGAGTGAATTTGGACGGTTTTTAAGAGGTTTTAAAAAATTTCAGAAATCCAAGATGGCGGATCCAAGGTGGCGGCTGTATAACTAATTACCTAATAACTACGTCATATGACGTAATCGCTCCATTGTGCGGACCGTAAAGGAGACGGTTTTGGACGTACTATGGACCCTCTAGGTTACATTGTCATAGCCTTCAGCGTTCTTGAAGTTACGAGAGGGGGGTGGGGGGTGGGGCAGACTCAGAAACTCAAAAAAAGCCCAGGCTGAATAGGGTTAAAGAGATTTATATCCCAAAGATCATCAAAGAGTCATACAATACATATCGAGCATGCAAAACTGAGACAAAGAGATAAAAGTGACTAGTCACAATTCTATTGTGGTGATCTAAAGGGAACTGCTGAGAGAAATATACAGAGAACCGAGGGTCTGGATGGGGGGATTCAAATGTCAGTTGTCAGTTAAAATTTAGGCAATTTGTCAGTTGTCAGTTAAATTTTGTGTCCTTTGCCAGTTGTACATGTCAGTTAAAGGACTGTTAATAATTAACTAAGACCTGAAATACTGTTTTGGCGCATTTTAGACTCCCTATAATGATTAAAAATGCATATGATAGTCTTCAACATCATCGTCTCTGTAGAAATTATTTGTTTCATTTTTGCCTGTTACAATATTATATAACTAGTACGCACGGGAATAATGTTGAATATGTTGATTGATACATGTAATATGAAAACTGACTAAAGCTAATTGGGAGTATTAGACTTAGCTGATAGAAGACTTGGATCAAACATATTCTTTAATATGCAGTCACCAGCCCTTCTATTTCCTTATTTACTTTCAGGCCTTCTAGAGGGGGCGTATTTAAAACTTGAAGATGGACTTGTTGTTCCAGGAACATATAGTACGATATACAAGTCAAAACCTGTCATTGATATACTAAAAACAGAACTTGATAAGAAAGTATTGAAACTGTCCCATATAAAATTGGAAATGTTGAGATCAAGAATATAATGTGATTCTAACCCAACCTAAGTGGCTATGGAGAGAGGGGCTTATTAAATATTAAATAGAGAGGGCGGCTTATTGAAAACCTCGAAGCTCAAGAGAGGCGGCTTATTACTGAGAAAGGGCTAAATAGAGATGGGGTGGGGGAGGGGGGGGGGGGGTAATGTAGTGTATTTTGCGACATTTCTGACAATTCATATATAATTATACAGCGTTCTGATATTAAAAATGTAAATATCTTGGTTATTCAGTGTTTCAAAGGTGAAGGTGTCGTTTTATTTAGTGGGATTTTATTAAATATTAAATGGAAATATGTGCAAGGATGTATAGAAAAGAATTAGTTGACGTAACTATCTTTTAATTTTTCTCAAAATAATGAGCTTCTTTCCGTTAAAAACTGACCAAAACTCTTTGCGCCTGATCAAAATTATGTTGGCAAATGGCGCCGACAATACTGCACTTCACAGTTTTTAAACGCTTAGATTTTTTTAGTAAACTTTCAAAACGTTTGGTAAATTGACAGTGTATTGGCAATATATTAAACTTTAAACAGTGAAACTGACAACCTTACCTTTAAGTAATTTGCTTAGCTTTTGCAAATTTCTCTCGTTTGACACCGGTTAAATGTGTGGTTGGTATCGGGTCGTTCAAAGTATGTCTTCGTCGAAGTCTCGTAAAATACGAAACTAAATAATCCTAGATCGAACCTTGCAAGTCAGTACAAAACGGAGAGGTATCGCAAAAATTGACGCGCAAATCTTGATTACTTTTCAAATATATCTAAAGATCGTTTTATCAGTCAAAATAGTTTGACCAAACAATTTCTGCACCATGGAGAGAACACTGAAAAACATGTTTCAATGAAACATGTTTCCCGTAAATGTTAACTTTGCAATTTCATTGTATTAGTTGTTAATTTCAAACATATATTAAGCATGTTCAGTGGCAGAACGCGACGCCGTGTGGGTTTCTGTTAGTGATCAAGAATTTCAGTAAGAGCTTCGCAAATGTAAATATTTCTTTACAAACACCAAAGACAAAACACTGCTAAGAAAGGAACAGTGTTCCGCTCGAATATCGAATATATCGAATATCGAAATCAGATCGAAATATCGAAATTTCGCTTTGCTAATTCGGTGTTGTATTGCTAAATGCCACCCAATATACAACGAAATTGAATGAAAAATATTTCACAGTAAAAAAAAAAAAGAGAACATTAGGCCCGGTTCAGACGCCGAACTTTTCATGAGCCGAACTTAATTCGAATTTGGACCGACCCAAATTAACAAAAGTACGCCTGTTGATTCAGACGCCGAACTTAATTAGCCGAACTTAATTCAGGTTTGAAGAGAAACAAATCGAAAGGTGAGCGATTTTCAGGCAAAGATGTCAGAACACGCACCAGTCGTTATAATAATTTATGCATTAGGTTCGGCTCATGAAAAGTTCGGCGTCTGAATCAAAGCCGTTCCAAAGCCGAAATTCCCGGCTGAGCCAGGCGAAAAGAACGGCTCAGCCGTTCCAAATTCAAATAGCCGTTCTTAATTGATTCAGACGCCGAACTTTTCATGTACTTAATTCAAGGTATTAGGTTCGGCTCATGAAAAGTTCGGCGTCTGAACCGGGCCTTAATTTAGCAATAACTTTAAATTTAAGCATTATAACCATAAATGCTCTCTCTGGTAATTTTCGGTTTCTATTTTTGACCTTCGGTTAAAAATCACGTTCCAAACGTAAACGAAATGGGTAAAATGTTTTATTTCTGAAACCAAAGAAGATAATCTGTTCCTTTTTTCTTGTTTTCGGAGAAGAAGAATCTGTTTTTAGAATCAATGAATCGTGTCATGACTGATTTTGTTTTGTTTAAATTTGGCTGATAAAGGTGAGCAGGTTATAATGATAACTGACTCAAACTCACAAGAATTAAAAGTTCAATATTTCTTATTGATCACACAAACTGACACGGTATACTATTAAAATCGGAATTACCAGACTTACCGCAGTATAGCAATGTTGACTTTGAGTAACGTCAAACCAGCTCAACTTTTTCTTTAATGTGACGCATCCACTATTTCAACCGCGGTGAAGACACTAATTATGATTCAAGTTCAAAACAGAGTATAATTATAACAATCAAACAGCATTTGATAATTTGTCCATTCATAAGTAATTAAGATTTTATATATACCGAATAGCTTCCTAGATAGATAGAAATGTATATTTTTATTACAATTATTATTACCAGGAGCCATTATTCTCATCAATTACAACACACACTTTGCTGATGTGGCACTGTAGAACTGACTAAAATATCGATTCGTTGCTATAGCAACCATTTTATAAGAAGAGGAAAGAGATTATTGACAGCGAAGAAGCGAACTCCTCCGAAATTTTGCCAGAGTCAGTGTTATGTTTTCAAATTTTCTTGAAATTCAAAGACTACATCGCCTTAATTAGAGCAACAACCAGGGAGATGACAAATATACCGCTTTTTGTTAAATGCCAGCGGGGTGTCTATTTAACTTCTTTTTCGTAATATTAATATGCGCTACTAAACAAAAACAGTGTGAGGGAATTTCAAGACATCTTGTTCAGTTATGCTTAATAGCAATTTTTAGTTTTGAAAAAAAAAAAATTCAACAGGCTAATAGCGGACTTTTTACTTTTAACGCGGATTTGCCGACTTTTAGATTACTAGAAACAATTACTAGTTGCACGGCCATTATCCCTTGGCAGACGTTTTTCAACCGACAATCAATTTCGAGTCTCGTCTGCATAATCATTCAATCAAGTCTATTCTTGTGCGTGCAAGTTTATGTTTATTTAATAATAACTGCTCAGCTATAAAACAGGCACAATTGAAACAAATAATTTCTACAATGCCGACGATGTTGAAGACTATCTAGGGAAAAATGAAAATATAAGTTAAAAAAGAATAATAACATATAAACAGGAACAACTTATTATAACGGACACCTGCGACTTTGAAACACTGAATAAACAAAAAGAAATTAACATTTTTAATATGAGAACACGGTAAAATTATGATTAAAATGAGTGAAATTTGTTATCCTAGCAGTGTGCTATCAACTTAAAAGCAGTTGAAAAAGCAAACTGAAAAAATTCAGGCTTGAACGGGATTCGAACCCATGACCCATGACCCATGATAAACATATGAAAATCATATAAAATTATGTGAACTGCGGATTAACAAATTTCACTCATGTTTATCCACAGTTCACATAATAGAATTT
Organism: Cladopsammia gracilis; assembly: GCA_022457155.1. Lineage (NCBI taxonomy): Eukaryota > Metazoa > Cnidaria > Anthozoa > Scleractinia > Dendrophylliidae > Cladopsammia > Cladopsammia gracilis. The sequence continues at coordinate 2,503,388 of JAJGOT010000005.1, read as the reverse complement.
TCATGTACTCATATTCATATATGTTTAAAATGTCAGAAATGTCTGAGTAAACTATCTAAGGACTGGTTCAAACGTCGAACTTCACATGTGCCGAATCTAATGTAAATGAGCAAGAACAATACATTTTGCTCATTTGCATTAGATTCGGCACATGTGAAGTTCGACGTTTGAACCGGGCCTAAGGTTTTAATATATATTATCAGCGTGATGGTCTATGAACACGCAATGAAAAAGAAAAGATACACGACGTTTAATGTGACGTTTACCACCAAAATTCCCTTAGGAAGTTTCTTCAGCGCGAAATGGGAAATCAAATTGCTCTTGACTACATATCAAAGGATATGTTTGAGCTAATTAGTGTTCTTTCAGCTAAGTTTAACAATCCCTTATTAGTTTTAGTCGGTTCGCATATTATAGAATCAACAAATGAAAGTTAACCTTAATTAAACAGACCACCATGAATATTTTTAGCAACTTTTATCATATACTTCAGTTTCTAAAATTAACACCGGCTTGGACAACAAAGACAGAACTCTGCACGACATTTTTTAAGTTCTTTTGTTTCCGTTAAAGAAGCCGCTGGTAATAAAAACTCATAAAAGGGAATAAAATTAATATGCACTTAGCTAATTATTTGACTGACAGGCGATTGGGATGTTCATGAGTAGACTGATTCATCCATATAAAGAACCTGACTCGTCCCCAGTCGTCTCTCTTTCTCCTATTAATATTAACGAGAGATGCGCGGCACCCCTCTCCCCCACGCGCGTCTCCCGCGTCTTGCCTAGAAAGACAACTGGGGACGAGTCAGATAAAGAACCGATATAGCTTAAAGTGCACCTAACCCCCAATTTTTTTTTGGGCTTAATCAACTCTTTGTACGTTGAAAAGTTGAATAGTTAAATATTTCTTGTTTTTAACGTCGCGTTAGTTAGTTATAGAGATTTGAATTTACAAAATGCTAATTAGATGACGTAGATTTGGGAATAATTTATTATATAACTACTTGTTTTTACCTCCAAGTAATATTTTTTACGAATCTATTGACTATCCACAGTTTATATTTGGTATTTCTCAAATTGACTTTCCTTAAGTTGTATACTGCATATTGTTAATTGACGTAGAAATAATGGCAAATTCCCGAATCTACGTCATCTAATTAGCATTTTGTAAATTCAAATCTCTATAACGCACTAAAGCGACGTTAAAAACAAGAAATATTTAACTATTCAACTTTTCAACGTACATAGAGTTGATTAAGCCAAAAAAAATTTGGGGGTTAGGTACACTTAAACGTATTCACATTGTAGAAAAATGGCGACAAAAAACCTTACCAGAGATGAAAACCAGACAATAAACCTAGAATAGGCCATTTGCACGATGACGTCATATGACTACAACTACCAGAATCCTTCAGTTTTTTGTTTTGTAGTGCAAATTAGGGCTATTGTTATTTAAACCGCACTGGGATTACAAAATTTAAATAAGAAAGGAAAAACGAAATGAATTCTGGTAGTTGTAGTTCAATGACGCCATCGTGCAAATGACCTATTGCTTTGCTCGTTACAATGACTTCAGGGATACTAAACAAGCTGCTTGGTCTCTCAGTGCTTAATATTTTTCTGTCTGTAACTGAATTTCTGGGGAACACTCTGATCCTTATTGGTCTCCACAGGGAATCTTCCTTTCATGCGCCGTCCAAATTCCTGTATCGTAGCCCAGCGGCAACTGATCTCTGTGTTCCTAGGTACTTGGTGTATCCCTGATCATAAGGTATGGTACTTCATGTATCCCTTATTATAATGTATTTAGATATATTGCAGTGTAATTTAGGGTCGGATTACAGTATCTAGGGTTGAAGCACTAATTTTAGTATTTAGGTTTAAGCACTGATTCCAGTATTTCCAGTGTATCGAAAGGGTTAGTTCTTATATATGGTCTGGGCTAGCAGCATATTATCTTATATCCCTTAAAAATTACAGTTTCCGGCAGCTAGTCCTCGGTGGTGTAGTGGATAGTGTGCATGGAGCAGATCATACAGCCCGGGTTCGATTCCCTATTCTGCTGTTTTTATCTTCTTTTTCTACTGAAATAAAAACTAAGTGTTTAAATACAAAATAATAAGGGATACACCAAGTACATACCTCTGTGTTTGTATCCTGATCGGCGCCTCTTGAAGTTACTTACTGGATGTCTGTGGTGAACGAACGATGGAATAATTGTCGATACGCAATTAAATCGTTGTCTATCACTAGCTATATTTTGTGTTCAGTGTCTTTGTTGGCACTGACTGCAATAAGCGTGGACAGACTTCTCGCCCTGATATTGTTTATTAATTTGTTTTTATACTTTACTTGACAACATTTATTTATTTATTCCTACGTAGCGAGGTTTATAAATTTGACGTGCGGATTCGCATGGGAATCGCGCGTGGATCGCTGTAGGGGAATGAAATCTCGAGTCGACTTTATATATCGGGTTGGTGTCCTGCAGTTGCCTAGCAACAAAACCGACGTCATCCAGTGTGACGTCAATGCCTATAAAAGGAATCTCAACCGCTGACAATGTCACACTCTCATGTTTATTCATTGCTTAGGGCTGATCGTCTGTTCAAAAATACTATGTTAAGCTTACTAACCGAAACAAGACCAATTTCACATGCAAATGAGAGAGAACAACAACGCTGGGATCAACAAGTGGCTAGAAATCCTCGCCCGAGATGATTTACCACCTAAAATCAGCTGGATAGAGCCAACCTCGTTCCCAGGGTCTCTCTTCTTCCCGCCCCCTGGAGCGAGGGCGGGAAGAAGAGAGACCCTGGGAACGAGGTTGAGATAGAGCGAGAATCAGCGCTAGCGACGAAGAAGAAGGCCACGACAAGAAATCACGGAGCAGAGAGAACATCATGCACCGATTACGAAGACTCTGAACGGTCCAGGCACACCGATTGAGTAATAAGAATGAACAGGAACGACAAAATGTCGCTATTAGAATTCGAAACCGAAACCTATCAGGAGAGGCGACACTGAAGTTGTTGGACAAAATGATTTCGTTAGACGCGCAACGAGATCTAGAGCCTCTGGCGGCAAGAATTACTCGATCATCAAAATACTCGTGACGAAAATCTTTCAAACGGATGGAGAACACTCGATCAGCCTTTACACCAGCAACAATAGGTTCAGAGTGAGATGGCAAAATTTCACGGTACACTACTATAAACAGTTTACAACACCTTCAATGTGTTACATGTAAGGAACCTTGGCCTACAAAACAAGACAAACAAGGTTAAACTCTCCCAATGTTTGAATGCCTAAGATGTATTAAAGCGAGATAAGGGATATCCTAAATTATATTTCCAAGAAAATGATATCGATCCGGGTGCTTTTTTGATATACAGTTGTACAAAATTTAACCCTCTGAATATTATTACAGAACAGTGATAGAATTGCGGTGGCCCCTTACCATGACATTAATATCTGAGTACCCTTTCAGCTTTTATACTGTATGCATGGTGTCAACATCTTTCAAGTGCATGTATGATCAAAACTACAGATCACACAGGTGGAATTTCTTTCGCATATATACAACATTTACATGATGTTAGCATTATTTCAAAGTTGTTCCACAACTGAGCTCCACTGTACGAAAAACTTCCCTTCAGATAATCATTGCGAGGTCGTGGAAGAACTAGTTTGTTTTCGATATTCCTTAAACGATAAGCATTCGCGTTGTCGCGATAAACAAATAATTATTTTACAATAACTGAAGTTATTCTCGCATGCTGATTGGTCAATTTTTATCATCAATAAGAGTACAGACCTATAAAATATTAATTTATGCAAGATGTCATCCTGTCAAATTTTAGCCAATGAAATTTCAGTTAGCCAATGAGAAAGCGAGAAAACTTATTGACAATGATTGCGTCAATTTGAATAAAACTCAGCTATTTGTCATGTTTACCTTGCGTTCACTTTTCATTTCATCTGATTTTTTACGATTTTGGCGTTTTTGTTATTGTAAAAAACAAATTGTCATTGTCATTGTCATTGTCAAAGTTTGCTGTGGCAATGCTATGACGAATTTTATGATCAATAAGAGGACAGACGCATAAAAAAGTGACGTCAATTTGTTAAATCTTGATCGTAGATATTCTGGTGTCATCACAGAATCGTCAAAAGTGATGAACGCAAAGAAATATGAACTTAAAAGACAAAACAACGCCTACACAATCTCAAAATTCCACAAGAATGACAATTTTGATTTCATGACAGTCTTCCACGAAATCAAATTTGATGAACTATTATCCACATTTATCCTTGTAATCCTGCACTTTTTCTCCAAACTGCTGGTTCTGTCTCAGTGCTCTATAGATTCTCTTTATTCAATTTAGTTGTATATTTGGTGGCATTTGTGTCCCTTTATTAGGGGGTATTAGGTAATTAAAAAAAATGGCGAGCCGAGGGAAGGGGAAGGAGAAGGGGCGGGGGGGGGGGGGGGTGAGGGAAGGGGGAGGGGGCGCCTTCTTACCCTCCCTAGACTGCGCTCAGTTCGTTCACCTTGCTGATTTTCCTTTCACTTTAAGGGGCTATGTCGCGAGGATGGCGGGTGAGTACTGGGTACTAACAACTTGAAAAACGTCCGGTGGCTTTTTATCAAGTTGGCGGCCATTACTGTCGAATCCGCTCAATCCGTTCCATACCGTCGTATTGCGTGGAAAGATAGATCTCAAGTTTACAAATTAGTTAGAGTATTTACTTAGCTAGATTTTTGTTAAATTATTTCTGCGATTTGTTAGTCGTACCTTCGAAAAATTCGATGTCTTTCAGTAGTGGTGGAAGTTGGGGAGGATTTAAAAGCGAAATCGATCGTGTGTTTGTTTACCTCGCGTGGTTCGACAGAAGTGCAAGCGCGATAAAACTTGCCGCGATCCGGGAGGGAACAATAGAAATTTGACATGTATGACGTCAGGTGACGTCACATGACAGGAACTCATTGCGCATATTCACCTTGCGACATAGCCCCTTTAATACGCTTTAAAAGGAGCCTGTCCGGGGGGGGGAGGGGGAGCCTGTCCACCGTCCACCGAAGGGTATTAGGATTTGTAGAAACTAGACAATACAATATGTACTACAAAGGCTCTCTTTGGTTTTTATTTATAAATGTAACTACTAAAGGCCTCGTACAAAGCAGATCGTGTTCCGAGTTTTACAATACAATTATTAAGTTTTGAATGACAGTCAAATCTTGATTTACAAAATAACGTTCGTTGTACCATCATTGTTCCCTTATTGTGCCATCATTGTACCATCTTTGATGTCTGTTGTCTTAGGTATGAAGCATAAAAGGCAAAATTATTACCTGTTTTCATTTCTCACGAATGACATTTTGTGATTAAGGAGACCTAAGCCAAGATGACTGAATTCAATATTGTACTGAATGAAATTTACCACTCAGCAACTAATTATGAGCTTATTTTTTTACCATTAAGGCATTTGCATGTGCAGAAGTGATGAAATAGTCAGCTAAGTAAAATCGTCTGAATTGATTTTTGTTTAGTTTACTACAATCTTAATCATATAACTGCTTTAGTCAAGCTAAAAGCGAAAAAAAGGAGGTGGGGAGGCCTCCCAGATCCACCGCTGCTAACTATGCACTACATTCACAGAAAAGGTTTATTTACACAGTATTTAAAATAAAACCCGAAAACGTAGCAAGTCACTCTCTTCTACACGTCTCTGGGAACGTAGCTCTAAAATGGATGTCCACGATTGCACGCAAAGGGGGACCACGCTACTTCATGATAGGCATGACAAATTGTCCTCATCTGTAAAAGTTCACCATGACACACATAATTTTGTCACATGTGCGTGAAGTAGTATAAAAATGACCAGATAACTCTGTCAAATATGAAGTATTTATTAAACAACACTTGCATGCATTCTTGGACATAAGTGCTACAAGGTTATGGTTATCCGGGTATAGCAGCTATTTTCAGAAAGATTTGGAAAAGAGTGACAATGAATCCGGCCACACCCACACATGTGATTCCCCTGGGCTACTAAGAACGACAATTATAGAAATGACCCTTTTTCCTTTTGAGCACTACAAATCTACACAGTCATAAGAAAACCCGCAGAAATAAAGAATTACATTTTGGTTTCATTCAACGGCTATGTGAAACATCTATGAAAGTCTATAAGTATTTATCTGGCATACCGTATCTATTTAATGTAACATTTTTCAGTAAAATCTAGCCCGAACGTTAGGTGTAATCTTTGTTGAACACAGATTTCTGTGATTATAAATACACAGGGTTTAATAAATCACTGTATTTTCAGTAGTCCATACATTTATACAAGCACACTTTTCGTGTGCCTCCTAACAACATATTTAAGGGATTCCGAGAGGCAACCCTTACGGATTTATCATTAACATCCTTCTATCAAGAGGCCCGGAAAAGCTATAACTTTAACAAACAAGAGCACTGTCACAGTGCTCTTGTTTGTTAAAGTTATCGTTGTTTGTTATAGTACAAGCACGAACATTTTGCGTGTTGCCTAGCAACATGTAAACCTTCAGATTCCGAGAGGCAACCCTTAAAGATTTATTATCAACATTCTCCTATCGATATCAAGAGGCCACAGTGCTGTTATTTTTTTTTTATAGCTATAGTTATTTGCTATAGTGCACGCATATGTATTTCGTGTGTTGCCTAGCAACATATAACCTTTCAATGTTCGAGAGGCATGCAAGTACTTTCCAGAACTTTCCAGTAAGAGTATTCACTATGTGGAACGTTCACGTATTAAACGCTCAGATATGTGGATAAAATCTACAATATCTGTGTGACGCTCAAATAAAGTTAAGGTACTGAAAAGAACGTTGAGACAAGCGATGCTGTTTGTTTTACAACAATCGTTTCCAACATCAAAATGGCCATGCCATGGCCTTGACAGATGTGGAAGTAGTGACTTGTGTGACGTGTGATCTCTTCGGCTTGAGACGGCAGTGTGATCATATTTTCTTTTAGACATTGGGCTGGCCTGCTGGCTGCCCGTGGTAGGTTGTCATTTCATGTCTCTCGTGTCCTCGGTTCGCGTTTTCATCTCGAAAGCCGTTTTCTCCCTCACCATCCCCACTAATATTCACCTTGTTCTGCTTATTTTTCCTTATACTGAAACAAATGAGAAAGAAAAGAAAAAACAAGTGAGTGATAAAACATGATATAAAGCATGAGTAATAAAAAGCTCGTTGTTAAGCCCTGGTCAAACGGCACATGATTGTTGAAAAAAGCCGGGCTGAGAGTTTTGATCGAAAACTATGATAGTTGATCATAGGTCATGCAAGCAGTCGCCCAGTGACTTCTTGTTTGACTCTCAACCACTATTGAACGACGAATGAACAACTTTTTGGCTTGATATTTTCTTTGTGTTCGGACCTCGACAGAGACCGTGAACTTTGTGAGACCATGGTAAAGGTACAGCTGAGCCCGCTACGCTAGGTGGCAGCGGCTGACCAAAAAACTATCATCAACTATGATGCGCGTGGTCAAACGATCAAAACTATTACCAATTCTCATGAAAAACTTGAACATGCATGATAGTGCATGATAGAGCATGATAGTTGATGTTATACAATGAACTGAATACTGCGCACTCCGTGATTGGTCATTGCCTATGATCTATCAGAGTACAGACGCACGGCTGACGTCATGGAAAAATTGTTTGCTTTGTTTTGTTCAACATGGCGCACAATTTTGAAAATGTTTGCGAGATTTCTGGATTGCGCAAGTGAAAGCCTCGAAAAATGTTTAGCAGGAGCTGTTTACGAGCAAGAAAAAGAAGAAATCAAGACGAAAAGTGTTCTTGGCGACTTGAAAAATACCAAAACTGGAACAAATCTTCGAACAGTCGAGCGCTACGAGGCAAGTTAGTAATTTTACTCTTTTACTTTTCTATTCATTGTATAAAACAAATAGATTCCATTTTGCCGTGTGTTTGTTCAGTTATAGATCACAGAAGACGTCAAAATGTGGTAAGAACATCAATGACACACTCGCCTGCGGTTCGTGTGCCACTTTTTTGTTCTTACCACATTTTGAAGTCATCTGTGATATATAACTGAACAGACACAAGGCAAAATGGAATCTATGTGTTAAATTGATGATGTAGTGAATGATGGTTGGTGGTCAAACGAGAGCGCGTGTTTCGACTATCATCGACTACTGATCATCGACTATCATGCACAGGATAACCAGGGCTTTAGATGAAGTGATCGAACGAAGCGTTCCATCTACGATCTAAACCACGAAAAAAAGGTGAGGTTTTGCTTGTTTTCATTTTTTCGAGAAGGGGTGGGGTCATTAATGTGAGAAATGTAAAATTAACAATAGTACAAAGGATTAATTACTAAAGTACATTGTAGAAAATGGATGCTTTTTCAGTTTACTTCCTATAGAATTACGTATTTTCATGAACCTCAAAATTTCAGAACATTTGGCTACAATGCAAGAGAGATACCTTGCTTTCAAGTTTCTCAATCCGTGGATTTGTGTTATTTGAGAAACACGGTCTTAAAGTTAAGACAATGGATTCTATAGATCAATTATAGGCGGGGGAAGGGGGAGGGTGATTGCATTCATTTAGCACGTTTTATAGTTACTAGGACCGTTACTATGGGAAAATTATATACCACTGTTAAGGAGATTTATTCATCCCACAGGGGGAATAAATGATTTTATGTTGCTTGTTAGTGCCAGTCTCCCAGGATATGGTTGGGGAGTCATCCGGGTCTTAGTAAATCCAATATTTAAGCAGATCAGGCCAGGTTACTGTCCTCTTTTCCAAAAACTCGTGCTCTCCACACAGTTCGCAATTTCCCACCCACCCACCCTCGGTATAGACAGTGGGGTTCTCAAATATTTGTTTATGGCGGGTACTCCCCCACCTTTGCTGGGAATTATTTTGATTGTTTAATGTTTTTCGGAGTAAAAAGTTAATTGTTATAAAAAATAAACGGCCACTTCTGTGGCCAAAAAATGGCACATTATGTTTTGTCAGTTCTTCCCAGCAAACTTCGCGCAGCCACTGCATTGTGTAGTAAATGAATCTCAGTTTTATGCAATGACATGGAGCATAAAGTTATCTTATAGTTCACCTGTTTAGTCAGCTTTAAATTTAGTGAAATTCTTTCAAATGAGAATCCCATTTCATCTCTTTAAAAAGATTACAATCTTGCCTTTTTCAAAAAAAAAAACAACGTTGCAAGCTTGTCTTGTGTATAAGACCACCCTAAGGCATGCCAAATGTGGCCTAATAACAATTCGTGAATACTTACATGAAGACAACGACAGCAATGATAATAACGATGACCACCACTCCAAGAACGACTCCAATCACAATCCATTTCCAGTCGTCATCCTTCTCATCAGGACTAACTGAAATCCGCGTCGTCTGAGATGGTTCAGTGACGGCGGGCGTGGTCGCATTACTTGTTGGCGGTGGGGTTGTTGCCACATACCCCAGTTTTATTTCATTAATGGAGGCGCCCAAAAGAGACTCAAGCTCTGATTTGGAAATGTTCACGACCTGTAGGAGGGTAGCAGCAGAGATAACTGCTCCCCCTTGGATGTTAGATGGCAGCAAAACGTAGAATAAAATTCTCAGATCGTTGTTGTCTTGCACGGGGAATCCTGGCAACAGGTGTACATTGTCTGCAGTAAAAATTCCCAAAGCTCGCCTGTGAGGAGAGGAAAATCGCGTTAGACTTACAGTTGACCATCCAAAATTCAAAACTAATGTTGTGTTCACACTAGGTAGGGCGAAACATGGTTAGTCTGATCACGAATGAAACATGTTTCACTGTGAAACGTGTTCACATCAGGCGGTACATTGCGCGAATCATGATCGAAACATGTTTATTCTGAGCATGATTGAAACTATCCCACGAGGTAGTTTCGATCAAAGCCAGACGGAATACGTTAGCGAAAATGTCGTCTCCTTGTGAAATATTGCATTGGCCTTGCTTTTTCGAAGAACTTGAGAAATGAGTTTAAACCACAAAATCATGCAACAGCAAGTTCTGTCGTAAAACCAAAACCAAAGTAATTACTCTGATTAATCATCCAATGAACCAATCAGAGCTCGAAGCAATTACACGTCGGTGGCGCCAAGCGCGGGAAAACGCGTGCGAGCAAGTCACGATTGGTTTTGGTTTCACTTCTGATTGGTCGAGAAAGTGGCGCGAGATTTTTTAGCCAATCACAAAGCGTAGCAATGCAAAACCAAAGCAATTGTGTAATTATTTTCGACACTCAATTGAAAACTGCTCTATGTGCAATTATAAACTAGATTTCATGCGAGCTTATGCCTGCTACGTAAACAGCATAAATTATACAACCAGGCGTGAAACATGTTTTGAAATTAACAACTAATGCGAACCATGAAATTTCAAACATGTTCACGGGAAGCATGTTCATTGAAACGTGTTCACTGTAAACATTATTGGGTCCTGATTTAAACACAGCATAAGGTGGTCGCATGCGGGAGGTGGTCGGTTACGGGAGATTTTCGCTAACAGGAGGTGGTCGCTTACGAGTGGTGCCTTACGAGGGGTCAGACCACAGAGATCTCAACTTTGAATGACAATGTAAACAGCACCTATCAGCGAAAACTCTTTTATTATATAGGTGGTTTACACGTTACGTCACGGCGGCCATGTTGGTGCACACCTACAAAAGAATTTTAATGAACTTCTTTTGTTATGTGCACCAACATGGCGCCATGGCCTTTGTCATTTGAATCCAACAGGACTGAGGGTCACGTGAGAGAAAACCATCTGTAGAAGTTTTGATGTGAGGGAGAAAATTTTCGTTGTATAGACCCTATTCACAAATGGCGGCCGATTTATTATTTTTTTTTTATATTCATGCTAATCAACCCAACTAGCCTCATTTTAGAGCAAAAATTCTTTTGAATTTTGCACATGCTAACGAGGCTAGTTGGGCTTATTAGCATGAATATAAAAGAATAATAAATCGGCCGCCATTTGTGAATAGGGTCCATTGGAGTTGCATCGTAACACATTCATTTTGCGCTTGTAGTGGCACCGAAATACGGGCGAGTGGTCGCTTACCAGAAGTTTAAAATATTAAAAAATTCTAATCACCAGCGTTGAAAGAAGTCGCGGTCGCTTTTAATTACGAGAGGTGGTTGCTTACGAAAGATTTCAACCATAATGATTTGACTGGGAAAATATTTGTATTTTGGAAAAGCGGTCGCTTAGGAGAGGTGCTCGCTTACAAGAGGTGGTCGCAAATGGAAGTTCGACTGTACTTTGTTACTATTTTAGGCCGATATTGAAACTAAAACGTGTTTTTAAAGCCGTCATATCCGATTTCAAAGTACCATAAGACTTATTGGTTTGTACGATGGTGATAGACGTACGCAGAGATGAAATCTATCGTCCAGTGTTCAAAGTGCACTGATACTCGCTAAATCTGAATAGCAAAAGAGACATTTTATATCTGCACGCATGCAGCCATGAATAATTATGATTACTAGACCGGAACTAATTATTTTAGCGATTTTCCGAGGATTTTTGACCTTTTGTAATTACCTGGATTATTCATGAGGCTCTTTTAGGACAAAAAAGCATCCTATATTTTTAACGTCACTTTAAGATGTGAATGTATAAAGATTAATCTAACACACCTTTTCCTTTTACTTGGCAGTCCACAAGCATCTTTGTTCTGCGCGCAATGATCGTCCATTTTCTGGGCCATCGTTTGTTTGAAATTCGTGTCTACAGTTGCGTTGTACTGCAAAATGGATGGAATCATCAGTTAGTGACGACGACGACAACAACAATAACAATAACAATGGCTGTGGTCGCATTAGAGAGTAAACACTGGGGTTTTGCATCAAAATAGCTATGCCGCACATGTTGGGCAGTGGTTTCCTGCATGTTATATGCGCACGCATGCCATTTGCTCTTAGTCAGTTTTAAGCAACCATCATGTTGCATGGATGTTTGAAGTTGTTGTTCCGAAACTATTCTCGAGTATCTATTCCGATAAACATAACAAAATTCGAGTGCCTTGAATCCTTATGGGAGTTACAACGACAGACCCAAACAGTGTTCTTATTGGCCTTCACACATTCACCAATTTAAAGGGGTTATGTCACCATTTTTAGTTACTTAAAAAAGCCAAAAGACACATTTTAATCAATGGAAACCGGCCAAAAATAATGGTTCAGTTTTTTAACGTCTTTCTACTAATGTTCTAGCTAAGAGAGAAAATAAGTGTCTTGGGATGCAGATGGCCAGAAATTGGGCTAATTTTTTCAAGTTTAAGTCTTGGAAAACTCGCTAAAATTCTGATCGATTATGGTTATTCTTTCTTAGAAATTCACTTGATATCTTCCTGTCGGTGTTCTATAATAATTTCTTTGTAAATAGCCGTTTTGTTTCTCAGTCAAATACTGTTTCAAATTGATTTTTCTTTTAAGTGACCACCTCCCTTAAGCGACCACTTTTTCGTGACGAAGTGTTTTCGCTTAAGAGAGAGTTGACTTTATTTAGTTTTGGTTTGGGGCAGTTTTGACCCCCAATCGTCAACGTCCCCATGACAGCTCCTTAACTACTAACGAAAGCAAGCGTGCAGTCAATACAAAAGTATTAATTTACCTGGTCTTTCCTCATATTCACCGCGCGCACCTCTACGGAGTTTTGTCTCTCCTGTTCTGAAGCTGCCTTTGGTGGTGGAACAGTTGGATCCGGTGGTTTCTCGCCTTTTTTGAGTGCTAAAATAGGACATTCAGAAATGCGTCGAGTGTTAATTTCAACAACGCCATGGAATTAAAAAAATAATGAGCACCCAAAATTGATGATAATTTTGGGACCTTGCAAGAAATTTCCAAATTTGAAGACACTCCCGTAAGTAACGGCCTTAGAAGTGTAGGATTAACGGAAATTCCGTCAAGAATGAAACGGTAGATGTTACTGCAAAAACATGGAAGAGTAGCCATGTTCCCTCAAAACGAAGCCCGATGCAACACCAGCTTTGTATTAATTAGGGAGGAGTGGGCGGAGTATTCATTGGCAAGGTGGATAAGGAGGGGGGAAGGGGTAGGGCAGTGTGAAAAATGTTAGAGACTGAGAAACGTTGTGGGCCCTTCCGGCCTTGTCTTCTTGCAAGATAAGGTAAGAAGGGGACCTCCGGGCCCGTCGCCTAGATCCGCCTCTGGAATATTCATGCTGACTACGGTAGTACAGTGCTTTGGTCGGGTATTTTACCATACTCTTTTCCCGTTATGAGTTACATCATGTATTTTGTAAGCCCTGCATGTTTATCGTACTAAAGCCGAAAGTACCGAGAGCCCTGCGGCACTTACAAGTTCGATTGATAGATCATTCTGTTTAGTACTCTAGCTTCAGATGTAAGTGAGCTTACACAACATGCAAGGCATTTTGGAGGAGATTTGACTTTTACTAGGCGAGTGAAGGCTTACTAGTCCTACCAGGCTTATCAGGGATAGCAGGCGTCCTTCGGTGGGCTAAAGAGAAAGAAGGCTGGGCGGAATGGACGTGGGGGTTCAGTGGGGATTGCCGTATGTTACTCACCTTGACAAGTGTTGTTTACAAAGAACAGACCGTCTTGACATTTACACGTGTAGTTGCCCGGTATGTTTTTGCAAACACGGAAACGGCCCGGGCAGCTGAACAAGCTTGGATTCGAGCATTCATTGATGTCTGCAAAAACAAATAACATAGTATTAAACCATCAATACGTTGCTACTTTTAAACATTTATTTCAAGAAGAAAGAAATAGTCCATATACCCCTGCCGAAAAAATGTTGTATTGGAAGTTGTAAAAACCATGTAAGAGATTTAAATGCCACTATACAAACATCCAGGTAAAAATTGCAAAATTAACTTAATTACCAATATCTTCGTTTAAAGGCACCATATTATGTTCAAAGTTACAAGGTTTGATTATCCGCCGCCCAGTAGACTATTTGAACGGATTTCTTAGGTTTTGGGAAATGGAGAAGTCCAAGATGGCGGCTGCGCAGAACTTATGACGTAATTCCCACATAATGTGAAATCATCGTCTCATTTTGCGGACCTCAAAAGCCACTTAATTTTATTGCGATAGCTATAATTCTGTTGAAGTTATGAAGGGGGATCACAATGTGCCCGCCACCCATGCTCAAATTCAAAAAAATGCCCAGTGTAAATAAAGTTAATGAATGATATACCTGTGCAAGTGTAACCATCAGCTTCCAGCTTATATCCTGAATAACACTTGCATTCGTATCTACCGGCCAAATTCTTACATTCGTGTGTGCACTTTATACCAGGAATCTTGCATTCATCAATATCTGTTAAAACGATGAAAAACAATGGTCTATAAGCTGCACTTCGTATTCAAGTAACCAGAGTTCAGGAATATAGCTACAAAAACAAGAAGCATATTTATTTAATTAATTAACGAAATGTATATAAATAGACGCATTATTTTTCTCCTGTAGATCTAACATTTGAGTCCCTGAGAGAAATCCTTAAGTGTAACCATTCAAATGAAAGCTACTGAGCAGTACTTTCCTGTGGTGCTGTTTATTATGCTGTACAAGGTGGTTCTAACTTTTGAGTCTGTGGATGAAATCCTAAAGCGTGACCATTCAAATGAAAGCTACTGAGCAGTACTTTCCTTTGGTACTGTTTATTATGCTGTACAAGATGGTTCTAACTTTTGAGTCTGTGGGTGAAATCCTAAAGTATAACCAATCAAATGAAAGCTATTGAGCAGTACTTTCCTTTGATACTATTTATTATGCTGTACAAGATGGTTCTAACTTTTGAGTCTCTGAGTGAAATCCTAAAATGTGACCATTCAAATGAAAGCTACTGAGCAATACTTTCCTGTGGTGCTGTTTATTATACTTTTCAGCATGACAATGGATGGAATACTTAACTTGTCAGCATACTTTATATTTCAATAGGGTCTGTTTTTCAGTATTTTACATAATGAGTTTTTTTTGACTCGGATTAATATAAAAACCCAAGATGCTTTTTCCTCCTCTTCTCAAGCCTGATTTAATCTTGAGTTACCTTCACAAGTTTTGCCATCATTTCCAAGTTGATATCCTGCGAAACAGTCACACACTGGAGTGTTGTCTTTTTTGTAACAGACTTGACTGCAATCATTGCTTTCGCAAGGAGTGGACGCTAGAGGAAATACACAGAAAGATCGATTATTTTGTAAGAGAACCTTGTAGACAAAGCCAAATGACCCATTATATATAGGCCGTCGCATTTCACTTGAGTTTTGAAAGTAATTGACGTTCACTTTGGTTTTCCATTGCTACAATTAGCTGCAAAATTGTTGAGACACTCTCACAAAAAAAACCACACACTTTTATAATAAATGATGTCTCGAAAAACAAAAGAACAATATACAGCTGTTTCGAGAAAGGTTGTCGGAAAAAAGCGTAAAAGTGCACGCGACAATCCCGAAAGGTATTGTGGGTAGTTTTACGCGACTTCAGCATTTCAGGGAAATCTGAGAAAATGGCACAAGACGCCATGGACGTATGTTTGCGAGTGTTAAGAGAAAGTAACAAAATTAGGTTCGACAGCTACAGTGTCAGTAACGTGCCTTGCTTTGAAACTGTTACCCAATTGGCAATACTTTTTGCAAAACTGTAAAGCGGAAATTTTTCCAGCGACCGACACAACTTTCCAAATCGTCTACTACGTCGAAGAAAAAAAGAAATTCTCTATATCGTCCGAAATCCAGCTCGCCGAGTTGTTTTCTTTGGTTAAAAACGAGAAGGTAACAATGTGGGTAGATCCACATAAAGACGCTCTAAGGAGTTCTTTGGGTAAAAAGAGAAAGGAATACAAAAAGCCACGTTTTGCACGTTTTGTTGCACCTGAAGTTAAGTGAGATTTTTTTCAAATGTTTAACTACAATGATTATGATTATTACTATTCTCAATTTGATAATCCCAGTACTCGAGATGATAACGCGGACGGAGAAGGAGAAGACAGCTACGAATCTTGCTTAGCACGGCTTAGGCCCCGTCCACACGTATCCGGATATTTTCGAAAACGGAGATTTTTTTCTTCGTTTGCACCTCCCGTCCACACGTAAACGGCGTTTTCGGCAACAAATACGGAGGTTTTTGAATACGCTCTCCAGACTGTAGATTTTTAAAAACGGAGATTTATCGTATTCGTGTAGACGGTCGAAAACGAAGGTTTTCGAATACGATGACGTCAAAACAAAGATGGCGGCAAACTCTTTGATTTTCGCGGGCTTATGCTTCTCACAGCGCGCATGTGCCAGTAGCCTGCGCATGCTCATCATGTGAAGTCTAGCGTATTCGAAAAATTTTCGCGTATACGTGTGGACGGGCAAATACGATTGTAATACGGTCCGTGTGGACGCGGATGTTTTCGAATACGGAGAAAAAAATCTCCGTTTTCAAAAATATCCGGATACGTGTGGACGGGGCCTTAGAGGGAAGCATGACTTTCCTGAGTTTTAATTGCGCTGCTGGGCGCGGATGGTGGTAAGAAAATTTTAATTGCCGGGAGTAATTTTCACCTTTTTTCGTTAGATTTCATATCCACCATCAAGCTATATTTTCTATAAGATTGTTTACAATCAAGAGTTGTTTGACAAATGTTTACAAAAATTAGCATAAAACGCATGCTTTGCACGCTCTTGAGACTGAAATAGACTGGACTGCTCGAAGCAGCTTCCATAATCACGAACTCCACGTGTGGATGCATGGCAAAACTGTTTAACGATTTTACTTCGCCAGTATTCAGGCATTTGAAACATAGCGCTCCACCTTTCTTGGCGATATGAATAAAGTAGCAGCCGCTACGTCATCTACGCTATATCCTAAAAACTCATTTATCCATGTGGCCCGCCATCTAAGATCATCACTGTAAGGACAAGGCATCGCGGGTCTGATATAGTTATTTGACTTATTAAAATTCATTGATCATATCCCAGATTACCTTTCGGGATTGTCGCGTGCACTTTTGCACTTTTTTCCGACAACCTTTCTCGAAACAGCTGTATATTTCCCTCACAATCCCCCTCGCCCGTTCAATGTTGTTAGCCAAAGTTTTGGACATGGCGCCGGTCACAAAACAACATTGATAAGGGGGGAGGGGTAAGGAAAGGTAGCAATGGTGCACTTCTTCCAAAAAAGCACTCGTGAATGAAAGTGTCTCAACTACTTTTGCAGCTAATTGTAGCCTTTGTGATTGGCTAATTAAAATCAAGAACGAATTTATCGGATTTTGTCCGCTCGCATTCACTGAATTGTTTGTGTTGTTACAATATCTGGCCAAAGTAATTACTTTGGTTTTCGTTTTACCACACTGAATTGAAAACCACTCTCTGACGGTTTTTGGAATGCCCATCTAAAACGGTCTATTAAGCTAAGGTAGGTCACGTGACGTGATGACCCAACGTGACGAGGGAATTGCGTCTGCAATTGAGGATGGCGGCCATCATGTATCCGCCATTTTGGATTGATTCGAAATTAATCAAAATAAAAATAGAAATTCTAAAATGATCTTTAATTGGAAAACTTACCGTAAAACAGTTAAAACGTTCCGTTTAAACATTAATTTAAGCAGAAAATTCAAAATTTAATTGTGTAAACGTGCTTGTCAAAATATAGGTACCGTAGAAACATCACATGTCATGGACAAAATTCTGTCTCATCAAAATGTTTCCAGATAAATTTTAGATAAAATCACGAATTTTGGTAGGGATTAGATAAATGCTTCGAAAGTTACAGAAGTTAGCGAGGAAATTTTCGTCCTTTCCCGGTCTGAATAGGGTTATTACAAGTGACAAATTTGTAATTAGACGTTAGAATATCACTTACGATTGCAGCTCTTGTTGTTGTTTGGATTAACCACAAAGAATTCATTGCAGTAACAAGTGTAGCTTCCAATGGTGTTGTTACACTTGTGCATACAGTCATTAGTAGGTTCACACTCATTGATGTCTGTGAAGATAACAAACGTTATGTTATTAAAGATGTGATTATTGTTCATCGTGGTTTGTAAGATAGATGAATGCTTATTAATGTGTCTCGTCTTGGAATGGACTCACTTTGAGTTACTTTGTTTTTGGAAAATGAGAAAAAAACTCGCGTGTGAAATTATTTATAGAATTATTTTACACAAACGTCTATGGAAAAAAAAAGCGACTGAAGAAAACAACAGATCAGTAAAAGATAGAAAGACTTGGAATAGATGAGATATATAAGAAAACGAATAAATAAAAGATGACACAGGAAATTATTATTATTATTATTATTATTATTATTATTACTGTTATTATTTAAAATAAGAAGTAAGTCCACTTTAGATTGACTTAATTGATCAATAATAAAGACAAGAACTGTCGTTTGAACTTATGCGTGTGCTTGTTAGGCTAAACGTAATTTCTGGTTACGAAGAAGTTGCTAAACGTTGCTTACCATCACAGCTGTGTTTATTGCTGTGTAACTTGAAGCCTGCATTACAGCTACATACAAAGGAGCCTGGAGAGTTTGTGCATTTCTGCTCACAGTTGTTTAAAGAGCTATTTGTGCATTCATTAATATCTGAAAATAAAATGATTAAACAAGACTTATTTTGATAATTTAACTTATGGTAGAAATGCGTTTCTTTAATTCTTGAGTCACTAATGTGTCCCCACTGTAGAACTCAATAATGCCTTTCCTCTGTCCATCTCATCCCTTCCAGTTGCTATTGAGCACTCAGAAGGGATTGCAAATAAACCCTGATACCCTTAGAGATAATTGACAATATTATTGGTTTTACTAGACGTTCATAACTAGAAATGCCTATCTATTCTCCAAACGAAGCCCATGAGACTATTTTGGAACAAAGTTTTCAGCGAAAAAAAATTCACAAATGCCACAAAAAACCAATAATCGAGTAATCGAATATCGCTCATCCTTTTCCATGTACCCTGGCCGTGTTTATTTCAAATATTTTTGGGCATGAAACGGGCATAAATGAAATGTCACCCTTGCATACGCGTTTCGAGAATATGTTTACTTAAAACGATTTGGGGCTATTAATTTAATTGCATACTTTTGCCTTAACAAGTTGTTTTAATTTCTTCAGTTTTATTGAGGATTTATACATTTTTAGATGTCATCACTACCAGCACACCCATACGGGACTTACCAACACACTTAACACCGTCTCCAGAATACCCGGATGGACATGGTCCGCATTGGTAGCCTGTGATGTTATTCGGGGGTGGTAGGTCAGTGCACGTCGAACCCTTGAAGCACGGCTGTCCGTTCAATGCGCATGCGTCAATGTCGCTCTCGCAGAATCGTCCTGTGTATCCCGGAGAGCAGGAACATCCCTGGTAGATAAACTTGCTATCGTTGTTATATTTATCGCCCACCTTTGGCGCCACACATTGACCCCCATTTTTGCAGGCGCACATTTTGATGCATGGCGTGGAACTCACGGCGGCGCCGAGTTCGTCAGTTGCCACAAACGAAATTTTGACCTAAGACATAACGCAAAGAAAAGCTTGATTTTCAAATGCGGACGTAGCAGGAGGCACTTTCTCTGGCATGCGAAAATCCAAGTTATCCCATGGATAAACCCCGAGGGGAACCCCATATAAAAATGACTGGGTGATCGTCAAACCTTTTTTTCGTACCACTAGGGTGTTTGAGTTTAACATGATCAGTGTCGGGGTTGATACTTTTAGGATTTAAAGCCAGAAAAATATGCTGTTTTTGTCTGCCGATGGCTCCGATGGAAATGGATACAACTTGAAAAATTTTGTCAAACTTTTTCCAGTTTTTTTTTTTATTGTCTGTTCCGGGATCACTTGATACCTTTTGCTGTGTAATAGCAAAGGTACTTAGTCAAACATTTAGTTCAGTTTTAACAAAGGGTTCAAAATACCCGTGACAATGCCCCAGATAAACGGTGACGCTGCGTTGGGGGAAGGGGGGAGGGGGATAGGGGGAAGGGGAGGGGGGAAGGGGGGTGGGAAGTAAAACACTAAACTTTGGTCTCAACTCAGATACAGTAATCTCGTCTCCAGGACCTCCTCTTCCTCGTTTGAAATGGTGGGCGGAGAATAAATCAGCCAACATAATCAGATTCAAAGCTGACGTTTCGCTTCTTGATCGTTCTTGAAGAAATCAAAGGCTCCTTAGAGCCAACCCGTGAATTTGAAATGCTAGCGTAACGCAATATTGCGGTAAGCTTTATGTTTTCACTCTGTCACGGTTCAATATTTTGTTTAAAATTAAACGTAAGGATGTTTGACAAACGCAAAAAATAAAAATACAGTACATCACTTTTATAATGTTCGGTCCGAAGAAGAAAGAAAAAACAAAAGAAAAAAAAAAAGAACAGCCCCAGCGAGATTCGAACCTGGGCCTTTCGGTTGTAAATCCGCGCTTTACACCACTCGACCACCGTGACCATGTGATATGATAAATTTTATTACTTGAAGACAGATAGCCATCAAAACGCATGTCTCAGTTGAAAATTCCTTTTAGATCGATTTTAACTTTGCATTAAAGACTCCAAATGCGAAACATCTTTAAGCTTATTGTTGTTTATATTCGTTTACACCAATTTAGTTATTGTTATCGCTGGATTCACGCTGTTCTTGTTACAAAACGCATTCGTAACAAAGCATTACGTCACTAAGTTTACAGCTGATGGAAGGAGTGAGCGAGTGAGTGACTCATTTGCATATCTGTCGCCGTTACCGATAACCCGTTCATTACGCATGCGCGTATTTTCACGGATTAAAAAGGACATTCGTGATTCTTCTTGGAGGAGAAAGGCATTCATGGTTTTTCTGGCTTAAATTAAATTAAATTAAATTAAAATTAAAGATGCAACGGTACCCATAGCTTTGCAAGCCTTTTGCGGTACATCTAAAGCATATACTCTAGAAAATAAGAGGTTTTCTTTATTCCAAACGTGATATAGCGTACCTTCTCAGAGGAGGTGACATTCCATGTAAAGTTAAGGAGATTTCCCGAGGTAGAAAAGCTGGCTCCGTTTGGCTTGTTAGGGACACTGAAGTTAAACGTATTGTTGTCTGAAGCAGTGATGTTTATGAACGCAACTTGTCCAAGACGTACTTCAATACAGCTGGGGACATAAGTAAACTTCGGTGGGAAATTTTCTGTTGAAAAAAATAACAATAGTTTTGTACGTTTGTAGCTTTTCAACTTCAATACCAAACAACGAACAGGTTATTGTAAAACAATTGTTTTCCAGTACAGAAAAATACTGCTCAATAGCTTTCATTTGAATAGTCAAACTTTAGGATTTCATCCACAGAATTAAAAGTTAGAACCACCTTGTACAGATAACAATTGATACAACAACTGTAAAAATAAGAACAAACTACAGCGTCTTACCCAGTTGTTTAGTTTCCTTCACTAGTTTGACGCTCACTGCTTGGCTGTTCAATCCGACAGAAACATCGTTAGTGGCAGCGGCGTCAAACAGACACACCACATCATCGCCACATTTCGCCTCAGCCTCCTGCCGAGTTGCGTTGTCTGCCCACACGATGCGATCCACAAACATTGGAGCGAAGCTTGCATTCTGGAAGGTTGAAACGCTTTCGTTTGGTCCATAAGTAAACAAAGACTCTTCCGCTGTAATTTGCCCTAAAAAATGCACAGATGAGATTATCAACCACGTTTCAAGCCATTTCCCGTTGATTTGATAAAAAGATTTTTTTTAATGATCATAATTTACATTAATTAAAATTTACGAATTAAGTAACAATGCGTGTAAGAACTAGGCAATGCTCTATTGTTCCGCGGCATTTCGCTTCCCCACATAAGATTGTTTAGGTTTTTTTACTGAGAATGCATCAACCTATGGACAACATATTTTTTTAAATAAAATTTACTGGAATTTATTTTAAAGTGATGTTTCTTTTGTGCTACAAGATTTCATCCAATCGTGAAACTCCAAAACAATGGCCAAGAAAGGCTTCTAATTTTACATGTTTCTCACATAGAATTTCGGTTGCATTAAAACTCAGAATAGTTTTCACTAAAAGGGAACCAATTAGTAAACTAGAGACAAATAAATTCACTACCTGGTTAAGTTATGGTAGATTTTCACGTTTTAGCCAATGGGTGGACGTTTTCAACAATATCACAATTAACACCTTTCTGCATTCCTTGCCGTTAGGTTGCCTAGTTTTTTAATACTAGGACCATTACTTAACAATTTACAATGGCAAGGTCGCATGTGCATCACACGTGTGTCACATCCTGTGTCACATGACAAAACAATCCACGGATTTTACCACGTCGTAATCATTTTGAACGCAAAGAAAGTCCTGGGGACACAATTGGTCTCACATGACATGCGCTGACTGCCTAGCTGTCGGGTTTTTTTTTTTCACGAGTTGGGTTGTATCCAGTAGATCTTCCATCGTCTAAGGTAGTTTAAGTTCGTATCAACTAAAAGTACTAGGTCACCAGCTCTTGCCATGTCTCTGGTTTCTTAACACAAAGCAACTAGGAATATTTTCACCTTTATCCCTTGCTCCTGGATAGGGCGAGGAAGTGGGTGTGGTTTTGGATAGATGCATGTTGGGTTTTTATTAATACAGTTGAAACTAAGTTTACAAACAGTTTACGGAAGTTTACAAACAGTGAAACAATTTGATTTCAAATTTTGTAATTTATATTATTTAGTGGTCTTTACTTCCTCTCTAATTAAAGGAGATTTATTCACCCCACCGGGGGAATAAATGATTTTATGTTGCTTGTTAGTGCCAGTCTCGCAGCATATGGTTGGGGAGTCATCCCGGTCTTATAGAATCCAATATTTAAGCAGATGAGGCCAGGTTACTGTCCTCTTTTCCAAAAACTCAAGCTCTCCACACAGTTCGCAATTTCCCACCCACCCACCCTCGGTATAGACAGTGGGGTTTTCAAATATTTGTTTATGGCGGGTACTCCCCCACCTTTGCTGGGAATTATTTTGATTGTTTAATGTATTTCGGAGTAAAAAGTTAATTAATATCGTAAAAAGGGTTGTTGTTGTTCATCGTGGTGAACACACTAGTAAAGAAGTATTTTTCGTTTGTCTCACGATGTAGTCACTTCCGATGTGGATCGCGACGTTTCGACTGCATACTGCTAGTCTTCTTCAGGCGATGGGGTCGACTGGTTACGCGTCACCTTATGAAGCACGATGCTCTGCTGTGATTGGTTGGTTTTCAACAGCTGTGACTGGCGCATTTTGATCCTCGTTGTTTCGGCGAATTGTTCCCTCGGCGGTCCGTAGTCGTACGGCTCTCCTGTTGTTGTGTTTCTTGATCGTGGGCATCCAGGCTTCTGGAATTTCTATTCCACTGTCCCTGTTGATGTTGTTAGGGTTAAGTCTTATGTGGATCGCCTCTTTGACCCTGCGTGTGTACCAATGAGGATCACGATCAATAAACTTTACTTCATTCCAAAGCGGGTGGTGTCCGGTGTTGTTGGCGTGCTCTGAATAACTACATCATCTTACCAGCCTAGGATCTGGAAACGCTACATAGACGACACCTTCACCATTCTAGATCGCGCAATCGTCGATAGCTTCTTAGAGCATCTAAACGACCAGCAGCCTTCCATCCGTTTCACCATGGAGACAGAGAATGACAACAAACTCGCCTTCCTCGACACCGCAGTTTCAAGATAACCCGACGGCCGCCTCACCACCAGCGTATACAGGAACGCGGTATTGTCAAGTGTCTTTACGAGCGCGCCAAACGTCTCGTAACGAAACCCTCTGTTATCTCCAAGGAGAAAAAACATCTGTCATCTGTTCTTGTTTCTAATGGTTATCCTTTTACTTTCTTGCAGAAACTTACCAAGACCAGAAAACCCAACACCAGTGCTGAGCCCAATACCGAGTTCAAATCTACTGCGGTTTTACCTTATGTCAAAGGTCTGTCCGAACAACTTCGCCGCTGCCTACAACAACAAGGCGTACGCGCTGTTTTCAAGTCGGAGACTACACTTAGATCACACCTAGTACGGCCCGCTAAAGACGCTGTTGACCCGACTAAACAAGATGGCGTGGTTTACAGAATTCCCTGTGAATGCGGTAAAGTTTATATCGGCGAGACTGGAAGACCTATGCAAGACAGAATAAAAGAGCATGACCGAGACATCCGATTCGCCCGTACCCAGACCTCCGCCGTTTCAGAGCACGCCAACAACACCGGACACCACCCGCTTTGGAATGAAGTAAAGTTTATTGATCGTGATCCTCATTGGTACACACGCAGGGTCAAAGAGGCGATCCACATAAGACTTAACCCTAACAACATCAACAGGGACAGTGGAATAGAAATTCCAGAAGCCTGGATGTCCACGATCAAGAAACACAACAACAGGAGAGCCGTACGACTACGGACCACCGAGGGAACAATTCGCCGAAACAACGAGGATCAAAATGCGCCAGTCACAGCTGTTGAAAACCAACCAATCACAGCAGAGCATCGTGCTTCATAAGGTGACGCGTAACCAGTCGACCCCATCGCCTGAAGAAGACTAGCAGTATGCAGTCGAAACGTCGCGATCCACATCGGAAGTGACTACATCGTGAGACAAACGAAAAATACTTCTTTACTAAAAAGTTAATTGTTATAAAAAATAAACGGCCACTTCTGTGGCCAAAAAATGGCACATTATGTTTTGTCAGTTCTTCCCAGCAAACTTCGCGCAGTCACTGCATTGTGTAGTAAATGAATCTCAAGTTTATGCAATAACATGGAGCATAAATTGCTTTAATTTACAGTGTATTGTGGCAAGATGATTCGGCAAGGGTTTCGTACCATACGTTAACCCCACCCCGTTATCACGAACACATCGTAAATGCAACCAAATGTTTATGGTCCATCAGTGGTGGTATTGTCGAGATTGCGCTGTAATTCGACGACAGTTATTTACCTTGGGAGGTAAAAGAAAGGTTGCAGCATACGAACATCCGATCTGTTTTTTCAAACGTTTGATCTAACAACCCGCTAACCACCCCCCACCCCCCCCCCCCCACCCCTCCCCGTTACGTTTATATGGGGGACACTTCTGGGTCGGGGGAGGGAGCAAAACAGTAGATTCACCAAAATACTTACAATTTAAACCAAAATCATAATGAATTTGACTGGACGACATGCTTGGTGAAAGAACAGTCCCATTCGGCAACGTGAAGTCATCAGCAGTGTTTTCGTTGTACGTTCCCAGAAGGCCTTTGGTCTTGTTGAAGTAATCGCTACTCGCGGTCGTTACAAATGTCATCATTCCCTTAGATTCACAAAATTCCACTCCAGTTCCGGATGGGAACCCAACTTCAACGCAATTGTCAACTCTTTTGGCATTTAAGTTTCCTCCAATGTCTTTGCTGTTGTTGGTTAGAGCGTTAAAACCAGCATACAATGTCCCGTTAATATACATCTCCAACCCACCTGCACAAAGATAAAAACGTCGCCATTAGTTGCGATCGCAAAGAAACTGGGACTTTTGGCAACTCGCGCGCCCGGAGAGGTGGGGTGGGGGGGGGGGGGGGTGGTACTCCCATATATGAGCTATATAGGTATGTGCCGCTGTGAAGGGTATGGTTTTCAGGCAGTTTAGTCTGGGATAGGGTATAGTAATCAGTAATGTTTGGACTAGGAAAGGGTATCATTTTCCGTGAAACTGATGAGTTGCGTGAAGAATTTAGTCTAGACGAGGTTTAATGGCAAATGGCATTTAAAAATCGGTACGGCGGGCAGTACGGCATTTTTACTGACCCCTGGCATCTTAGAATGTCAAAGTGAACGAGTTTCTGGAAAATAGAGAGTCTGGAATAGGTCTAGGATAGGGTAGGGTTTTTTGGGTGTTTGGTCTAGAATAGGGTTGCAAAATGCAGCTAAAATGGTCTAGTATGGGTTAAGGGTCTCAGAGTCCTAGCGGCACACCCCCGCCCAAACATTTGACCCCCCCCCCGGCCCACGCGACGGCAACGTTATGGAACACGTTACTTCAAAAGTCAAGTGACGTTCTTTTTAGCCTATACAAAAGACAAAAGTACAGTCAAACCACGTTAATACAGACACCGAACGAAAGGATCACGGAAATAATATTAACGGGGTGTCCGTATTAATCGGGTGTCCGTATTAATCGGGTGTCCGTATTAACCGGGTGTCCGTATTAACGGGGTGTCCGTATTAACCGGGTGTCCGTATTAATCGGTTGTCCGTATTAACTGTATTAAGCTGGTTCTTAAGAATGATTTCATTTTAACGTTCTATTGTTCTTACGGACAACTGCAGTAAATTAATCTCACCCTACCAAGCCACCAAGACACTAAATAATTATGGCCAGACAAAACTAGCTACATGTTTAGCTGCATGTTTATTATAGGTATTTAACCCCTTGAATTAGCCAAATTGTCCGTGTTAACGAGGTTAAAGTTTTATGCGACTGTTTTAGTCTGGACGAGAAAATTGTCCGTTGTCCTTATTAACGGGGGTCATGTATTAAGCGGCCAAACTAAAAAAAATGTATGGGCTTTCGGCCGGAACCAAAAAAAGTGTCGATAATACAGCAGCTTTCAATTGAGTGTCGCAAGTAATTACACAATTGCTTTGGTTTTGAATTGCTACGCTTTGTGATTGGCTAAAAAATCTCGCGCCACTTTCTCGACCAATTAGAAGTTAAACCAAAACCAATCGTGACTTGTTCGCACGCGTTTTCCTCCGCTTGGCGCCGCCGACATGTAATTGCTTCGAGCTCTGATTGGTTCATTGGATTGTTTACGACTGCTGTGATTGGTCAGAGTAATTACTTTGGTTTTGGTTTTACGACGCTCAATTGAAAACTGCTCTAATGGTGTCTGTAAAGTGGAGTTCTACCGTAATTAATTAACAGTATAGTTCGTACCTCCATCCTTTATCCTCACTTCAACCTTGCTGGTGTTCGCTTCCTTAGCTACGCCAGCTGAAAAGACAGTAGCTGCGATTCGTCCTCCTTGAGCTACTTTTGTCCGTGCTTGGAGCACGAAGGTGCTGTTTTCACTTTTGACCATCGTGTATTCCCCAATACCGTTAAAAGTATAGTTTTGGCCATCCAAGGTAATAAAGTGTGGATCACCCCAAAACCATCCTGTCAACAGTTAAAAGCAGATCATTGTTATTGGATATAAACGTTGAATTATAAGGATTTATTTCCTTTGGTAATTATCCATCTTCGGCAATGTTTGATATTTCGGATAGTGATGGGAAACAGTCCCGTGGGGAGGGGGGGGGGGGTTACTTCCTTATATAAGCTATATAGGTATGTGCGGCCCTAAAGGGTATGGTTTTCAAGCCGTTTTGGTCTGAAATAGGGTATAGATTTTGACCATTTTGGTCTGAAATAGGGTATAGATTTTGACCATTTTGGTCTGAAATAGGGTACAGATTTTGTCCATTTTGGTCTGAAATAGGGTATGGTTTGCACACTGTGGTCTGGAATTGGGTATGGTTTTTAGAGGAAGCTACTTTTTTCATCCCTGGAGAAATGCGGTTTGATTAACATCGGGAATTAGAAGCCCTTCTCAGACACTTCCTGGTCTGGAATAGGGTATCGAATTTTGGGTCAGGTCTGAAATAGGGTAAGGAAAACCGCATATTTTGGTCTGAGGGTTTTAAGGGTTTTACGAAGCGTTCCGCACACCCCCACTCAAATTTTCCGGGAGTACACCTCGCGGGGGGGAAACGGTAACATCTATCTATCTATCTATCCAATATCTATCTATCTGTCTATCTAATATCTATCTATCTAATATCTATCTATCTATCTATTTATCTATCTGCATGGAGTGTAGTCTTGACTGGACCGTTACTTAATGACAATGATAATGACAATGATACAGACCGAACAACGAATTCGAGAACTTACTTCTCCTGAATGGACGGTATCCTGAACAGTCATCCGATGGTCGATAGTCATAGAACTCTTGGCAATGGTCGGACTCGTCACAGCACAAATTTGCCGCAGTTTTGTCATCCAGTAAGGTGTCGGGTCGACGGAAATAGGACACATGTAAATAACTAGCATCCCAGTCGAGGGAAAAAAAAGGAACAAAATTATCATTGTCATTTAAAAAAAACCGATAACAACATCGTTGTTGAACAAAAGCCGATACTGGGTCTCCACTAACATTGTCAAAAACTGGAGCAAATCTTCGAGAGAGATAACACAAGTTATCCCCTTCGAACTCAACAAAGTAAACTCTGAAATCTCTCCAAGCCTGCCAAAATGAACAAGGGCAACTGGGAAGAGACCTCTTTGCGTTTAACAGTTGGCTTCCAAATCCATTTTCGTGTTGTTTATGCCACGCGAAGCATTTTGCTGTGGCGTCGTCGCCTTTCCGGTCTTCGATTCTGAAGCAGTATTCCCCTCTTGTGCCAGTGTAACCGGGATTACTATCGACGTCTTTAACTTCATCAAGGTATTTGGCGTCGTATGACCCTGACCTACAGTAAACAAAAGTCGCTGTTACACTGTGCACGTTTAGTTCAGGTTCTCTTGCAACATGTTGTGCAGCTTGGGACGAGTTCCAAGCCAAATTGCACAATATGTTGGGGGCTACTTGTCTCGGACGAGTTCTAAGCCAAATTGCACAATATGTTGTGCCACTTGTCTCGGAACGAGTTCTTAACCAAATTGCACAATATGTTGTGCCACTTTTCTCGGGACGAGTTCTAAGCGAAATTGCACAATATGTTGTGCCACTTGTTGACAGGTTGCACGTTGTAACCGTTGTAACATGGTAACGCATAAACTGAGTTTATAAATTTTATATTTATAATTAAATTTTTTTAAATTTTCATAAAATTCGCGTGAAATTTAGCTCCTTTCTAACCTATCATTTTCTGTATGTCACATTTCAAACGTTTTATATGTAACGGTCCTTTTGTCAGTCTGTATTGATTTTCTTTTCTAGGCCCCGTTGAAAGTTTGTTTCGCGAACCGAAATATTGGGCAAATATATTAAATCATTTGTGCTTTCTTTATCTCATCTTTGTCTCAATCTCTTCTCCTTTCCTTTACGATCACTTTTCCATATTTAACTCGTGAATAAGCGATACGTAACGAACGGGTATCGCAGACAGTGGCAAATATGCAAATTTTCACTCACTTGCTCACTCACTTACTCGCTCACTCCTTCCATCAGCTGTAAACGTTTCTTGGTAATACCGCAGACCAGTGCACACGGCTTTCGTGGCAAATGCATATGAATATAGTGTAGAGAATAGTCGACAACCGAAAAAGGGGACATTTTGAAAGCGCTGCTCTGATGCATGTTTGTTCTGCATTTGGCTCTCATGAGCCTAGCTGAAAATTATTATTTAAACTACGTAAATTATGTAAACAGATGTATCTATTTGTATAAGAAAGCTTACCCATCGAGACTAGGATATTTTTTTTCTGGATCACTGAAATCGTCATCTCCAGCGTTGTAGCCTGCTACTGGATAACCGTCATAATCTTCTGTTGGGTAATAATCACTGCAAAATAATTCATAGATGATTAATACAATAATACCACAATACCGCAATTAACGTGCAAAAGGGCCCTAAAATCACGATTTGGTCCAGTTATTTATAATCTGTCATAGAATAGACGCAATTGAGAATTATTATATCTGCGCATGTGTTCTGGAACTAGGGGTTTCATCGGCAGCAAGCGTTGCAAATCCAATTTGAATCCTCGATAGTCAAAACAGTGACACGCTTTATGAAAACTGGAATTATTCAATAGGAAAGCTCCCAAAACTCGCTAAAAGAGAACACTGAATAAAGAATGTTCGAGAGAGCGAGAGTTCAAGATAACTGAAAAAAAAAAACAGCGCCTCGAATATAGTTCCTAAGCAACGGTATTAATAAAGACTGGTTTCTGTTCGAGATAGTGAGAGGTTTAAGTAAATTACTACAAAACAGGAAGACGTTTTTATTTCTACTGATGAAAACAAAAGGTGTATTCGTTTATACATGTACCGCGCAACCATTTCTTATGACCTACTTAGGTTTGTAACAGCCAGTGATTCGGTCGGAACGAAAACCCATGCAAGATCACCCCGTAAAGAGGGAAACGAATTTTCTGTTGACCGTGTCGTTAGCGGGGTTCCATTGCACTTTGCGTCACGTTTAATCAAAACAAACAAACAAACATACAACAAGCAAACAAAACAAACAAACGTAAACTGGCCAATTTGCTACTGGTCACTTCCAAAGTCAATTATGGACAAATGTAGTGTAGTTCTAACTTTTGAGTCTGTCAATGAAATGTTATGCTGTAGTAAAACCTGTTCAGCAGTACTTTTGCATGGTGCATTTGTTTTTCAATGTTTTACAAAATTAAATTTGAGATTTTTCTTGAATTATCATATTTGCTGCTGTTGGGAGTTAAAGTGTTCAAACAGCACTATTAACCACTTACTAATATGGTGGTGCCGACCACTCGACAGCTCCGCACGGGTAATGGTACTTCACGAACGAATATGTTCCATTGGTTATGAGAACAGATTGAAATGTGTTTGTCTGAAACAAAATGCAGTGCAATCATTAAGTGAGTTTAGAGGTTTTTTTTTGTAAAATCAACTACCATAGTTGGTCTCCTTGCTTAGAGGAGAGGACAAGGGATGGATTTACACTTCCTCTACTCTTTTCTCCGGGTCTCTTCACTGCTTAGTAGCCTAGCCTGAGGA
Organism: Cladopsammia gracilis; assembly: GCA_022457155.1. Classification (NCBI taxonomy): domain Eukaryota; kingdom Metazoa; phylum Cnidaria; class Anthozoa; order Scleractinia; family Dendrophylliidae; genus Cladopsammia; species Cladopsammia gracilis. Next base: position 2,472,590 of record JAJGOT010000005.1, on the reverse strand, counting down.
GGGAATGGGGCTATTGATCCACTATTGCTACTGCCATTTTATTCGGTTCCTACCCTTTAATCTGCTAAGGTCCCACCCCTAACCTTTCGGGTTCTCATCGCCTATTCTCCAGAGTGAAAATATGGTGTTTCTTCTGGAGATTCTTCAGAAAACAGATGACTAAATTGATGTTCCCCAAATACTTTGTGATATTAAACAAATGAAATTGTTATAATTTGCATATTTCATTTATTTCCCGTGTCTGCCACCAATATCATGATTTTATCAAAAGCTTTAAAATAATCTGTAACTCTACAGATCAGCTTCTGTTTTGTTATATGGTCTAACCTTTATTATTTTCAATTACATTACTTTTCCCTGCCTCGAATAGCGTTTTTGCTAATTTGCAGGGGAACTATATTTAAGTTTATATGTCTAATAAAGTTTTGTTTGTTGTTGTTGTTGTTGTTGTTGTGGTCGATGATCGGAAGACGGAAGGGGCGATGGTTGACTCGTCGGAATTGTAAGTGGGAATGTGCCAGCCCAGAGCCGTTTAAGTCTAAAATATTGATTTTGCTTATCAAATTTTGAAAAAAAAACATACGCCTAATTCTGGTTAAAACAGCCAAAATCTATACCCTACATGCCATGCTCGTATGGGTTATATATCGCAGGGCAGTAACCGCAACCCCCCTCCCCCGCCTATATTCGATACTTTGATTTATTGTAGAGGACTTACAATTCCCTCTTGAACTCCATCTCCAAAGATGTCCTCTGGACGAAGACGCAGCCACGTCACTACCAGTACCCAAGTGGCCGAGAAATCGTGAAATGCTGGTTGTTTATTTCTGACTTGTTCACTGGCATTCCCGAGTATGTTTGTCGCTTTCTGTGTCTGGGAATCCTGGGTGTACACTTGGTAGTACACAACGGAACGGTTAACATAGTTCACGCCACAGTGTTGTGGGCTGGAGCAGAATGATTGATCATAGTCGATTTTTGACCAGAATGGGGTCAACATGGCGAAGTCGAACGGAAACTCATTGACATCGTAGGTTGGAACAGGCCGCAGCCACGCCCATTCCGTGTCAAAACTTATCATTCCATTGGGACAAATCTAAAGCAAATTGAAATAAGAATTTGTTTCTACATAGTTAACTCACTGTTCTTTTTGTTTCTTGGAGAAAACAGTTAATAAGCGGTAATTTCTGGTTTTTGCGTCACTGTAAATTTAAAAGATCTGTTCTAGCCCCAAAGTGCTGAACTAGCCCTGAATTTCATGAAGCCTGATTCAAGCTTTCATAGAGCCATTTTAGACATTTGGTGACTAATTCAAACTATCCAACCTTAAAATCCAATTTAGCCCTTGTTTGCGCGCTAGCCTCGCAAGTATAACTATTTGACCCAAAAGGGCCACTAAACTCCAAGTAGTTGATCGGGTTGGGGGGGGGGGGGGATTAGCTTTAAAAAATAGTATTGTGTTAAACTAACTCAAATGGCCCTATTTGGGGGGTTAAAACACATTTTTTGAATTTGCAGCGTGAAAAGATAATAGAATAAACGTCACTGACGTAAACAATCGTTGTAGATGTTAACTCGTGATTTAGGTTGCCTCTGAGAGAGCTCTATTTTGATCAGACTGGTACACAGGTAGCCCTAGCAGCACATTTTGGTCAGATTGGTAGAGTGCATCCACAGATGTACCAACAAAACTGATTCCAACATCAGTATATAATGAAACGCGTTGCTCAGTTTTCTCAAGCGGTGGTTGCACGCTGCGCTTAGCCTGCAACCGGACGTATTTTGGGGCGAACAAGTAATGAATTAACCGCGGACTAGAGCGTATCAAAAGACACGGTCAAGGGTGTGGGAGTCAGATTGAACACCCTCTCCCTCCCCGTCCCCGTCCCTGTCCCCCCTCCCCCCCCCCCCCCCCCCAATTTTACTCCTCCCAGCTTCCGACATTTGAGAAATCAACATGGCGGCCAAACACTAAACAAACTTAAAATTCAGTACTCGCCTACCAAAAAATTGTATGCACTGCAGGGTATACCTTTTTGGAAGAAATTAACTGCAGTTGTATACCGCTACCTTTTTATGATTATAATTACAGTCAAACCGGATGTTCTTTTGATGGCAACTTTGCAAACTTCCGCTGCAACATTGGTATTTTGATTGACAGTTTGCTTCGAGCAAGTTGGAAGTTGTGCGAGCAAGTTGCAGTTCCTATTTCAATCTTGCTGTCAGTTGCCGGATTTCTGAATTGAAAGTACTTGGTTTGGTTACCTTGCAGTATTCCACAAACTCTACGATGTCAGGAGTAGAAACTGTTCGTTCCTCTCAGCCAGGTTTACCGGGAAAATACGTCTCGTGTTGTAAAAATCTGTTAACAATATTGGATACAGTTTGCCTTGATAATCCAACAATGCGTGCGATTTGTTCTTGTTTTACACCAGACGACCATTTTTCTCTCTCTTTTCTCAACCGAGGTGGTATTATTGCGATGTACTTGAGCCATAACTGAAGAAGGACGTGTTTTCACAAAATTCGCAATTTGCAAACTGACAACAAGTTTGAAATAGGAACTTGCTCGCGAAAGTTGCAACTAGCTCGCGTAACTTCCAACTTGCTCGAAGCAAACTGTCAATCAAAATACCAATGTTGCGGCGGAAGTTTGTAAAGTTGCCATCAAAAGAACATCCGGTTTGACTGTAACAAAAAGGAATGAGATTCAATCCAATCACCATTATCTTTTTGAATATGAACGTCTCCATAACGGCTACCCTCGCACATAATTTGTATGCCATTATATGTCGTACGACAACAAAAGAAAAAAAAAACGAAACGTCACTTAAATACTTACAAACAGTTCATAATGTTGCCTTTCAAAGAAATAAAAACCAAAATTAGAGTTTATAGATACTCCGATGCATTTTGTGTTTTGGACATCTAACACTGAGATCTCCTGGTCTCCTTGTTCATCTCCATACGGGTACATTATGTCCCAGAAACATTGAACTGTGTGAAACAAAAGAATAAAAATAGCTTTATGAGGTTTATTTAACACCACAACGGAGAATTTTGTAATTTAGAAAAGAGTCACACTATGTTGCACTGTATGTCGAGAGACTCGCGGTAACCTTAGCAGTGTTACTAAATTCATGTACCATATTCCCTGCTTATACTACTAGGTCCTATTAGCATGCATATGCATTTCACTGGCCTAGTAATATGGCGTAGGTCGTAGAGAGTCTCTCGTAGCTCACTGGGTAGAGCGTTCAACTGGTGTACGGAATGTTTAATACTCGATTCAGTCTCTCAAACTGACTTTGGACACCATATGAAGTTTACACAATGTAGTATTCTTTATCGTTATGCTACTGACGTATACGAGAACAGAGCCTCATTTATTAGGCAGAGAACTGAGAGAATAGAGCTTCGGTTAAGCAAAGAATAGTGTTTTGGGGTTTAGCACTGATCTACAGTAACCAGACTATTCTGTTCTTTGTCCTAATTTTACTCTAAAGTGTGAAATGTTTTACTTCATGTAACTTTAAGTGAAAGGGAAAAGTCAGTCTGGAAACGGGCCATGACCGTGACATCCTGACTACAGTTATTTAATGGTTCATAATATAAGTAACTTGGCATTCAGTAACAAGCTGGCATGATTCAGTGTGAAGGTCTTACGTAAGCTCCACTATGTCATTTCCTAGGCCCTACTTTTTGATCCAAAAATCTCTTGCGGTATGCATGCTCAGACCAAGCAGAGCATACACAAAAAGGCCGTTTTTTAACCAGTTACCAAGCACCCGTTTCCGCTCATTCAAAATGATAGCCGAGTTCTGGACAGCATTTTCCTGTGGCACAGTTTATCTCGGATGGTCAAGGCGGTTCCAACCTGCGAGTGTGTGGATGAAATCCTAAAGTGTGTTCATTCAAATTAAGTGTTTCTAACTTTCTAGTCTAAAGATGACATCCTAATAATAAGTCGTGCAGTTTATTTTACCTGGCGTCCCGCAGTCCTGTCCAGTGTAAGCTTTCGGAATCGGACAGACACAAAAGAACGTATAGTTATTTCCAGCATCAGCATAGCATGTTCCGTTGTTCTTGCAGGGGTTGTTGAAACAAGGATCAACTGATGGACAAAAATGTAGAGGGCCCAGTAAGTTTATTTCTTTGTGAGCGGCACATTCTTAGCAAAATGGAATTGTTTTTGTTTTCGTGGGGGGGGGGGGGGGGGGGGGACTCTCATATTGACGAGGTAATACTCAATAATATTGAAATTAACCAATTAACCATTAAAGGTACCGGAAACATGTTTTGTTGCTGCGTCTCACATTAACGTTTACCCTTAAGAGGTACCAAAACTCTCTGAAGGTAGTTAGTTGTTCCTGTCAGCAATTCTTCTAGGTATCAGTGACAATAACATTTTCGACTGAAACACCATTAGTGGCACCGAACCACACAATATAATCCCCAAAAGGTACCATGGTTACCCGTCACTTTTATATGTGTCCCCTAACCTCCCCCTCCCCCTCCCCCCTTCCCGGGTTCTATACATCAAGCTAGAACTCGCCCAAGCAGTTATTTCTCCGTTTTACCATAATTTTAAGAAAATTCTATATAGTGTGTCGTGCTGCTCAAGAAACATAAACAACAGGCAAGAAATTTAGAGAATTCTTATTCTCTAAAATGTCTTATAATAAATGTCGTTACTGAGAGTAAAAAATGTTAGAGTCAGCTTGTGATTAAACGGATTGGGGGAAAACGGTGGCCTGGAGCGAGGAAACAAATATCATACCGTAACCACAGTCATCCCCAACGAATCCTACTGAGCAATTACAGGTAAAACTGTTGACTCCGTCGTGACAGGTCGCATTGTTCTGACAAGGACCACTTGCACATTCATCTATATCTGCAATACGAGATCACAATTAACAGTTAACCAGTGTACTCAAAAATGTGACCAATAACAACGTTGAAAAAATATAAATTTTATTCTTAAACATATTTAAAAAATAACTATCACAAGAAGACAGTAGTTAATAGGTTTTATTGTCATGCCTTTACAATTTCGTCCAGAGACTTGTTCGAAAGTTAAAACGACATAATGTGGCCCAAGGTTTCTCTCAACTTCATGCAGCGATTCCTGTCCTTGCGTTATTGTCATATTTTTAAGATGCAGAAAATTCGTTATAGATTTATATCTTTGTTTTTTCCCTTCTATACCCAATTTCAAACCAAAATTGGGCCGCGTTACGCGAAAAGGGCCCGGACGACATATGTTTTCAGCTTTTTTGCCTACTTCAATCCCTAAATAATATGATGGAAGCGAAAATAGTTCGGAAATAAAAATAAAAACCGTAAAAAACGCGCCTTGAATGCACATACCGTAAGGTTTCCGCCATTTTGAGCAGCTGATTTCAAATGCAAATTACTCGAAATGGCGTGTGATGTCGTCCGGGCCCTTTTCGCATGACGCGGCCCAATTCTCAATATCTATACCATTTTCAGACTAAAACGGCTAGGTATGTGAGACCGCACATACCTAACATAGTGATTGAGTTAAGCGCCCGGGTCGACGCTGTTTTACCTTTGATAGCTCAAGGGAGGACGCTTAATTGGATAGGCCGCGCTTATTAGTGGAGGGGTGGAGGGGTGGAGGGGGGGGGGGGGTGTTCGGGGGGAGGGTGGCACTTATTGCATAGGCCGCGTTCATTATGGAGGAAGCGCTTATTGTTTTGAAAAATAATGCGAGTGTGAAATAGCACTTTATTGAACAACAGCAGAAATGTTCAATCTGCATTGTCAGAACAACAGTCACAACGGTCCGCACAGTCAGAACATAATTTGAAATAATGATACCTAATGTCTTCAATGTGACTTTCTTTGATGCGATAGCCTTCTGGCGTAGCAACTTCAACGCCCGAATAAGGGTCGCTAAAAACAAAACTGAAAGGGGAGGGCGCTTATTGGAAAGGGGACGCTTATATTCGAAAGGGGACGCTTATTGGAAAGAGTCATTAAGAATCATTACGAATCAATACCCTCCCCAGGCCCTCATTGTACCTTGCTCGCAATTTGATCCATTGAACCCAGGCAAACAGTTACACAAAGCGGTATCATTATCAATAGAGCACACTCCGTTATTTTGACAAACAAGGAAACTGCAGGGATCTGCAATGAAGAAGGAAAAAATCATATCAATACTTTTGATGTGCAAGACGTTATTGAGACTTTTTCGGTGGGGAGGTAGTCGAATAAACCGCGCCTCTTCTCATTTAAACGTCTTCATCGAAAACACACTCTTCGCTTAAAGGTTAAAAAAGAAACGAAAATGCCCCAGGGGTTAATGGGAAGGGGCTGTCTATTCAGACCATGCATTTATCTTAAAATTCAATTTTTGCTGTGTGCCTGACTAGCCGTTTTGTCGTTGACTGTTTAATTAACTCCTCCTCAAAGCAATTGTGTTTGAAATGAACGAACTTGGCTTTCAGTCGAAAAAATACGGAACGGAACACTCTCGCTTGCGCTTAACACGCGTTTTACTTTTGATAACGTGCGTATTTTTAAACTTAAAGTGATCAAATATTGAGTGATCACATACCAGGTGCTACAGTTGATTCTTGATACACTGAGCTGGAGCTCGTAGGTTGAATTGAATCTGTTGATGCATAAAAAAGAGACAAACAACTTGTGGAGTTACTGACTGTAAAGCATGATTACAAATAAATCGGAGGAAAAGATAGGCTATTCCCCTTTAAAATAATTTCCTTATAGTACAATGACGCACCTCGCTATCGTGACGGAAAGACCGACACTTTCACTGTGAGGGTTAACCAACATTCAGGAATGTGATAAGGTTGTTGCTTTTTAAATGGGTCAAATTTTGAGTGCCATAATTAAAAAACTTTCCGAATTGTCTTGCACTTTATTCAATTACTATAAATGATATAACGTAATGGTTACAAAAAAACTTTACGTGTTACCTGAAAATGCAGAATCGCTCGAAGACGAAGATGATGTGTAAGATGTGCTCCTAGATAATGAGCTAGTTGGTGACGTTGAAGATGACGATAAACTGGTTGGCGAACTGGAATGCGAAGAGGACAATGACGTATTCACAGTTGATGAACTGGAATGCGAAGATGAAGATGATGTACTTGCAGCGGATGAACTGCTGGACGAAGTTGAAAGTGAAGATGTGCTTGCCGATGATGAACTGCTTGGCGAAGATGAAGATGACGACGAACTCACAGATGAAGAACTGCTTGGCAAACTTGAGGATGATGTACTCGCAGATGATGAACTGGAATGCGAAGATGAAGATGATGTACTTGCAGCGGATGAACTGCTGGACGAAGTTGAAAGTGAAGATGTGCTTGCCGATGATGAACTGCTTGGCAAAGATGAAGATGACGACGAACTCACAGATGAAGAACTGCTTGACAAACTTGAGGATGATGTACTCGCAGATGATGAACTGGAATGCGAAGATGAAGATGATGTACTTGCAGCGGATGAACTGCTGGACGAAGTTGAAAGTGAAGATGTGCTTGCCGATGATGAACTGCTTGGCGAAGATGAAGATGACGACGAACTCAAAGATGAAGAACTGCTTGACAAACTTGAGGATGATGTACTCGCTGATGATGAACTGGAATGCGAAGATGAAGATGATGTACTTGCAGCGGATGAACTGCTGGACGAAGTTGAAAGTGAAGATGTGCTTGCCGATGATGAACTGCTTGGCGAAGATGAAGATGTCGACGAACTCAAAGATGAAGAACTGCTTGACAAACTTAAGGATGATGTACTCGCTGATGATGAACTGGAATGCGAAGATGAAGATGATGTACTTGCAGCAGATGAACTGCTGGACGAAGTTGAAAGTGAAGATGTGCTTGCCGATGATGAACTACTTGGCGAAGATGAAGATGACGACGAACTCAAAGATGAAGAACTGCTTGACAAACTTGAAGATGATGTACTTGCTGATGATGAACTTGAATCCGAAGTTGACGACGATGAAGTGCTTACAGACGAAGACGAAATGGAAGACGAACTCAAAGAAGCACTCGTAGTAGCTAATTGAAAGGATTTGTTATAATTAGTATTACAATAAACCTATCACAATATTTATTCTATTTTTGATATGATATGAGTCCTAACAAATGTAACGTTGGAGTTTAACAATATGGTACATCTTACCTGAGGAAGAAATTGAAGTTGAGGAATAAGATGTGCTCATACGTAATGAGGCAGAAGATAGGTCTGAGGAAGAAGAGGAGCTCACAGACGAGAAACTGGAACTGGAGCTCAAAGAGGACGAACTAGAGCTCGGACTTGAAGATGATAATGTGCTTACTGATAAATAACTTGAACTATAAGTTGGCGAGGAAGATGGACTAAGAGAAGAAGACCAAGATAGCTGTGAACTCAAAATAGAAGCTGTAGAAGAGGATGGGCTCAGAGATGAAGTCCTCGAGATCATTGTTGCAGGTGAAGTTAAAGAGTCTAATTAGAAAAATGAAATCAGGTATGAATACACTTTAAAAACTTATCGAATGCGAGCCAACGTGACTACTTTGATCTCACATGAGGTATTGTCAAAAGGTTTGTCAGTGCGAAATGCTGATTAAAATAAGGGATAAAAATTGACTTTACCTGATGTCGTTTCGTAGCAAAAACACGACGATAAACCTACAAAAAATAAAGAATAATAAGGAAGGTTAGAAAAATGAAAGATTGACGTCAAAGGGTAATCTTTAACAGTGAAAATAGGAGTAACTGCACCTATATATGAACTACGCAGTTGACAAAAAGTGTACAAATGTAGAATTTTTAATAACCTTTTTATCGATGCAAAACCCTATTTTCTCTATTTGTCACTTTTACTTTATAAAGCAGGCAGGAAGAAATAGTGGCATAGAATTACGATAGTGTTAGCAATTTGTTCTGTTTCATCGTCCCAGTAAAAATTATTTTGGTAAAAACTGATTGGTGGCAACAGATGTTCCAACAGTTTTAGAGGTTTTTCGAGTCAAGATAAGAGTTGGCGTCAGATTTTCGTATCTCTGGCGTACGTGTCTCCAGCTATTGACCCAATGAGAATTAGCCAGACTTACCACATAGGCTTATGATACCGATGTGGATTTAAAGCAAGCGCTAAGCAAGCAAATAAGCACTGAGTATATTTTCACTGTCAAGAAAACAAATACAACTCACTTTGAGATAAAGAGCTGGAAATAGACTGGGACACACTAGAAGACGATGAACTCGACTGAGATACACTAGAAGAAGAAGGGGACACACTAGAAGAAGATGAACTGGATTGGGACACACTGAGTGAGGACGAACTCGACTGGGACACACTGGATGAGGACGAACTCGACTGGGACACACTGGATGAGGACGAACTCGACGGCGATACACTGAACGAGGACGAACTCGACTGGGACACACTGGATGAGGAGGAACTCGACTGGGACACACTGGACGAGGAGGAACTCGACTGGGACACACTGGACGAGGAGGAACTCGACTGGGACACACTGGACGAGGAGGAACTCGACTGGGAAACACTGGACGAGGAGTAACTCGACTGGGACATACTGGATGAGGACGAACTCGAATAACTTGTTGGGGTCGCACTAGACGAGGAGCTCGATTGCGACATACTGGAGGATGACGAACTGATAGAGCCTGTTAATTGAAAGAGAAGCGTTAAGTTTTTTACAACGACTAAAAATCGCATGATTTGTGTCCGGTTGTGTCTTTCAAATGCACTCCCATATATCTTTCCTTTATTATTGATTCTTAGACCGGGATGTAAACAAACTGTTTGTATACATATCGCCTGCAATAAAGGGAACTAGATCCTTAACAACTATTCCTTCAGTCACGCGCATGCATGTCACATTACATGGTAAGGTTACTTACTTGATGACCATGGCGTGGAACAAACACAGACCAACTCAGCTGTCGAGAAAAATGAAGCATCGTTAATCTTTGTTTGTTTGGATAGAAAAATAGATGCATATAAAACATGACAGTCAGTAAAGTAGGGTTAATAGGAAGATTAGTAACCGAGGCCAATTGGCGAACAAGCAAGGTCTGGGTGATGGGAATGGTAAGAACATGCATGCAGGAAGACCTATCACAAGACGAATTGATCACAAAGCGTTTCATATACCTGTCGATCTTAGTTTGGTATATGAAAACACATTCTTTTACAAGCAGGCCATACAGTGGAACCTCTCCTTTGGATACCTCCATTAAGAGAACACTTCTCCTGGTCCTGGCTGGCAAAACGATCATATAATCTTTGCAATTATCACCTTTATTGAAGAGACACCTCTAATAAGGGGACACTTATCCTGGTCCAGGTCGGTAAAACGCTCATATAATCTCTGTTATTATCACCTTTATTAAAGGGACACCTCTATTAAGAGGACACTTCTCCTGGTCCAGGCTGGTAAAACGCTCATATAATCTCTGTTATTATCACCTTTATTAAAGGGACATCTTCATTAAGGGGTCCCGGCCGGCAAAACGCTCATATAATCTTTGTTATAATATAGAGGGCAAAATTACTGAATGCTGATTGGTTGACGAAGAGGGCATTTTTTCTTAATTGAGGGCAAAATTACTCGCTCCTGATTGGTCGAGCATCAAATTTTCTCGCTTGTGATTGGTTGAGCGCGTCGTCGTTACATTCAGTTCGCTCGGCGGGATTTTGAAGAAAATTTACAAACGCAGCGCTCGTATGTTTCGCCGAAGATTTTGTTATAAAAAAGGAATGAAATCGGAAGATACCTAAGAAAGGAATTCTACAGTTGAATTACAGCATTTTACGCCAAACAGGAAGCGATTATTTGTGTCAAATCTTGGATTAACTAGACGCCTGCAGGCCAGTTTCCGACGTTGAAGATCTAGAAGAAATTCATTCATGGCGACAAAAGCTGGTTTTTAAGTTCCATCACTTCATTGAAAAAATGCGGATTTCTACGGACCTAAAGAAAAGAACTTTGACATATTTTGCTGAAAGGAAAAATATACGTTTAACAGGAGAACGAATAAGGCTAAAAGACGTGAAAGAAAGCAATTAAATCGCCAAACGTGCAAGGAAGTTTGAACTCTCGCCATTTGTTGTTGTTGTCAAAGCGGCAAAAACTTCAAAACACAGGTACGCTAAAATAAAACTTGCTTTGTTTTTGTCGTAAAGTTTCTATCTTTTCTAGATGTACATAGCAGACAAATGTATCTTTGACCGAATAGAAATTTATTTAACCACAGTGAGTTGGAAAAGTTTTTCTTGTCAGTTTGCGAGAAAGTATTTTCACTTCGGTTGGTTTGAAGTCTGAGTGACTCTTAAAAAGTCTGAAAGGTTCCCGTATAATTTTGCCCTTTATATTATAAACAAGTAATCGCATGTTCCCTCGTAAAATTAAGGATTAATATCACTTGTGTTTTCAGAAGCTGTAGAAATTGCCCTCGTCGCTTCGCGACTCGGGCAATTTCTACAGCTTCTGAAAACACGCGTGATATTAATCCTTAATTTTACTCGGGCCCATGCGATTACATATACTAATTATCACCTCTATTAAGGGGACACTTCTCCTGGTCCCGGCCGGCAAAACACTCATATAATCTTTGTAAATATCACCTCCGTTAGAGGGACACCTCTGTTAAGGGGACACTTCTCCTGGTCCCGATGGTGTCCCTTTAATTAATGGAGGTTCCACCGTGGTTCGAGCCTGGGGTGCTTACCATTAAGCCAAGAAAACCGGTATTTTCAGTTGGAAAGCAAATGGTACGGTTGATTTTCCGAGAATTCCGGTTGGAACAAGTGGACAACCTTCAGAGGTTGTCCCGCGATTCCGGTTGGGACGATTCGACTGGAATTTTCCTTACCATTTGAATTTAGAAAAAATTCAAATCGCTAAATCGAGTTAACGGTCTGGGTACCAGGACGGAGAAATGGAAAATTTAAATGGTAAGTGCAATCTCGTCGGTTGGTCAGTAAAATTGGAAAATCGCTTACCATTATGTAACGGTCATCCCAACCGGTTTTTTCCTACAAATGGTAAGCACCCCTGGTTTCTGCCGTCGTGTTGTTTCCTTAGACAGGAAACTTTGCTCCATGTTGTCTCTCTCCGCCCAGATTTATAAATGGGTACCGGGGACAAAATACTGGTGGGCAACCTTGCGATGGACTAGCATCCCATCCAGGGGGGAGTAGTCGCTTCATGCTACAGAAACCGGGTTAAGCTCCGGCAGTTGTGAGCCATTAGGATTGTGATAACTTACACTATACATAATGTATATTCCCATGGTTTCCTTCTACATATTAACTGTTTAAGTCGTTTAATACAGGTGAAGACAATCAAATTAACTCGCTTGGACATGGAAAAAGGTGATCGCAACTGCTTAATAGAGGTGACCGCATACTAAAAGTATTGTCTACAGTAATTCAGGAGAGCATTTCCAGGACGTTCTATAAAGGGCCAATTAACACAGTTTGACTGTAAACAGTACCTCGGGAAATGGTACCGATTAAATACTTTCAATGCATGGTCATACTTGAATGTTTATTTCAAATTTAAAGGTTGGAGTCTTAATATATCATCCAAGCTAAATGCCTGGCAGTGGAACAGTTGAGTCCTAAGCTTGAATTATTTATTTTAGCAATTTATTTTTATGATTACCCTTAGAACTGAGTGGGGGAGGGTGGATCAAATCATTATACCCGAGGTATTCTATAAACGTGAGCCTGGATAGTGCTTTTTTGACAGCTGAAAATTTGCAAAAGTTTTGATCTGTAGTCCGTCGGAATTAACTCAGTGATAGCTCAGGGCGCGATGGCTTCACGTTTAACTGGTAGCTGCGAGAAATGGCTTGAAATTAACCCCATAACTGAGGCTACACTCCCCTTTCACACCCTGCTAACTCTATTTTTCTTGAGACATTTCGGAGTGGGGACCCCCGAATTTGCAATGAAGGCAACGGTGCTGGTGACAAATTAATTAAAATATTATGATGTTTTAAGCCGTACAGTTACTTTTACTTCTCAATTTGAAATGTTTTGGCAAATGAATTCTTTTTTTCATTACAAGCAATTAATTAGTTTTCACTCTTAACCATAGTAACTCGGTAAAATAATACCGCTATTGCTTTTGACAGACGAGCGTCACTCGGTGATTTGGAACCTATTTTTTCAGATAAAATAGTTACAAATTGAACGATTTTTAAAGTAAAATATCTAATCAAATTTGAAAAAGGTAACATTTAATTATGACAAATTACTGAAAAGTGGGCTAAAAATTTCTACATCCGCAATGTATGAAAAAAGGTATTTTCTAAAGTAATTTAAAAACCTAATTCCATTGCCGCTCCTGTTCGAAGAAGTGAAGTTTCTAGAAAGAGTCGAAAAACTAATTGCAAAATTTCCCCACGTGTCCACTTACATATAGAAATACGTAATATTTAGCTTGATAAATAACTGGCCGGGTTGCCAATTCAGTTTTTTATGTTGTGGTTAAACCACAATACACATTTTGACAAGACGATTGAATGAGAAGTATCTGAAGCGAGTCGTGTTGAATTAGTCACCACACTCCGTCTGGTACTCTTTTGTCTGGTAGTTTGCGTTTGGATCAGTTATAAATTGTGAATTTTGTCTGACGAACTTGATTTTAAAGTAGACCGCGAGCATGTACAAATTATTCATGTAAAGCTTAATCAGTATGTATTTTGATTGAAATATTCCTTTTTAGCATTCAACGGTCGCGTGTCTCTTGCTCGCAATATCGAAACTAAATTAATTAAAAGCTGGTGGCACACGCAAATTAGTTTGGTATTGATCTTTCTGAAGTGAAACATTTTTTTGTTAGTTGAACAAATTTCGATCGTCAAATAAATGATGTTAATACAAATTGCGGTTTGGGAAGTTTAATACATGTAGACGTCGAACATTAGTTGAGCTGTATAGCTTAACAAACAAAAGCATAAGCGGAATATTCAATCAGTCCTTATGTGCGCCAAGGGACGCATACGGCCTCATAAAAATTTACACCATCTTAAAAAAAAAACATTTTCCTCAAAACGTTTTCGTTTAATAATTTTAGCTTAAAATTCATATGTATTTCTACGATTTTTGTTTTGTCGTTTTGTGTCATCAGGCCTTATAATGATTTTAACCTGCTTTCAAATTGAATTTCGTTTCCAAAACAACGATTCTGATTGGCTGCCAAATTTATGAACCTGATGCAGCTGTAGATGTCTTTAAGATGTTTCGAGGGATAACTTTCTTCTTCCCATCAACTGATCGGATGAAGCTGACAGTCATCACGTTCTGCGCATTTGCAAGTGTAATTTGTCTAAGTTTTGAAATTTTTCTGGTTTAGCATTTTTTTAGAACAACATATTCAAAAGTGTGTATTATTATAAATGTCCTTTAGAAAGCAGATGCTGCCTCCCGTTGAGGTATTCATATTTTGTTGATGTGCATCTAGGCAACTGTGGTATGACGCAGGCTCTTTATATATTTTTTCTTAGCATGCTCATTTCAAAGTGGTCGCAACATCAGGAGATCTCGATCTAGCGGAAGTTTTTGATGGTATTAAGACCATTAGTTTTCCTCTGTTAAGAAATGAATCCTGATTAATATTGGTCTTTTTTTCTCAGTTGTTCATGTACTACTTGTAAAATGGCTCTAGATCAATTAAAAAAATATTTTGATTTTTGTACGATTTTAAATGGTTCGATGAGCAGATTGTTTCAATATAATAGAAGCGGTAGATAAGAAATTCACGAAGTTTGCAAGTGTCTCTGAAATATTCATTAGAAACAGCCATTCTCTTTCAACCGCAAAATATTGTTTCGACAGATCATCATAAACCGGTAAAGTCTTGATCCCAAGATTACACCAAAATTATTTTGTTAATCCTGTTTCGAGTCCATGAACCGGCAAAGTCTCGATTTCAAAAATACGCCAAACATCACGCGTTCTGAGATCCATTTATTCTTAGAATTAGATCTCCGCTCATTAGCTTGCAATTCTAAATTGTAAGCCTGTTGACTAAACCCACACTTGCAGTGCGACCATTGAAATGAAAGTTCTGAAGCAATACTCTTTCGATCTTTTGCAAAACAAAATGTGGTAATTTTCTTTTGATCTTGGCCACTCTTTTAAGGGTGTAACCATTATATAACAGACATTATACATTCTCTCTCTCAACCACATATGATAGAACGTCTTTTCATCGATCAAAAGAAATATTTTTGAGTTGAAGTAAAAGCAGCTGTCATAGTGTGAGTTAAAACGGACTCCTTTCGAACGATGGTTTCTAAACTGACTCACTTGTCATAGAACAAAAATTTATGTGCAGGACAAAACAACATAAATTTTCTGGAAACATCGTTGAAAACTTAACTGTATAATAAATTGATTTTCTACACTCTTAAATTCATACTTTGGACAAAGTGGAAACCACGTTTTCTCGTACGATGAAACCTTCGTTATTCAAAATAACAACAGGTTCAAAACCATAAATATTGAAAAAAGAAACGCCGCTTAGTAGCTGCATTCGTTAAAAGCTATTACGATCAAAACACAATCTCATTACGTGTGATATTTCATTTCTCGCTGTGGTGGTTGGACTGAATACTAAAGGAAATTTGTTTAAAAACTGCGACAGAAATGTTCAATCTACCCTTCAACTTATTAAAAACGACATGGTTATTTAGCATATTTCACATGAGCATTAAATGATAATGTTTTACCTTCGGAAAGGTTTCTTTCAGATACAAGGCAAAGGAGTATGACAAGAAACACGGCAAATTCTCCAAATCTCTTCTGGCCCTCCATTTCAAACGCGTTAAGCCTTCAACGGCTCACCAGATTGCAAGACTGAACTTGGTTTCTCTTCCCAAGAGTCGTTTCGCGTGGGATGTAACTACGACAGGGCAAGTGTCAGGCTGAGGAAAGCTGTTGATCTGACAATGTTAGCTTCGCGCTTTACGACCCCCAGATAAGCAAAAGCCTATTGCACAAGGCATAGATGAACTTGGATAGACACAAAAACTGTTTCACGTTTTTTGTTATGGCAACCTTGGTTATGTAACCAAGGAGTCGCCAATTCACGCTGTTTCTATTTGTTAAACATTTCGTCCCTTGATCCTAACGCTGCGGGGCTTTTTTGTGTTTTTAAGATTCATTTGCTATCTCTTCCCAAGCAACCAAAAAGAAATATGTGCTTCGGTATAAGCATGCAGTTTTTCAACTGAGAGATAATGAAAATAACATTGCTGGCTGAGGTGTAATAAATTACTTGCGTCCCCCACTCAATCTCATGGAGTTAATTTTCATAATGGTTTGTATTAGCATTTGACCACAAGCATTGGAAGCAAAAAACGTTCTATCCGCTTAGAGTTCGGAACTACATGTAGCAGACGACCACCGCCCGATTTCATATCCTTGAAATAGAAAACACGTTGTCATTAATGTTATTTCGCTTGTCACCAAATTTAACCAACAAATATCCATTAGAAATAAGACTGAATTTTTATCTTCTTAACTCGATTGCTCTTGACTAAGCTGGTGAATCCACTATTTAAATTAATACATGAATGAACCCCTTGAGGGCTGTAACCATGCGTTCGCAAAAGAGCTGCGTGGTATCTGCGCAAAACATTGTGCGGTAAAGCTTTACATTTCATTCGTTGTAATTAGAAAATCCTCAAACAATGCATTGTCTTAAGGTATTGTAAAGACGTCAAACCAATTTGTATTACATTATATTTGTTTCTATTTTCGATTAGGAATAAAAAAAAAAAACAAACAACACCTTGCCATCATAAAAAGTCACAAATAAAACCGAACCAATTGAGGCCAATGTTTAAATAAACACTATTGGCAAGGAGTAACAAATTCAGTTTTGACGTTTTTTATCGATTATACCAAGAACACAGTTGTAGATTTTGTATTCCAAGAAAATCTAAACTTTTCTAAAATAGTAAACCATTTCGCGCTAGCTGCATCGCTTATTGTTATTTGTTTTGTGTTTACTTTTATGTGCGCATATATACAATAGAACACATATTAAGCGGCCACCCCCTTTCAAGTAGCCAGTTACTATTCATGTCCCGAATTTGCTGTAAATAGAACCCCTATTAAGCGACCACGCCACCATTTGGTCTCCTGCGCGCAAACGTCTCCTACCGTAGAGTTCCGCCGTAGCGAACCCCCGTTAGTTTCGGAATTAGCAGGACTAAGGGGCCGCTACTTTCGGGCCCCTAAAATACTTAAGTAAGTGAAGTAAAATATGATGGTAAACACAACCGCAGAATAAACATAATGTCACTTTAATTCTCTCTTTCTTTCTGATTCTTCGGCATTCCTCGGCATTCTTCGGCGTTCTTGTAAGGAAACACTTAGCCATTCTATCTGCATGGAGACTTCACTATGGTATTTTCGAGCGGACCGTTATTTTCGGGGGTGGGGAGGGGGGGGGTCATTACTTTCGGCACAGGACACACACACACACACACACACACACACACACACACTTTTTTAAAAAAGTTCAATTCAGATTCAAAACAAATTGAACATACACACGGCTACCTAAACAGACCGGCGAAAATTCTGAAAGGACTGCAGCGTGGACAGTATGTCGTACAAAAATTCACAGCTAAAGGATACAAGAAACGGTTAAAACATCGTTACCTGTAGTTGATGCGGCTTTTTAGTCCCTTCCATCAGCACCAAATTTGCAAACGTCGAAGTACGAGCTGAGTCGAACGCTGTTGTTTACAAACTCAGCTTGCTCCTTTTAGTTCCTACAGCCGTAATGGCGAGATCATTTACCTTCAATCCGCTTAAAACAAAGGTCAGAAACTTTTCTGAGGAAGTATCAAGTCTATCTAGTCAGTCATCAAGTCAGTCAGTCTATCAAGTCTAATCTAATCAGCGGTGATTACTAAGGCATTTTCCGAAAATTCAGCTACTTCATTCACTCCGTGTCGAGCGGTTGAACTTTGAACCAGTTTTCATGTCAGCTTTGCCAAGAAACACTGCGACACAAGGCGAACATTTCGCGCCTTTTTGTCCAATCATGTGATCAATAATTTTTGTCTATTCTTTTCTTCTCTTTTTATTCTTTCTTTTCTCTTTTCTATCTAATAGTTCACGCATTTTTTCTCCCAAAAACACGAAATTGCAGGCAGTCGTCATTTTCACTTTCCTTCAAAATGCGAAATTTACCTTCATGGCTGGATATACGTCATGTATACCTTACTTATATCGAGAGCTTTATGATCATATTTGGGCAATGTATCAATGTGTTGAATTATAGCGGAGCTCTCGCGGGACGAAGGAGTTCCACACTCATACATGTAGAACCCATTCCCGGCGTCAATTTTCATGGTCATGGCTAGCGGAATGTTTCGCGGGCGCGCCGTCGAGCAGGGTAAGATCACGGGCGCGACGTCGCGCAGGGCTAGATCGCATGCGTAACGACGTTTTAAACGTTTATTGTGTCCTTTGGCTGTAAAATGTTGAAAGAATACTGTGCTTGTTGCAGTTCCTTCAGACTTTTCGCCGCTATGTTTTGGTAGCCGTGTGTTTGTTCAACTTGTTTTGATGGAAGGGATGGAATTTGTTTTGATGGACTTTACAGAATGGTGGAAAGGAATGATGGAATGGTGGATGATGGATGGAGGATAGTAGTGGTGAATGGTGGATGAAATGACGGAATTTGTTTTGATGGAAGGGACTCAAAAGCCACATCAACTACCGGTAACGATTTTTTTAAAAAAAAACCGGTTTTTTTTAAAGGACGCAATAAACGTGTTTCTGTGCTTAATACGCCTCTCGTTGCGTCTATAAACAGAATCATTTTGTCCAACACTTCCAGTCGGTGTCGCCTCTCCTGATCGGTTTCGTTCAGAATTCTAATGGCAGCAATTTGTCAAGGCGTTTGAACCTACTCAAACGGTGTGCCTAGGCTGTTGGAAGTCTTTGTAATCGATGCTCTCGTTGTTTCTTCGTTGCTCGATCGCGCCGTTCTCCCTCCAGCGAAGTTTCGGTGGTTAATTGTCTCAGGCAAGGATTTCCAGCCACTTGTTGAATCCAGCGTTGTTGTTCTTTCTCATTTGCATCAGAAATTGGTCGTGTTAGTAAACCCATCAGCCCGACCTCCATGAATAAACATGAGAGTACGCCATTGTCAGCGGTTGCGATTTTTGTTGCCAGGCAACTGCACGACACCATCAAGTATAAATATATATATTTAACTATTATAGCGCGAAAGCGCGCGTGATATCGCCTAATTCTTAGGTCATTCTCTTGTCAAAATGCGAAATTTACATCCATCGTTGGATATACGTCATGCAGACATAGCGTATATCGATAACTTTTTGACCATATTTGGGCAGTGTATCAATGTGTTGAATTATAAATATAAATATATTTTTCGCTCGAATTCGCGCGGCTCAGCTCCCGAGGGACGACAAATTTATTAACCTCGCTTCGCGAGGAATCAAAGAATTTTTCGTGAAACTGTGATTTGTTATCAATGTTTTGAATTATAAGCTTGCTTGATTTGTTATCAATGTTTTGAATTATAAGCTTGCGCAATATCATCAGATTTTAGCCAACTTGGCCTACGGCCTCGTTGGCTAAGTATCCGGAGATTTTTGCGCTCGCTTTCCCTCTATAACTTTGGATATACGTCATGTACCAATGTGTTGAATTAAAATCATTGGTATCCTATTATATGGGTATATACGTACCCACAATTGACCGCTAACATGATACGAGGCTTGCTAATAGCTTTCTGGTTTAAGGGTCGCCCTTGTAACGCGAAGATTATGCGTTCAAATCTTCTTTTGAAACTCATTAACAATTCATCAATTTTTGGCAATTGTTATCCTTTGTTTTGTCCGTATCTTATGACCCGTTTGAGAAGCTGTATCAAGCTATCTAAAAAGTGTTCCATCAGGCATTCAAACTCGCTCCTCGAAGTCAGTTTAGTTGACTGCGCCTCTTTTTTTCGACTTCGCGGTGCTTGAAATCCTGATGAAGCGCTAGCACTGTTCCTTGTGTTTGATATATTACTTCAACGCCTTGAATTTTTTAAGGCTTCGTCGCAGTTGCATTAGTTTCGCTCTTCGCTACGACGAGTATTTCTTCATTTACGGGCATATTATAAGAAAGTAATGATACAGCAGTTAAGACTAAATCAGAATACATTTCTTACCTGAACAGGTTGTACCATTTCCTTCATAACCTTGAATGCACGTGCATGTGAAGGATCCATTAGTGTTCGCACATGTCGCAAACGGATCACAATTGTGAACGTTTGTAGTACATTCGTCAATGTCTGAAGTAAATAAGAGCAGCCAAAGCATCATGGATTGGATGTGAAAGCCATGGGTACAGGTTTAAGACATTAAAGGGGTTATGTTTCACGAGAATTTGGCTGATTAAAATTTGTGATAGGTAACTTCTATTAGTAAATTCTTAAAAGGGGGAACGAACCAGTTGAAATCATTTTTTGTTATCGATTTTTCAAAGACACGTTTGAGTGTGCCTCAAGGATGAATCATGGTTTTAAGGTGTGTTGTTGAACACATTCAACATGCACACAAAAACAAACTCAAGAAACGAGAAGCCGCGAAACTTTGGATCCTGTATTGAAGTCACAGCCCGACTATTCGCAGTCTCCCTTCTTGCGCGGTATTGTACCCCACCGGAAGGGAAATTTCATGTTTTGTGACAGCTAAAACTCGAGGAAAAAATCGATATGAAAAAAAAACATCTTCTTATTAAAACACCATGTAGATTCGATCAAGTAAATATATAAACATCTGTCCTAAACACTTTTATATTAATGATTTCCACCACTTGGTAAATTCTTCATCACACAGAAGCCTTAAGCCTGGTTCACACGTGCGACGCAAATGCAAACGCAAGGAATGGAAAAATTTTCATTTCCTTGCATTTGCATTTGCACTTGCGTTTGCGTTTCACACGTGTGAACCGGGCTCAACGCAAATGCAAGCGCAAACACAAGGTGAAAAGCACTTGTTCGCTTGCCTTTGCGCTTGCATTTGCGTCGCACGTGTGAACCAGGCCTTAGCTTTCAGAGACACCGCCAAGCCGATCACATGAAGACATATGACTTCAACGCCTTGAATTTTTTAAGGCTTCATCGCAGTTGCATTAGTTTCGCTCTTCGCTACGACGAGTATTTCTTCATTTACGGGCATATTATAAGAAAGTAATGAAACAGCAATTAAAACTAAATCAGAATACATTTCTTACCCGAACAGGTTGTACCATTTCCTTCATAACCTTGATTGCACGTGCATGTGAAGGATCCATTAGTGTTCGCACATGTCGCAAACGGATCACAATTGTGAACGTTTGTATTACATTCGTCAATGTCTGAAGTAAATAAGAGCAACCAAAGCATCATGGATTGGATGTGAAAGCCATGGGTACAGGTTTATGACATTAAAGGGGTCATGTTTCACGAAGATTTGGCTGATTAAAATTTGTGATAGGTAACTTCTATTAGTAAATTCTTAAAAGGGGAAACGAACCAGTTGAAATCATTTTTTGTTAACGATTTTTCAAAGACAAGTTTTAGCTAGTGTGCCTCAAGGATGAATCATGGTTTTAAGGTGTGTTGTTGAACATATACAACATGCACACAAAAACAAACCGCTCACGAACCGGTTGGTGTTCGAGTGTGTCACTTGCTGTTTTCGTGTTTTTATTGAAGTCACAGCCCGACTATTCCCGGTCTCCCTTATTGCGCGGTATTGTACCCCACCGGAAGTTAAATTTCATGTTTTGTGGCGCTTACTTCGTGTAGAGGACAAAAATGACGTAAAACAAAAGGAAACAATGCTTTATCAAAATTCTTTTATCCAAAAACAATGACCGAAAACAATGTTTCCTATTGTTTTACGTCATCTGTGCGGTACACGAAGTAAGACCCTGTTTTGTGACAGCTAAAACTCGAGGGAAAAATTGATATGACATAAAAACAGCATCTTCTTATCAAAACACCATGTAGATTCGATCAAGTAAATATATAAACATCCGTCATGAACACTTTAGTGATTTCCAGCACTTGGCAAATTCTAAATCACTGAGAAGTTTTTCAGAGAAATCACCGCCAAACCGACCACATGCGGACAGTAAAGTAGGTCACAAGCCAGGGATTTTTACTTCTGCAGTCGTTCTTTCAAGTCCTTATTTAGGCCATTTAAACGGTTTTTAACATTTTCCAAACATCGGTCCAATAACGGTTGGACGGATGTTGTGCAAATGTTCGAAGCAATCAGTAATAAAAGTTGTGCGGAGGCCGTTCAAATTTTTTCAACATCGGGCCGACATACTAGAAATACGTGTCTCGCAGAACCTCTCGAAGCTCGGGGCGAGGGTGCACCGACGGTCGAAACTTTAGTGGCGTCTCGATTTGCATATGAGGCTTTTCACCGTTGCACTTTATCTTATTTGAAACCAAAAACGTTGGTAGAAGGTCCTTTCGATGGTTCGCGGGTCGTTTACCGTCCGCCATTATTGTTTACCAAGCTCCTATAGGCTAACATGAAGTAGTGCCATATTTTAGAAAAGTTCCAGGCGTTCACATATCGTGGCGCGGCGTGCTACGGTCTATTTTATTTATTTACCATATAAGTCAAAATTCAATACTGAATATAAAGGACTGCACTAAATGTGGACTAATAAATTGTAGAGATTGCTTCCTTAAAAGATGCAAGCGATTTTGCCAGTGCTACAAGTTTGTCTTGGCAGATTGTTCAATTCCTGTAAGGTTCTTGGAAAAAAGAATACTTATAAAAATCACACTTAGCAAAGGGGATCTTATAAGCGTAACCATAAGAGCGTGTGGAAGAATATGCAACTGGCTGAAGTTCAGTATTATCTATATACGCTAAATTATTTATGAATTTGTAAAGTAAAGACAAGCGGGCAATTGTTCTACGGGTTTGCAAAGTCTTCCAGCCCAGGCCATTCAGCATGTCAGACACACTGTCCTGACGATTGTAACGCGAAAGGACCCATGCATCGAGCTGCCCTCCTCTGGACTATTTCCACTTGCGCGATGGTCTTGGCTGTGTAGCAGTCCCATACAGACCCATGCGGTCGACCACAACTTTCTTTCTTGGGTCTTTCTTTCGGGTTTTATCATCGTATCTGGCTCGCTATGGAAGATTCTCACCCGAGGAAGTAAGTTTGTGTATTAATTTATAATTTATTTTCATGTATTTTAGGCATTTTTGGAGAGGTTGGGTTCGCTCGTCACACTGGATGACGTCAATAGTCCATTTTACAGTCGTGTGCTTGGTGACCTTGCCTTTGAGTGGAAGCAAGGCTGGAGGTGACCTTGCTTTGACACAAAGCTTTCTGCCTTTCGTATGTTAATAATGCTTTTCTCGTGCTAATTAGGTAAATTTACATTTAAAAAGCTCCAAGGTCTGTATCATAACAAGGTCAACTTCGACCTCGCTTCCTTCCAAAGGCCAGGACACTAAGAAGACAACTGCGAAATGGTCTATTGGAGCTTTGTCGCGGTGTTGTTGCTAGGCAACCGCAGGACACCAACGCGATATGCGATATATATGTGTTTTACACGATGTGATGTTACAAAACAGTAACTCGAGTTTCACGCTCGGTGGCGATCATCAGACTGAATAAAAAAGTCATTAAAAGAAAGGTTTGCGGTGTTGTAATATTTCAGAAATATTTAACGTCCAAATAGATAGATAGCCTGTGATGTGTTTTAGAAGATAAGGTAAATATTATGGGTGATTTTCAAAATATGATACAATAAAACTTTTTTCTGCTTTTAGTAGCATTTTATGTTTTTTTTTTTTCCACCGAAAAAAATCCAAAATGGCTTCGTTACCATAGCAACCAATTGTCGCCAAGCTTTCCCAAAATGTATCTCAAGGATAAATGAACAGTTATTGACGACGGCATGTGCTAACAATAAATGCTCTTGAAAAATCGGAGAAAAACCTTAAGGGGGTGGGGTTAACGTCCGAGGGAGTCGAAAAAAAAATTATTAAGAGCGCTTGTTGGCACACATGTTCTCAAAGTCATTTATTTAAAGGCCCACCTTCACCTAAAAGACTTTGCGATCGTTTGTTTTTGTTTTGAAATGCGCCATTTTTATACGCGTGATCTGATTGGTTACACGCATTCAAGCGTGAATTTCGTGTTACACGAAATTCAGCACAGAAAGTGATCACGGAGCGCACGGTATTTTGGGTGAAGGTCATAAGCGTGAGGGTGGTCTGGAAACGAGGGTGGTTTGAGACGAGTTTAATGTCTAGTCTAAAAACGGAAAATAAGTCAGACGACTTTAACATTTCAGACGTTAAATGCGTCTAGCAAGCAGGAGCAGACCCAGGAATTCCTAAAAGGGGGTGTTGTACACCTTAAATAACTTTCGACGCCATCGGCGCGGATGACGAGAGCCGCAGGCGCGAACTTCTAGGGGGTCCGTGGCCATGCCCTCCCCCCCCCCCCACCCCAGAAAATTTGTGTTACCAGAACTGTTTTGTATGCAAACTTTAACAAAAACTAATTGTTTCCACGATGTCAGAGGTCGAGAGTTTCATATAGAATTTTGATGGAAAATTAGATAGTACCTCTATTTGCATTATCAAAGACTTTCTCAGTGTAGTCAACATTTCCATCATCTTAATACAACAAGACGGTTATGTACTTTGGCGGGGATGAAGTTGCGAAATCTTTTCCAAGTTTCAAATTACGTTACGTACTTCGCAACGTAATTGGCTAGCTTGTAGTCTAGTACTCAATTTCCCAACGAACTTCACAACACCATGCAGAAAAGTTATGTGAAATCAACTGTAAGGGCGAAGACAAAAATCAGACCAAAATAATCGGTTGCGCATGCTCTATACGTGTCCCGTTTGATTGACAAATTTCTTTTTTCGTGTAGGCAGATAGCCTTGATATTCTTTCCCTTAAACTGGACTGAACAGTGAGAGAGGAGCTAGAGTTGTGAACTGACAGATTAGTCTTTTAGTCGGATCCTTCAGCTGTTACGTTCGACTTTGAAATCAGGGGCGAATTGTTATTGGATTTCTGAAAAGAAGGGGGGTCTGTTTTTGAAAAACATATCATGCAAGCCAACTCTCTTGGTCAAAATATCCTGCAGCTGCGAAAGTCCGAATTGTTTTGCAAAATCATTTCCTGTATTGACATAGCTAAAGAAAAAGCGAAGACAACATGAGACAGACAAGACCGCTGCTAAAATAAGGCCTGATAACAGGTTAAATTTCATGTTTAAATTTTGCCTTTCGCTAATCGAAAATTGCATCCCAAGGAGATGAGTTACACTATTCTTACTAATGCGTATTTATGAGCGAGAAATGCGATAGCCTCCGCGAAATCGCGAAATCTAGATTTTGATCGATGCTTAGAGAAAGTCGCTTGAATGTGTTATTTTCTTAGTTATCAGTCGAAATAGAATCTTGCAAATATTCGAAATTCTCAAAAGAGCGATGGCTTTGCAATTATAATGATTATTTTTTTTTCTGGGGTAATGCCAAATAATTTTAAATAACCTCGATTGTGAAAAATGCGGAAAGGGAAAACAAAAGAAGTAGTATGTAAGTTTGACGAGCAGATAATGAACCGTGAAGAAATGTCCCTTGCTTGAGTTCCAAATCCACAATCTAACAGGTAAATAAGCCACCAAATTCTTGTCTTTACTTGTATTTGAATTTTTTCAACAACAACATCGTTAAGAAAGGAGAAATGATTTAATTTTAGCAAGAATCAAACATCGAATAGCTTGTGATAGTGCCTCGTACTAACGGTTTAACTTCAGGGTGCATTCTTTACTAATGAAACATATTCCGGTGACATAATTTTGCAGTAACTTCGTTGCAAAAAGAGACTTAGTGCTGTTTTTAAGATAAACGTACCTCCATTGACGAGGATTCCGTGCAGCAGCACTATCAAGCCTTGTAAGAGAAGCCAACCAGCTATTTTCTAAAAAGTTCAGATCAGTTGATTAGAATATAGTTAAACACTGCAAAAATGAAACTTCTTCAAATTTCACTAACCTTGGATAATAATGGAGCATCATGGACGCCCATTTTTCAACAGACAACGATAATGCCTTCAAAATTCAAAGACAAAATGCTGCCTGTGTTTACCATAAATTGGGCCTGCTCTTCACAAACAGCGAAGATAAGAAGCCACCTGGAGGTATTCAAAGAAGTCAAATTAAACTTGTCAACTTTTAATCGGAATTCCTTAGAGACGTTACTATTTACAGTTTATGTCAGGGAACGTTATTGTCTAAAAAAGAAGGGAAAAAAAAAACAAATAGACGAGAAATTTAATTTCGAGGGTTATTAATACATGTACTCATGAGTATTGTGAAAAAAGCGCGCCTATGGTTTGCTTTATTATCGGTTAATTAAACCAAACAAAGCTTTGCACTGGTCATAATAAATTAATTGAACCTTTTAAGCCCCAAAGTCAAAACAAAAATTCCCACATCGGGAGAAATCGTCAAATTATAAAGAAAATTCGGCTAGATTTCTGAATACCCCGACACTTATTTGCATCTCGTTGAATAAGAATGGATCCTTTTGTTTTCATATGCCTCGTTCTGGGTGATTATTATAATAATCTTATTCAGTATGGGCGTCCCTACTTAATAATCAATTAATTGATACTGCAAGGAGAAATTTACAGTGCGGCACTGTTACCGGGGTAGCGGGGTCACCCAGACAAAGTTAACCAATCACAAAGCAGAACGGGGACAATAGATTCCAACATTTTTAACTTGAGCCACTGGAAAATGTCGAGTACAGAACAATGAAATTTCAACTTGTTCACTCGTGAAGCTGATGTTGACTAAAGCTTTACAATGTAGCTAGCGTTGACTTTTCGATTTAAAAATTTGAGTAGTTTCATATGCTACATGAACGAATGTCATGTGTCATGCAAGTGAGCGAGAACTGATTTCAAACTGCATGAAAACAGTGAACGCGGCGGCCGTATGTTTGGGCAAATTACGTGGTGGATTTGAATTCTCGCAAAAAATAAAAACTTAACCGCTGGCTGTTTGCGAATGTTACAAGGCACACTACCAGAGTAGCATATGTAAGCATTTATTTTCTAACCGTTTGAAAAAGAGCGGCTCCTTTATTTCAATTCTTTTTTTATTGAATTGTCGTCAGAATTTTTTCCGTTGCAGATTTTCTTTGTGGTTTGAGCACTAGAGTTGTTTCTTCACTCCCAAGGCCGGTCGTGAAGGTTTTGAAGAAATCATTTTACTCATTTTGGTGAAAGTATAAAAAGTCTATAGTTGTATATGCCGAAAAATAGAAATAATTATTAACCAAACCTCGAACTCTGAAAAAAAAATATTATAGTCCGGCGGTTGAGTTTTTATTGTCAGGAATTCATCCCGAGGGAGTTTGATTTTATACTATTTTGATTCTTCTGGAAAATTATAATAACTCAACTGCCAAACCGCTGGAATATCGATGAATGTTCCGGCAGTGAAATATATGTTAAAGAATACGCCGTTACTATACGACCGATACTCTTTTTATGCAGTTTTGAATTTCTCTTTTACTTAATTTTATTTCAGCTAAGTCTGACTGCCGGAACCCAACGCGTGGAACTCAAAGTTTAAAAACACGGTAGAAATCAAAGATCCAACAGCGCGTAAAACTTAATTAACTACGGCGGCGAACAAGCCGTGTTTTCCTTGTTTTCAAACCCGTAGGGCACTTTTTAATTTGCCTAAACTATGACCGTCGCTTTCACTGGTACTTATGCAGTTAAGGTGGCTCACAACAGTTCCCAGAATTTTCCATCACCTCTACTTTGATGGGTCATTGCTATAAGAAAATTTAAGGTGGCCCTGAACCCTATGTACAGAATGTTTTTAAACTTTGCAAAAAAGTGAATCTTAACATGCCGATTGCAATTCGACAATAAAAAATTGGGGTCATCCAGCTCGTTTTTTAGTTATAAGCACGTAGAGCTAAAATTAAGGGTGTCTTTAACAGGTTATACTGTTAGTATGGTAACCTGTTACATCATAAAAGAGACCACAACTTGTTCACCAATGATTGGACATTTGTTTGATACCATTATTGAAGCATCAACTGATAAATAATTATAGTATTGTCCATCGAAGTGTAGGAAATGGAAAATTCTGGGAACTATTGCTAGCCACCTTAAAGTGCCTATCACCCCTAGAAAGTTATTTTCAGAATCAACTGTATGTACATCGAATAGTTGAATGGTAAAATATTTCTTGTTTTGAACGTCGTGTTTGTGAGTTATAGAGATTTGAATTTACAAAATGCTAATTAGATGACGTCAACCCGGGACTTTGCCATTATTTCTACGCCAATTAACAATGCGCAGTTTACAGTTGAGGATAATTAATTTGATAAATATTAAAAATAAACTGTGGATAGTCAATTGACTAGTAAAAAATATTGCTTGGAGGTGAAAACAAGTAGTTGTATAATAAATGATTCCCGGGTTGACGTCATCTAATTAGCATTTTGTAAATTCAAATCTCTATAACTCACTAACACGACGTTCAAAACAAGAAATATTTTACCATTCAACCATTCAATGTACATAGAGTTGATTCTGAAAATAATTTTCTAGAGGTGATAGGCACTTTAACAATGTCTTCCTTCGCTGGCGTGAAGTGTAATTATTTTCCAACCCCGCCGTTGCCGCCGTAGACATGGAAAACTTGAATTTGTTACGAGCGAACAAATTATTTTAAATCCACCACCAGCACTTTTATTTGTGTAGACATACGGTACAGCTGTCGCATTCGATATTTTCACACAGTTTAATTTGGAGTTTCTCTTTCATTTGAATCGCCGATATTTACTTCCAAATCGCGCTGTTAAAACAAGTCAAGTTCAAAAGGGATGGAATCTATGGCGTTATATCCCCGCCAAAATGCAAGCTTTTGTTTGCAACATTGTTGCTTTGAATTAATTCCCGTTTTTACAATCCAATATTCAACGTCTATAATTCAATATTGAGCATTCACGAATTAACATCCACATTTTAAATTCAGTGTGCTTCGTTTACATGCGACATTCGTGTGTGTGTGTGTGTGTGTGTGTGTGTGTGTGTGTGTGTGTGTTAAGGCGCTGTTACACCAGGCAATGTTTCGTGCAACTTGTCTCGCAATTTTGTTGCGACACAAGTTGCATGAAAAATTGCCCAGTGTAACATACCCCGCAACAAACATTTCTCGCGATTTTTTTGTTGCCGCAATCGTTGCGAGAAGTAGAAGTCGGTTCTACTTTTCGCAACGATTCTCGCCACGCCGCAACGAATTTTTCAAGCGTTGCGTAGTGTAACACGTTTCCTGCAACTTGTGTCGCAACGTTTTGTGACTTTAACCAATGAAATTGCTCCTTTCACCGTCGGGCGAGACAAATTGCAAGAAACATTGCCTAGTGTAACACCCTCCAGGCAACTTGTCTCGCAGCATCGCAACGCACGGTTTTTAGTTGTTGCGAGACAAGTTGCACGAAATATTGCCTAGTGTAACAGCGCCTTTACGGTATATAGTGCGATATAGTTTACGCTTGCTTCGCAATCCAACATTCTTGTTTTCCGTAATCACACACCAACATCCGTATTTTAAATTCACCTTCCGTTCGTTTACATGCGACATTCATGTCTTTCAATGCTATGTTGATGCTCGGCGGTGTGTGTGTGTTGCGGTGCAGAGTGCGATATGCCAGCAGCACAATGAAACATTCTTGTTTGGACATTGCACTTCATGCTCGAGTGAGCTGACCTTGAGATGGTAAGCCGCTGAACAAAGCATGTGGGCTCAAGGACTCCTTGCGTGTCAAGATGGCGGCGTTCAGAAGAGCGTACGACATCATCCAGCTATCTAACTCGTACACTAGTGAACCTTGTTACAGCATTCACGGCTGACTGAGCTGAGAGCAACTCAGCGTCTATTGAGGCTGTATAGACTGCGGACTTGCTATGAGCAGCAAGAACGCAAGCACGAATTATATTATTATTATTATTATTATTATTATTATTATTACTTAATTCTGAAATGCAAGAAAAATTAACAACACGGTCAAATATTACCGGTTTACGCCCGATAACGGTGAGATAGATAACAATTTAATTGTGACACTGATCCTGTAGTGAGTTCTTTTATTGGCCAATAAACGTCTTGTTGTTTTAAGACAATTCAAGCTTCACCGCAATCTCTACAACAAATCATTGGTGAAAGTCTTTGACTAAGTGAGCTGAGTTTTAATGGATGAGTCAACCCTTATCCCCCATTCAATTGGGCTTTCGTTTTGTCAAGAGTAACTTTGAGACTACCTTGTATTCATTAGATTGGCATTTGCGTTCCATACAAGGTTATATAAATAGTGATCATTTCATCACTCAGGCTGATGGAGGGCAGGGGTGACACAGCTCCAATAACCTGCTTTGGGATAATCAAAACAACGAACACTACAACTAACATTTTTGTTTAATATTATGTGCACCAAAAACAAGAAAAACAAGGTTAAAGAGAACCTGCAGCCCCTAGTGCGCACGTTTGGACTTTGTATACAGCATACAGCACCGTGTGACTACTCACATGAGGCAACTTTCAAGTTTTATCAGAAACTGAATGTCCGCCATCATGGATGGGAAATAATCTTCTATTCTACTGCCCAGGAATTCGTTAAAGATGCGGTGCTGAAGCAATTTAAGATCACATTATCAGCAGCAAATTTAACGGATGTTTTCTGCAGTAAAGTGGAAGGTAAACTGACATTCCATCGTGTGAGTTTTACAAAACAGTGCATGCGCAGAAGGGACTGCAGGGTACCTTAAACCCTGTTCAGCCTGTGGGGGGAGGGCTGGTAAAGTGGAAGGTAAACTGACATTACATCGTGTGAGTTTTACAAAACAGTGCATGCGCAGAAGGGACTGCAGGGTACCTTAAACCCTGTTCAGCCTGTGGGGGGAAGGGCTGGTAAAGTGGAAGGTAAACTGACATTACATCGTGTGAGTTTTACAAAACAGTGCGTGCGCAAAAGGGACTGCAGGGCACCGTCAACCAATTAAGATTATATAATTCACCACTATAAGTGAAATCTCTAATATACACACTAAGCGATACTAGTTACTAAAAATCGGTCAAGGTAAAGTGGTTATCTGTCCACCAAATGTAGACTTAAAACTGCTCAGGCAAGGGCACCAATTCAAATCTCACGTTTTCCTGGTGTCCATGTAATACATCAAGCATTACAGAATTTGCCTGTAAAGTTAGTACTATATCACTGTTCTAGGGAACGGGCATTTAGCGAGTTAACAAAATAGCTTTCCTACGGAAAGAAGACGGCTTCAACATTGACTAAACAAAGGCCGTTGTAGAACCCGATAATGTACTCACTGTTATCTCAGCAACGGTTGTAACAAGTCTAAACGAGTCTTAAGAGGTTTCCACTTCAACTAAGATGTTCCCTTCATATGAAACTACCCATTAACGATTAATATTTAAGTTTTTTTTCCTAGACAACAAAACAAGTTGATTATACAATACTTACATGTATTGCTGTTGTTATCTATGCTAAACGATGTTATAAACGGTTAACTGGAATACATTTTCTAGTGCATTTTTATTGCTTTACTTATTCTATCATACTATTGTTTTAGTTTCTACTTAATCCCTTTTAGTGTACCCCGTCGGTTGTGTTAAAACGAAAAAACGGTAAACGATCCAATGGTAACCGATTATTGGCTTTCAGCAGAAATTAGACTCATATTTTGTTTTTTATGTGGTTTATCACCCTGGACTGTCTTTTGATATTTTTTTCTATGTTAATATCAGTCTAATTTCTCCTTGCTTACCAGACCGACTGTTAACAAGGCAGGTGCAAAAAGAAAAAGGGATATAGCATATTGGTGATCTATCTTATCTCCTGGGCGCCACTGCATTTGATAAGGACAGGGGTCAGGAATACATAAGGAATAAAAATACACATTCCTCCTACAACACCACGCGTATTCCACTCGAACCAGGCGTATCGCGCTCTTATGCCTACCCAGGACAGGAAATTGACTATGAAACTAACTTAAAGATTAGTGTTTGTAGCTTAAGTGGCAGGCGCATGAAGCATCCCATTGCGCTCCGCTTTATTTACACGCAATCTCCCGAATCCCGCAGTCCTTATCCATTTCTAACACGCAGGAGATGTATACTGAGCAATATGAAATTGCGACCATCTACTAACTCGCGCATTTTAGATTTCAACGATGTCTACTGAAAAATCAAAATGGTGCACGTTATGGAAGATACAACTGAGCACGGATAAAATAATAACTAACTACAATTTTTTTTAACATTTAGGTGGCTTCCTAGAGTCTCAGCAAACGCATCAACAGTAGCTATCATGAGGTACATAATGAAGCCTAATTTCCTTGTCTTGAAATTTTGGTTCGCGAGATTTACCAGTAAGGACGCAACACATTTATGCTTATTGACTAAGTGGGAGGGCCGGATGGGAAAATATTTGGCTCGAGGTCATGGCGTACGGACCGAGCGCAACGAGGTCCGTGCGCCATGACCAAGAGCCAAATATTTTCCCATCCGGTTCGACCTAACTTAGTCAATAAGTATTTTATCATATGACTAATTTGGAGACAAAATTACTTGAAATTTTAACGCGCGAGGCCTTCCGCTTTTGTAGTAGCTAGGACCGTACGCCTTTTTCCGGCCCCGCTCGCGCAAATGCGTACGGCTCTCATACGGGACTTTCATCAATGGTTTTGCAAAGAAAAGGATTGCAGGGCCGTACGAGTCATATGATAATTATGCTTATTTATCAGTTGTCGCTGTTTTTGAAAATTTCCATGGCGACGGCAACTTCCAAAAGACTGACAACTCATAAATAACATACATTTGCTGACATCCTAACTGGTTAATTTCGTGAGCCAAAATTTGCAAGAACAGAAAATTAGCTCCATTTGCTTATTGTTATTCTATGAGATATATAGAAATTCGCTGCCCCACAGCAACAAAAGCACTGTTTTTAAACTAGGAAACGTTTTCTCTGTACACGGACAGTTTTAATTATCAGTACACATAACAACTTTCCTAGAAGGAGTCTTCCTTTTCGATCATGTCATCCTCCTGGATGTAAGCGTTTTTTCGGCTCATCTGCTCCTCTTTGGTGGTGTACAGATCCCCGACCTTGTTCCTGTTCATCAATCGCCGTGCAATGCGGTACTTGACAAATAAAACAACCAGGGCTACGACTGCAATCAAACCAACTCCACCAGCGGCTGCTGCCCCACCAATCAGAGCGGCTTGTTTGCTTTGACCAGTGTCTAGAAACAAAAGAAAAAATGCACTTCCATCAGATGTGTCAAGAAACAATAGTAAAAAGCAATGGACTACTTTCTGAAAAAACTTTGAAAAAAAGAAAAGCATCACGAATGTAAAGGTGCACATAAAGTGAAATTTCACTACCATTTTTTTCGGTAATCTGAAAATAAGGTGTTTTAATAAGAATTATTTTAATGGGAAATAAGTCACTTGAAGTGCAGGAACATATTTTAACAAGCGACGCAAGTTGACCTGGGTTCTAGTGACGTCATTGGTGTGGTTACAGCCGAGCGTGTCACATGTTTTACAGTGGAGTTTTAGCAACTTGTGGAAGGATTATTTCGATTAAATATTGCTGAAAGCCACGCGTATTTTAGCCCCGGGTTCGTCCCCTTCTCCGTTATGTTTTGTTGTGATCGAACACACGAACGACGTAACAAATACCTTTTTGGCCGCGCTGAAAATGTCGCAAATTTCAGGCTCCGGCGGGAGTTTTCAAACTGCTAAAAATAGTGGATCCTCTTCGCGCAAAAGAGAAAGACAATTGAAAATGAAATAAAGGTGATATAAACAACATAAAAACAACACAAACCCCTAAAACAAAACGTAGTGAAAAATCCACTTTTATGTGCACTTTAAGCAGTTGACTTAATTATTTATCAACATAATTTTGGTTATCTACCTCCGTTTTCACTTTTCTTTGTGTTCTCACTTTTCTTTGTTATTGGACCACTCGTAAGAAGATGTTTGGTAGTGCTTTCTTCTTGTTTCAACTCATGGCGGTTGACGTCTCTCCTCTTTCTCCTTTTGCTGTTTAAACAGCTGTTGGTGCATCTGTAAATCGTTCGGTTGTCCATTTAGTGTTTTATTTTTTCGTTAAAGAAAAAGTACAATAAGAGTAAAAGCATCCCTTGTTTGTGCGCATGCTTAACATTGTGTACAACCATTCTGATATTTTTATGAACCAAACAATTTAAGTACGATTTGTAAAAATATCCACTTCAATCATATTTATACCTACTTACCTACCTACCCAACAGTCTACGTTATACAAGCTGAATGATTACGAGTTCAAAAAAAATTAAATTCTGGCAAACAGACAAGTGACTTTATCCAGCAGGGTCTGGTTTTCTTTGCATCCAAACATTTCCTGTAAACTGATTAAAAGGGAACTTAACCGATCGCTAATTTCCAACAGTAGTGGAAAGGGGATACTCGAAGTAATATGTGCAATCTGTTTTGTGACATCTTACTAAACCTTACCTGGAATTAGAATTGTATCGGTAACAAGCCAACACCTCGCAGTGAAAGTAAACCACGTCATAATCGTTAAAGAATCTGAACGCTGGGATGATAATATGTTGAAAACTCCGGGAAGGATCGTATGTGTACTGCATGGCTGTATCTCGTGGGCATCTATTGATAAAACGTTAACATAAAATTCAGTTAACATAACGCAAAGGAGCAAAAGAAAATTTTGAATTTTTATGACGTCACATGGTTGCCAAGTTGCTGCATACAAAAGAACGTCGATTCTTAACAATAGAGGTGACTATTTAACCATTATTATTATTATTTAATTCATAATTTAATTGCGCTGGAAATTTAAAAGCAAAAATAGGCGATATTCATCTTCAAATGTTTTTGTGCGCTAAAATTTCTTTCCACTTGTTAAAATTAACATAAATTTGGTATAAAAGAAGAGCTTCCCTTTAAAAATGCCACACTAGAAAAGGGCATGACGAAATAACCAAAACGGCCATGTTTGAGGCCCTGACGTTCATGTGACAAATATTGCTGGAGGGCACACGCAATGCCTTCTATCTAACAACTTTACCCATATAGAAACCCTTTATTATATTTAACTTTTTTAAAAAATATTCAAATCGTCATAAAAACTTTCTTTCGCCTGATTTCGTCATACTCGGTACTTCTACCAAATCGCAGTGACGTACACATGTGCCGCCGTGAGTCAGTACGTAGTCGTTTGCCGTGGTGTTCAGACGTCTATATTTTACGTGCGAGTTTTTCCTTTTCGTACACGGATTTGTGCAGGTAAAACTTCTATCATTTATTCATATTACCTTCTTTCACTATCTTATATGTATTTTGAGGTACCTTTGTAGATATTTTTAAGCTCTTTATTGACAGTAATATTGAGTGACGACCACGATACCGAAGCACGTGCTTCTCAAAAGTTTACAATATTCCACTTTTGAGGCGGAAAGTAGGCCGATACTTTGTTTGGGTTCTACAAAATCAAACAATTATAGGGAAAGTAAGTGATAGTTTCCCTTGGATGCCATATTAAACAAGCTGAAATGTGCAGACCGCTATGGCGTGTCTTGTTACAAAAGGGAAAGTAAGTGATAGTTTCCCTCGACGCTTCGAGCAACGAACTGAAGTATACAGACCGCTATTGCGTGTCTTGTTACACAAGGGAAAGTATTCGTAAGTGATAGTTTCCCTCGACGCTTCCATAAACGAGCTGAACTGTACAAACCGCTATTGCGTGTCTTGTTACAAAAGGGAAAGTAAGTGATAGTTTCCCTTCAAATCAAGCAAAAAATAGCTTTCATTCAAGATATAGTGGGAAAGTAAATGTTTGTTTCCCTTTATACGGTCATCGAACTGAACATTGTTTATGCTGCATAAGCGAAGCATATATTTTTCTTTTGCGACCGCCATTGTTGCGACTAATTACGACTAATGTTGTTGGCACGTTGTATTTTTTTATTTATATTCATGAGCGATGTGGAGGAATTGGGAGTCGCAAAACCATCAGCGCTCCCGAGTGATTTGAAAACCTCTATCGTCAGCTTAATGCAAGATATGAAAGGCGATCTTATGAAACACGTGGAAAATTGTGTTGCTTCCGCAGTGGAATACCTTGATGTGGTCAACAGCCAGCATCGCGAGAATCTCAGCGATGAGTGTTCAAACTCGCAACTGGGCGATGATATTGATACATTTCTTCATGCCGACACACCGCGGTCAATGCAGAAAGGGGCTGCGACTTCTGGCGAGTTCAAAAATTTTGATAGAGCTCAACATTAGACGCAGAGAGCTCTTGAGACCAGATCTTAACACGCAATAAAGTACATTATGCAATGCTTCGATACCAATCACCGCAGAATTGTTTGGAGTAGCAAAGAAATTGATGAGGTGTCAAAGGCCAACAAGCTGGGCAAAAAATTGGAAACCCCAAAGAGAAACCGTGGTTCACGTTTCCATCCTTATGGTGGATACCACAATAAAGGTTCTGCATCTACTATGGCTAGAGGGCGCTATTCGAGTAGAAGCTTTACTAGATCTCTGCCTTTTTGGGCGAACGCGGAATCAATCGCAGGAGGCCAGGACCAAAAGCTGCCTCGTACACAAAGACGTGCCACAATTAGAAGCCTCTCAACAGGTTAGTCATACCAGCATGATAAATGAGATTTTGAATGCTCAGCAACCCTTTGTAGCAGGGCAATTGAGGTACTGTTTGCACGAATGGCAACAAATTACCTCTGATTCATTTGTTTTACAATGTGTAACCAATTGCATCATTGTATTTGACAGTGAGCCATCTCATATCAGAGACCAGTAGTCTCTGGACGTCCTTGGATCTCGAGAATTACGGAGTTCCTCTGTTAATTGTGTCCACAACCTTTGAAGTCTGACTCACGGCGGCGCATGTGCATCTCATGTTAACCCTCAGTACCACTGCGGATTTGGTAGAATTCCCATCAAACTGCAGACAGTACTGTTTTATATTTTATTGTACAATGTAGGTCACATGTCCCGCTGAAAGATATGGAAAGAAACCTTTGGCGAGGCTAATTTCTTATTTCGTCGTGTTTTTGTTGTTTTTCGTATAGTTTACTGGGCGCAACAATAGACCCATGAAAACGATATGAAAAAAAACCCTTAGATTTAAATTTATTTCCTGCTTTTATATAATTGTTTTAGACGAGATCATATCTGGACGTAAGAAATTGAAATACAGTGCGAGAATTGTTTGTTTGACGCATGTCATAATGGTGCACACAAACGTTTGGACGCCTGAAAAAATCTTATTTGGTCCAAGTTTTTAACAGAAGTAATACCTACCCATTCTGTATAATGATGTATTGTGGCAAGGAATAAAAATTTCCATATTTGGTAGCCTTACAGTTCTCAGCCATTATCACCAGGTCAGCACTGGACTCCACGCTGAACATTATGTACAAGTTCTCGTTAAGAGAAACCTCAATTGGATAGTCGTTTCCATTGTAGGGTGTGGCAAAAGCTGCAGTCTTGTAAAAATCCATTCTCATGGTGAAATTTCCATATCCAGCTACAAAATGATAACACAAACACATGACGGAAAATATGCGTAGACCTTAGCGCGCATCGACTATTTTGTAAGTAAGTAAATAATAGCTTTATTTGCATGACTATATAGAGTTACAGTATTGCAAAAGCATACTTTTAACAATAACAAAAGACAGTAAAAGAATATTAAATAATTACAAAACTTCATTTTGATTTGACAATATTAAGCTATCACGTAATTCAAAGCATGCAGATATCATTTTCATTAAAAGTAAATTAACAAAATAATTGGAAGAGTTCATCAATTCTTTGATACTTTCTGTTGAGGATGTATTTTGAATATTCGGCAAGTGTTGGTAGATTTGATTAAAGTATTTATCTCTTAAAGTTGAATATCTTGGGCATTGAAAGAGAAAATGAATTTCGTTTTCGATATTATTTGATTCGCATAAAGGGCATAATCTATTTTCTCTAGGGATTTGATTATGTCGACCAAGCTCGATCATGAGTTTTGGATTACCTGTCCTAAATTTGACTAGAGTTTTCCTTTCATTTGATTTCCTTGTGTGATCCAGATAATGGGAGATTATGTATTGATCCTTAAAACTATTGTAAAATTCTAATTTCCTTGAGTTCTGTAAAGCATTTTTCCAGTAGGAAATATACTTTTGCTTCATAAGATTGACATAATGCATGATCTTATTTTCATCCAGTGTGTCAAGGTTAAAATTTTGTAGATCATAGTATTCAACCATGTTTAATAAATTAGAGTAAAAATTAGTTTTTTTAATTGAATGGAGATCTAATGATATTAAGAAAATTTGTTTCATTATAGAGTCGTCATTTTTGCTTTTAAGATATAGAATATAATTAAGAATTTACTGATTTATGGTAAGAATGAGAGGGAATCGACCTAGTTCCGCTCTACATGCTAAATTCGAGGTCTTATTATTTATTTCTAAATAGCGTTTGCAGAATTGTAATTGAACTTTTTCTATTGAGGATCTATCCCAAGTCTTAAAGTCTTGTTTGGTATATAAGCCCCAAGCTTCACTATTATAAGTGAGGATTGGAGAAATCATTGTGTCAAAGATGTTTGATGCAAGATTTGGTTTTAATCTACTAAAATCTGTGTGTCTTCTAATACTGTAAAGAGCATGCATGGCCTTTTCTTTCAAGTGATCAGTTGCCAATGTGAAATTTCCTGTTGATGATATTCGGGTTCCTAAATAGGTATAATTCTGAGCAGTTTCAATAGTTTCATTATTTAGGTAAAAGGTACAATTATTGGACTTTCTTGCGCGTTTTTGGAATATCATAGCCTTTGTTTTCTTTAAATTGATGCTTAACATCCAAGAATTGCAATATGAAGACAATACTTGCAAACAATTTTGCAATCCTGTTTTGGATCTCGACAAAATAATTAAATCATCAGCATATAAGAGGGAATTGATTTTTGTACCATTCGGTAAAATGAATGGATCAGATAAAGTGTTTTCAAACGAATAAGGTAAATTGTTTAGATATAGGTTAAAAAGTAACGGACTTAAAATGCACCCTTGTCGTACACCTCTCGAGTATTGAAAGGGTCGCGTTTTACTGTGATCAATTTTCAGAGAGCAGTTAGAATTTGAGTATAAGCTTTTAATGAGTATAAGCTTTTAATTTGAGTATAAGCTTTTTTGTTTAGCTCGCTTACTCCACGATTATGAGCTCAGTCACGGGTTTATGAAAACCAATGAATGAAGCCCGTTTCTAAATAAAGCCATTCTGTGCGATGAACACTATTATATTGAAACAAGAACAGGGAGATTTCTGCGCGTAAATATCATAATAAACAATTGGTATTTACGGATGACATTGCAAGGCAAGCATTTTTGAAGCGAACAATCTAAAGCATCATCGTCACAGTACCTTCTGATCCAGTGATGATGTTTCGAGGGCTGAAGCTCAGGCTTAGCATCTTCCTTCTGGAATAGCTGCAGTAAAATGGTAAAATGATGTCGTGCGTTCGAGTGATGACATTATCAATGATCACCGCATCCACTTGGATTTCATTCCAGAAGATTAATTCCTCCGCTGTTACGTTCACCAGTGTTCCGCAGCCATTTAAAGATGTGCTGATTAAAACGTGCGTTGAATTCTGCGTGGCTCTGTCAAAAAAAAAAAGATAACGATAAGAGCATAGTTAGAGTATTACTTAAACGTCAAAAATCCTTGTAATGATTCTCAAGTTATGCTTTCTTTTTTTTCAAATTTAAGCTTTTTTAATCCTCAATTTCCCACTTACATCATATTGTCCGCTGTGCAAATATTTACAAGTATTTAAGTCTAGCGATCGCACTCGAGATATCAGCGCAGCAGTTGGATAGCGGGGACCGCCCTGGGGCTCTGGGCACGACCGAGAACTAACGACTTCTAAGAACTGAGTCCTAGTCTTCAGTTGTCGAGATGAACAATGTAAGTTTATATAGAGAAATTTTATTTACATAAAGCAATGTTTAAACAATAAAACAATATTTACATAAAACAAGCAAAAAAGGCTTTAAATTTAGTTTAAAACCGAGCGAATTAGCTGAATTATGAATTAAGAAAAAGTGCTAAAAACGAGACAGCCTTTACCTGCATGAGGAAGAGAGAAGGTGTAGCTCGCTGATTCGAAAGAATGGAAATGATTGCTTTTCCAACGAAACTGTCATGTTGCTCTCATCGCATGTTACCGTCACACCAGGTTCTAAAATAAAAGTAACAGTAGAAATGAACGCTGTTTAAAAAATATACCAAAAATGAATTTGAATGACATCGTTTATTTACTTTTGATGTAATTGTTATGTAGTGAGTTAAGACCTTAAAAGGACACTGTCACGAGGGCGCATGCGCCAGTTTCTCGAATCGAAACTTGAAAAGAACCATGAAAGAGTGGTCATAAGACGGAGTCAACGCAAAACACTCGGTCTGAAACCGACTTCCACTTGGAGGCGATCTGCGTTCCAAAAATTTATCCGATCGGCGAATTTTTTCAGCCACAGTTAAAGAACTATTTCCCTTCCACCACCAAACATGTCTAGTTTTTGAAAATCATCGCATATTACGCTGAAAATGAGCATTTTCCGCCACCGATTTCAAGATCCATAATTGCGGCCGAATGTTTTCAATTAGACCGGAAGTGAGCCTGGTCCGCGCATGCGAATTCGTGACAGCGTCCTTTTAACATTTATTCTATTCAGGATTCGTATGTTATGAAACTTGACTTACCAACACAGGTCAAATTATTGACGGCCATTGTTATCCCTTGAGGGCATCCACAGTAAAATGATCCAGGAATATTGTTGCAATGATGACTACAGCCACCATTGCTGGTGGCACATTCGTCAATATCTATGAATAATATGATCGTTATTAAGGTTTTGCTTATTTTCCTAATCAGACTGTGAATCAAGACGAAGAGAATTCAGCAGCGGTGTTGCATGGCAAAATCTAGGTGAGCCAGTCACAAGTCGAGCCACAGCGTTTTGAACACGTTGCATTTTAACAATATGTGAAACTGGTAGACCATATAGTAAACTATTACAGTAATCAATCTTACTGGTAATAAACGCATTTACTAAACACTCAATATCTTGGCGCGTTAACCCTATTCAGCCTGTTTTTTTTTTTTTTTTGAGTTCCTGAGCCTGGGAAGGGGGGGGGGGGGGGGGGGGGGCTCGAAACTTCAAGAACATTTTGGTTATGACAATGAAATCTAGAAGGTACATAGTACGTCCAAAACTGTCTCCTTTACGGTCCGCACAATGGAATGATGACGTCATATGACGTAGTTATTAGGTGATTAGTTATACGGCCGCCATCTTTGATCCGCCATCTTGGATTTCTGAAATTTTTTAAAACCTCTTAAAAACCGTCCAAATAAAAGTTATACCAATAAACATTGTTTTTCTTCATTTAAAGTACAAATATGCAAATTTCAAAAAATCGTATCGACATCACACCGACTGATAAAAAACGCGGATCTTCATGTTTTATTTATGATACAGCATGCTTAGTTCAGAATCGAACCACGATCCCAAGTTCCTAACCACTGAAGATGGATTAATGCAAGTCACCGACACACAATTGATTCCAAACAAAATAAGCTTACTATTGTTTCCAAACAAACTCAAAAGCAAACTGATATTGGCGATATTAGTAATTTTTGGGGGAATGTTGGGCTGTTATATATTTTAAATTAACGAGCTTATTGTCAATTTAACGCTTTTGTAGGCCGTTAAAAGAAAGGCGTGCTTTGACATTTTGTGTCACCTTTGTTTGGCGCTCAAAAATGTCGTATTTTAGATTGTCCAAAACTTTTATTGCATTTATTTGAGGAAGAAACGTTGCTTTTTCTCTTGATGAGCCATGTACCAAGTCATGATTTTGGCCTCTCGATTTTACTGTTTTTTGACTCGCGAAAATCGTTAAAATAAGACATGTAAAATTATTAAAAATCTCAAAACGGTCGAATTGAACAATTTATTGGTAAATGTGTGCTTTTCTTAGTTAGGTATTACAACGGTAGAGTTAATTCCATTTTAAATTTTTAGGCAATATTTAAGTAATGCGTAATGCACCGTTCGCGTAAAATAGAAATCTAATCGAACTAAAAGTTATCTTCTAGAAAAGAGTTTACCTAGACCTATATTCTAACAAAGTTTGGGGATTTCCGTTGTTTTTTTTTTTTTTCATTTTGTACACCTCCAGGCGATATTTACGGACGGCCGCTCTTAAACGTTTATTGTGTCCTTTTGGCTTTGGAATTTTGAAAGATACTGTGCTTGATGCAGTTCTTTCAGACTTTTCGCCGCTCTCTTTTGGTAGCCGTGTGTTTGTTCAATTAGTTTTGATTTCGAATTGAACTTTTTAAGGCACGAAGCACTAAGAAATTCTATGCCCTTTTACTGCGTTTTAATTACGTATAAGACTCTCAATTTGTGCACGCTAATTTAGCTCAGTTGTTGCGTAAGAAATGGCGCGAGCTAAAATATTGTAGTAAGCCTGTTTTACTTCATAAAAATTTGTATATCAAAGAATTTTTCTCGAAACTGTGATTATATTTGTTATCAATATGTTGAATTATATAATAGTTATAGTGCTCAAGCTTGCGCAATATCATCAGATTTTAGCCAACTCGGCCTGCGGCCTCGTTCGCTTTCGCACTATGACGTTGGATATACGTCATGTACCAATGTGTTGAATTAAAATCATTGGTGTCCTATTCATTCCTATTATGGGTGTATACGTTCCCACAATAGCCCTTATCGTAGATGAGTACGCCACGCCACTCGGTTTCTCGCTTTCTTCACCCTATAGTCTCGTTTTGATTTTTACGAGAACCTCTGACGACGATGAGCGTAAACATCAAAACGAGACTAGAGGGTCAAGAAAGCGAGAAACCGCTGATATGTTGGCGTGGCGTACTCATCTACGATAAGGGCTATTGACCGCTTATAAGTTTAAGTGTCGCCCTGGTAACGCGAAGATTATGCGCGCTCAAATCTACTTTTGAAACTCATTAACAATTCATCAAGTTTGAACTTAATTTGGATACATTTTGACAATTGTTATCCTTTTGTTTTGTCCACATTTTATGACCCGTTTGAGAAGCTATATCAAGCAATCTAAAAAGTGTTCCATCATGTATTCAAACTCCTCGAAGTCGGTTTAGTTGACTGCGCCTCTTTTTTTCGACTTTGCGGTGCTTGAATATCTTGATGAAGCACCGTTCCTAGTAAAAATTAATTCTCCTTGGCCATCGTAGCTTAATAAGAAATAGCACACAAACTGCAGTGACAAACATGACAATAAAACGCATGTTGGAAAACAAAATATTAACTTGACGTTTCGTATGTTACAACATACATCCTCAGAAGTGACCGTTTAGAATACAGGTAACAACTAAATTTAAATGAATAATAAGTAACTAATTAACAACAACAATAACATAAGATGAGAAAAATTTGCATATAAAAGATGCAAACTAATAAAGAATTAGCTTTTCGCTGCTGACATTATCGTTAAGGGTAGGTCTGAGTTCCTGAATAAGTAGAGTCTCCTTAATCTAACAGTGAGTATCAGACCGACCTTTTGCCAAAATCTCAAAGTGGTCCCATTTGAAGTTGTGACCAGTTGATGTGACGTGGTCTGCGATAGCAGATGCATGACAAGTACTTGTGATCCCTTTAAAATGTTCAGTTTTTCTGTCATGCAATCTTCGTTTTCTTTTTCCAATGTAGAAATCCTGACAATCCCAACAACTAGCCGTGTTTGATATATTACTTCAACGCCTTGAATTTTTTAAGGCTTCATCGCAGTTGCATTAGTTTCGCTCTTCGCTACGAAGAGTATTTCTTAATTTACGGGCATATTATAAGAAAGTAATGATACAGCAATTAAGACTAAATCAGAATACATTTCTTACCTGAACAGGTTGTACCATTTCCTTCATAACCTTGATTGCACGTGCATGTGAAGGATCCATTAGTGTTCGTACATGTCGCAAACGGATCACAATTGTGAACGTTTGTAGTACATTCGTCAATGTCTGAAGTAAATAAGAGCAGCCAAAGCATCATGGATTGGATGTGAAAGCCATGGGTACAGGGTTATGACATTAAAAGGGGTCATGTTTCACGAAGATTTGGCTGATTAAAATAAGTGATAGGTACCTTCAATTACTGGATTCTTAAAAGGGGGAACGAACCCGGCAATTGAAACCATTTCTTGTTACAGATTTTTCAAAGACAAGTTTTAGTGTTCCTCGAGGATGAATCATGGTTTTAAGGTGTATTGTTGAACACATCATACAACATGCACACAAAAATAAACTCAAGAACCGAGAAACCGCCAAACTTTGGATCCTGTATTGATGTCACAGCTCAACTATCCCCAATCTCCCATCTTGCGCGGTATTGTACCCCAGCGGAAGTGAACTTTTATGTTTTGTGAAAGCCAAAACTCGAGGAAGAAAAAACGATTTGAAATCAAAACACCATGTAGATTCGATCAAGTAAATATCTAAATCACTCAGAAGCCTTTCAGAGAAATCACCGCCAAGCCGATCACATGAAGACAGTAAAATAGGTCACAAGCCAGTACTTGGTACTTGCCTTTGAGTGGAAGCAAGGCTGGAGGTGACCTTGCTTTGATACAAACCTTTCTGCCTTTCATATGTTAATATTGCTTTTCTCGTGCTAATTGGGTAAATTGACATCTAAAA
Source organism: Cladopsammia gracilis (assembly GCA_022457155.1). NCBI lineage: Eukaryota > Metazoa > Cnidaria > Anthozoa > Scleractinia > Dendrophylliidae > Cladopsammia > Cladopsammia gracilis. Next base: position 2,427,623 of record JAJGOT010000005.1, on the reverse strand, counting down.
GGCTCCGAAGTCTGTATCATAACAAGGTCAACTTCAATCTCGCTTCCACTCAAAGGCCACGACACTAAGAAGACAACTGTGAAATGGTCTATTGGAGCTTTGTCGCGGTTTTGTTGCTAGGCAACCACAGGAAACCATCACTATATGCGATATATATTTGTTTTACACAATGTGATGTCACAAAACAGTAACTCGAGTTTCACGCTCAGTGGCGATCATCAGACTGAATAAAAAAGTTGTTAAAAGAAAGGCTTGCGGTCTTGCAATATTTCGGAAATATTTAAAATCTAATAGATAGCCTGTGATGCGTTTTACAAGATAAGGTAAATATTATGAGTGTTTGCGCTGCTGGGGGTGCGTGACGTCTTAGATTTTACTAAATATTCAAATTTATCGGTAAAATTCGAAAATTGCAAATACTTTTTGTAACCGTTTTATTCCATTTTTACTTATAGCTTTTTGCAGCCCCTGATGAAGGTTAGTTTTGCCTATAGAAATATTGGGCAATAAAATACCCTTTATAGCTGTCCGATCAGCCTTGCATTTAGCGTTAAGTTTTATTCAATCCTGCTGATCCTGATCTACACCAAGATCCGGCTTCACTTCGCCGTGCTGTTCGTACTGGTCCTTGCTTTATTTGAGAGTTACCAAACTCCTCGAAATCGGTTAAATAAATTGACCGCGTCTCGTTTTTTCGAGTTCGCGGTGCTTGAAATCCTGATGAAGCACTGTTCCTCGTGTTTGATATATTACTTCAACGCCTTGAATTTTTTAAGGCTTCATCGCAGTTGCATTGATTACGCTTTTCGCTACGAGGAGTATTTCTTTATTTACGGGCATATTATAAGAAAGTAATGATACAGCAATTAAGACTAAATCAGAATACGTTTCTTACCTGAACAGGTTGTACCATTTCCTTCATAACCTTGGATGCACGTGCATGTGAAGGAGCCATTAGTGTTCGCACATGTCGCAAACGGATCACAATTGTGAACGTTTGTATTACATTCGTCAATGTCTGAAGTAAACAAGAGAAGCCAAAGCATCATGGATTGGATGTGAAAGCCATGGGTACAGGTTTAAGACCAAAGGGGTTATGTTTCACGAGAATTTGGCTGATTAAAATTAGTGATAGGTAACTTCAATTACGGAATTCTTAAAAGGGGGAACGAACCAGTTGAAAGCATTTTTTGTTATCGATTTTTCAAAGACAAGTTTTAGTGTGCCTCAAGGATGAATCATGGTTTTAAGTACCGGTGCAACATGGTTTTATTCCGGCGGGTTTGCTAGTTATAAGTTAATTTTCGCTTGATTCAAAAGTAATGTGTCAGGTTTCTTTGATTTGAAATTTTAAACACGCTGTGTTCAAACACAAGTTGGCTAAAGTGTTTTTTTTTTTATTTCATTGTGCCACAAGAACTAAGAAGATTAAAATAATTGTATGTATTAAGTCAATGTCAGGCCAAATGTAAACATTTAAAATATTTGTTTTTTTAGGAAAGGTCTATTAGGGTCCTGTAATAAAAGAACGAGCAAACGTACCATTATGGCAATATATACCACTTCCAGTGTACCCGTGATGGCATGTGCAAAAATATGAACCGTAAGTGTTGGTACAATTTGCGTTCAAGCTACAGCTGTGTGTTCCCTCCTGGCATTCTTCAACATCTAAAGATGACGCATTGAAGAAAGGTTTTAAAAGACACGATCTACACAGTAAAACCTTCTTACAACGAACATCGTAGGGACGAGAGATATTGGGTGTTCGTTTTAAGAGGGCACTTATGTAAAGCGGTTGTCCATTAAACGAGGGTCATCCCGTACTCACGACATACCTAAGTGTTCAAGTCGTCAAGGTGAAGATTGCGTCAAGTGGTGAAACTGCGTCTTTCCCCAGCGTCTTTCAACCAGCACTACATATTCTTAGATTTCTTCCTGAGCACGGCAAAATTCATACATAACTTGGATGGATATTTCGACTTGTAATGCGTGCGAAGTAAGGATGCGCATTGCCAGTACGTGTGTACTGTAGATATGGCTCGGATGACTACATTGAAATGGCGGTCCCGTCTCCGATGGCCGGGGACGTAAAAGAACCACTGAGGACGTAACAAAACCCTGGCTGTGACCACCCTCAGAGCCATACATTGTTTATGGGTGGGGTGGGTGAGATGAGATCAACAATGGACCGATAGCGCTGCCTCACCTGCCTGAGGCGCCTTCAGCTTATGATGAGCTGACGTCCAATCTCATTGTCATAAGTGTATGTAAAGCGCCGTGAGACGCCAGTGATATGTGCGCTTTATTAGTCTCCATTATTATTATTATTATTATTATTATTATTATTATTATTATAATTAGTCGCCTAGCTGAGATGATCGCGATAAAGAAGGGAGAAGATTATGCGAAAACAATTTCATGGATCCGTGCAAGAATATCTTTTGCGCTTCTAAGATCCGCACTGATTTGTCTGAGAGGGTCACGGACTGTTAAGAGAGAGTCTTGGGACTTTAAAAGCGTAGATATAGAGATAGAGACTGCCGAAGGAAATATTAATTAGTTCATTTATTTTTAAATTATTATTTTTGACCTTGTGAAAAGAATTGAGTACGTTTTTTTTAATCGATATGTATATAAATATATTTTAATTACGTATAGTTAATATTTTGTATTTGTTTTACTCCATTAGTTTTTTTAAATTATATCTATTTGCTTGAACTTGTCAAGCGTTATGAAATGAAAATTTATATGAATGAACGTTATAGCTTTTTCAAATGTACATATTTTATCGTAATTAGAATTTTAATGTATTATAATTATTATTATTTTAATTATTATTATATTGAACAAAATGTTTCATTTCATAAAATTGTTGTTTTGCTTTGAATACCAAGTGTCACTGTGATAGTTTGGGAAACTTTTGACTGTAGGGCGTGTCTTTGAGGATGGTTGGACTGCGCTAAAAGTACCTGTTACTGATAACATGCTTAAAGGGACACTGTCTCGGCTGAAATATCGTGTTTTCATGATTATGGCCGGGAGCTTGCTTTAAACTTAATTTATTATCTTCAAATTGGAAGAATACATCGCCAAAAGTGATAGAAGCAAAGAAATAGAAAAGCTAGAAAAGTCAAAATTTCACAAGAATGACAAGTTTGATTTAATTCTTGAATGCCTGTCAATAAATCAAATTTCAGTTACTGTAATCTTACTACTTCAATCTTAGCAATCCTGTACTTTATCTCCAATGTTTTACTCTATAGACTCGTTTTATCCAATAAAGTTGTATATTTGGTGGCATTTGGCGATATAACATGGAAATAAGCTAAGCGAAATTTTGTTATTTCGCCGGGACAGTGTGCAGTCCCCTTAATTAATAAAATGCGAACTTACCAACACATTGTCGGCCATCTCCTGTGAATCCCCAGTTGCAGTGGCAAGTGAATGAGCCCACTGTATTCCAACAATAAGCTTCTGAGTGGCAGTCATGAGTATTTGTAGTGCATTCATCAATATTATCTAAATGTGAAATACATCATTTGTTGGCATAACGATCTGTATATTGAGTGATACAAGAATGGTACACTTCTGGGGTGATCAATGAAAGGGTAAACTAACAGACACAGACATGACATAAACCATTTTACTTTTTATTGAGTGATTGTATTAGTAAGCAATCGTTCATAGACGATTCGACTGTGCAGGGTCAGCAACTTTCCTGAAACTCTTGTGGTTATTTGCATGAACGTTATTGTTATTTTGCTTTGGCTCGATTGTTTGTGGGCCATTAAAAGAGGTTTGCGTGTTGTTTGTGTTTAAAGACGCTGAGTCATTTCCTATACTAAGTGTGGTTACAACAAATCAACAAGGGTCTGAGTATTTTTTGACGATTGTAATCTAAATTAAAGAGAGATGATTTCTAATTTGTCGTAACTACGATTGCTGATGGTTCCACATCTGATAGGTTAAAAGCATCACCGAATAATAACAAACCAAATACAATTATTTCAGATTTAAAAAAAAAGCCTGCGTAGTGTACACAACATGCGCTTATGTGACACGATAGCGCGAATCGGGAGCAACGAGCGTGGAACGCGTGAAACGTGTGGTGTGCCAGGAAGAAACAAAACACGTCCAAGTAGCATGGCTTGTGAGATAGTGTTTCTTCGTCACGAATTGTTGCTTGCTTTTTCATTTTTCACCTTTACTTTACACGGTTCATTGTGTGGTACCTTTGTAAGTTTTATTTCCATTCGTTTATTACCATAATCTGCATTCCCTCGACAAGATCATCTGAACTGGGACAAGGCGGGACTTTAAGGGGGTCATGTAGCCAAGACAAGTCCCCGCGACATTTTCATGTGGTGTGCAGGCGCTATGAATTTTTTCCCTGCTACATGTCCCCGCTACACTCTTTACTACATGTCCCTTAGTGTGTACTACACAATTTTTTGTCGCTGCTACATGTCGCTGCGACATGTCCCTGCTGCATGACCCCTCGTGTCTGACCACCTTTATGATAAAAATGACCTGACAAACCAAATTGACACTGTTGACTCTCCGTCAATAGGCCAATCGTTGTTTACAATTATATCCTCATTAGCATATGCACCTCATATTCTAATCAGGCTATAAACAAGTTAACTCCTGCATAGACTTTTAACTTTCTCTGGAAATTTGAGCCCGATATACTAGATGCTGTTTGTGCAATCTTTTTTATAAAATGGAAATTTTACAGAATAATGTATGGCACATGAGCACTTTTGCCATCCAACAATTTTGCAGATTTTGATAACTTAATATATTTTACCTATATGGACACCATCAGAACCAGAATGATTCAATCTTAGAGAACTGTCCGTATTATAAGCGGGTGTAGTAATTGGGTGTTGTGTAGCGGTGTTCCGCACTACATGGTTGTTCCCTCGGCCGAGGCGAATCTTTGCTGACGCCATCGTTTGCATTCAGTTTCATTTGCATACGAATTTGCATTGAGAAGGCATCGCACTTTAAACGAATTGGTCTCAATTTTTAGCTCGATCTTTTCATAAAAACTACAGAATTGCTGGGTGGCAAAAGCGATAATGTGCCATAATTTTTTTGTACAATTTCGAGTTTTTTAAAAAACCGTATGGCACAAAGAGCATCTAGTATAAACATTAATCCACTTATTAGGCTCTTGCATCAAATCGTTCTCTTTATGGAATAAGTTTCAAGTTTGGTGGTTCGAAAAATCGCCTGAAATACGTTTTTTAAATAAAAGCAAAATATTCTTCGGCTACTTTGCAAAAACTACACACCGGCAGGCACTAAACTGCCCAATTTTAATAGCTTAATACCGCATCTCCTGTACAAACGGGCGCCAAAATCAATAGGCCATTTCCGAGTTACGTTATGCCTCGTTGTCAAAGCGAGGCTAGATGCACAACCTTTCATATGAAGATGAGTTTTATTTGCATTTGAATAAAAAAAACATTTTCATATGAAAGGTTGTGCACCTAGCCTCGCTTTGACAACGAGGCATAACGTAACTCGGAAATGGCCTAAATTATGTTTCCTGAGATTCCTGCTACGAGTTCAAGAAAATATCCAAATAATAAAAGAAATTGCAACTGCGAAAAAATGTTGAAAGACTTTTTGCCGTAAAAGTGGGCATTTTTTTTAATCATTGCCTTTCTCTAGTATTTTAATATTTTTATTGTAATAGTTCATTAATGTAGTATTATTACTTAATTTAAATATTTTAATAGAATGTATTGTATTGTAAAGCAATACAAAAAAATATAAAAAAGATATTGTAAATCGCATTATTTTTTAACTAGTCTAATTTATATTGTAATTGTAATAATAATTGTTATAGTATTGTAAACATGTTTTGTCTTTTTTTTTTCAAACAAATCCTTTATTAAAAAAATATCTAGTATACTGACCTCAAATTTCCAGAGAAAGCTAATTGTGCTATACCGTTTCAATATGCGGAATTGATTGTTTTTGTAGCTTGGTTAGAAAATGAGGCGCATATGCTAATGAGGCAATAAGTGTAAATAAAGGTTCGCTTATTATGAACTCGCTGTCAGCAAAAAGAATTAATGAAAGTAAAGCAACCGAGAAGGAACTGCTTTTAAATTAGTCTCTACTATTTTAAGAATTCTAAGAATAATTTCTTATAGTGTTCAAGATATCATGTTTGTAAGGAGGAGAAAAAACAACATTTATTGGATAAATTAAAATCAGTGTACCATACCTTTGCAACCATACAGTTCCACCCTCATCGCTATGTGGCTGTACCAAGACACCGGACGGAAGCGAATGTAACGTTCGGTGATTGGAGGATATAACTCATGAAATACTACAGTGTCTCTGTCGGTGTTTGCAGAAAAAACCTAATTCGCCAAGATGAAAGATAGTTAACAATTATTTCTTGATCGATCAAATCCCATAAAGTATCATTGCTTCCTGGAACTGTCCATTTAAGTTTTTCAACTGACCTTGAACACTGCTCAGTTATATTAATAAATGATTTGACCGCTTTGACTTTGCAAAAATGAGAAATAGTTTTTTCGAAAGATGAAATTAGGTACTGTTCACACGACCATTTAACATGTTTAAATGCTGTTTAGTTAAACGGATTTAGAAAAAATATATCTAAGCTTCCAGTGATATTTTGAGCAAACTCTTGTAAGTGATGAAGTTTATATAGTACCTCGGGTAGTATAAATCTTGTTCTTTTAAAAGCGGTCATGATAGAGGATGAGAACAAATCGTTGTTAGTTTTGTATTTGATTTTAATGAATAGTTAACAAAACATGTAAAAATTATTAATGGGTTATAAACATCGAATAATTATGTAAGACCTCGATTAAAGTGATAAATACTGATAACGTTTTATTAAATTCATGTTAAAAACTGTTCTTTTAATTTTGATTTAAATTGAACTTGAAAGAAAAAAGTTCTTTTAAATGTGGGTGTAAGCTTAAATAATTTTACCTTCTTTACGCTTTGTCCTTGTTCTACGTAGTACGTGAAATTCATTCCATTATAACTGTACTGCAAATTGTACTCTTTTACCCACTGGCTATACCCATTTCTTCCTTGAGTAGCTACTTTCGTCACATTGGTTTTCTGGATACCCAGATCAACCTGGAGCCATTGATTGACATCTAGTGTGAGTGACTTCCACGCTCCTTTATGATCTGCAGTGTCCTTAACGTGTAGTCTCCCCCACCTAGCAGCATATGCATCCGCCGTCCATTCAGTAGAAGCAGTAATCTGGGCATCAGAAATCTCGCCGCTTTCTATGCCGAGAGCTTCTTGACACACTAAAGCCCAGACAATACGAGAACGAGAATTAACAACATTTTAAACTTAATTATAACTTACCAGAGTCAGTGAAAGCGCATTTGACGTTTCTGAGAAACGAGAGATAGCTATTGTTTATTCTCAAGGAAACTGTATGGAGATTTGAACTCAAGTTTAACTTGTCCGTATATTGCAGTCAAACGGGAGCGAGAGATCACGTTATGTTTCAATAGTTTCGTATTTTTCTAGTTATTTAAAGTTTAAGGCTTCTACCTTCATTTACAATTATATTACAATACTTTCCCTACTAAAGAGCTATTGGATAGGAATCCCAGAAGCCGGAAAGGCGCTGTTTATATAGGAAGCACGGCTAGATGTAAACAAACCGTTCGACAAACAAAGGATTACAGAAGAAGATTATAGAGTTTTGTCTGCCAAACCTGACAGTGTAATCAACGTTTTTGCCCTACTTTTCAATGTATTTTGATTTCTGCGCGAGGAACCCAATAAATGCAAAACGACTTTATATTGACGTCTTAAAAGCAGATAAAATTATCTGAGAATCTTGATATTATTTATAATATAGACTCCAATCCGAGCGCGCTCTATTTGGCCAAAAAGCGTGTTATTCAGAATATAAATGATAGCAAAGCGTGTTTTTTTTTGTTTGAAGTGAGTTACAACAACCTCGTTCGCAGCTGGGTCTCTCTTCTTCGCGCTCTCCAGAGCGATAGAACTCCAAGGAACGGGAAGAAGAGGTACCCTGGGGACGAGTTTGGCGTGAATAATTTACGCCAACCTCTCGGGCGTTACCCGAGGCAAAGCTAAAACGTATACGGGACTGAAGAAAGTGAGTTAAACATTTATATTTATGGAGAAATTAGACAACTGATTTTGATGAAAAAAAGATGAAATACTGGATATTTACGTACAGTAATTTACTTTTCTTTTAAGTTAATTCCATGGCATATAAAAAAAAGAAAATGAAAAAGACACAACTGTGTACAATTAATAATGGTAATTGAACTGAGTGGAGCGCGAGTTCGATTTGAAATCACAAGTATGATTTCAGACCAAAATTGCACGACATGCACGAAGTTCAATTACCACTTTATTACATCCATTTTGAAATCGCACAATTTAATCGCCAAATACAGGATTATTTTAGTCAGTACCAATATTGATGCGACTTATAGGATGCCATTTAGAGCAAAAAATAGTGCGATTCGGGAATAAATCGCACTGCTGAGAAAAAGATGCGATTTGGAGCAAAAAATAGTGCGATTCGGGAATAAATCGCACTGCTGAGAAAAAGATGCGATTTGGAGCAAAAAATAGTGCGATTCGGGAATAAATCACACTGCTGAGAAAAAGATGCGATTTGGAGCAAAAAATAGTGCGATTCGGGAATAAATCGCACTTTTGAGAGCCAATCAGATTTCAAGGATCACCGGTGATTTCATAAAGGATGTAATAAAGGGAATAATAAATGCGATCGAGTTTATTGTTGAGTTATATAAGCAAACAGGAATTTTATAAAAAAAAGAGAAGTACTAGTGTTTAATATAACTCAACAATGCACGAGAAAGGAGTTTAGTATTTCCTTTATACACTGTCCTATGACTTGTGCGCTATGTACTATGCACTATATATATATATATATATATATATATATATATATATATATATATATATATATATATAAATATTATATACTGTGTACCGTGCTCTATGTCAATAATATGCAAAGGCGACTTGAATAACGGGATCAACTAGGAGTAGTTTACAGGGGGGATATTGACTGTCACTACGCAATACTATGTACTATGTATTATGTATTGTGTACTTAACAAATAGATTCCATTTTGCCGTGCGTCTGTTCAGTTATAGATCACAGATGACGTCAAAATGTGGTAAGAACAAAAAAAAGTGGCACACGTGCCGCAGGCGAGTGTGTCACTGATGTTCTTACTACATTCTGTAATCTATAACTGAACAGATACACGGCAAAATGGAACCTATTTGTTTTATACAATGAACAGAAAAGTAAAAAGAGTAAAATTACGAACTTGCCTCGTAGCGCTCGACTGTTCGAAGATTTGTTTCAGTTTAGGTATTTTTAAGTCACCAAGAACACTTTTCGTCTTGGTTTCTTCTTTTTCTTGCTCGTAAACGGCAGCTCCTGCTAAACATTTTTTTAAGGCTTTCACTTGCTCAATCCAGAACAATCTCGCAAACATTTTCAAAACTGCGCGTCATGTTGGACAAAACAAAACAAACAATTTTTCTATGACGTCAGCCTTGCGTCTGTACTCTGATAGATCATAGGCAACGACCAATCACAAACGCGTAGTACAAGGTGGAGACCTTGTACTCGGGCACGGTGGCCGTGCCCGAATTCTGGCGTGGGTACTTCAAAAAAAAAATGTGTGTTCACATCAGTGCCCAGCGATAATCGTTCTCGGTCACCGTGCTTGGACACCAAGTGTGAACATAGCCTTTAAGGGTTCCTTTTATGAGTGATTTAGTTGTTTTTATCTTGCATTCCGTTTTCCAAATTGTTTCACACTTTTATTGTATATATCAATTTATTCTTGTCTTTTTCTAATTTTCGTCAAAGGCTGCAGATTGGTAGCCGAGAGCTCATTTATTCAAATATTTTAAGCCAGAGAACGTTTCATACATTTTTACATTTTAATCAAATGGGGGGAGGGGGAAGAGGGGGAAAGGGGGGGGAGGGGGAAGGGGGGGGGGGCAAGTTTCGTTTTTGAAGTAAGAAAGCTCTTCGTCGGAAGAGCTTCGGGCGACCGTTTCAAACTCGGTGACCGGGCGGGACCGGGCGACCGTTTCAAACTCGGTGTAAAATAGAAATTACTTTTAATTAGCTCAGTACAGTATGCTTGTTTTCATCAACGTCTTTGTTTGATTTAGACATATGCTTTTCCTCAGCATGAAATATTGGTTTTTGCCGGTAGCTCGCTCGCTTCTTGTATGACAGTAGTGTGAATGGCTTCTTCACTCTCTACAAAAAGTTCCCATTTTGATTAAAATTGGGAAGATTAGGAATTCACTCTAGATAAATACATTTTTCGCTTCAAATCAAATTTCACAATTTAAAAGAAAGCATATAGACTATAAAATGACAGTACACAAACGTCCCACGAAGATGCCAATATCACTTCCCAAGTATGCAATTCCACGCTAAATACCCTTGCTTCGTTAGCCAATAAGAATGCGTGTTTTCTTTAAAATGCCACGACGACGAAAATTTTTGTATTTCTTTTCCAGTTTTTTGACGCAAATGTATCTCATAGGTTTAGACAAATGCAAATTGTTATAAATAAGATTGATATATTGTTACACAGCTCAAATAGCTGGCCGAAAACCCACGAAAATCACGTAAAATCCGTCCGCCATTACTCCGTTCATAAATCCGAGCCCGCGTTCTACTGATTTGCGATCTGGTACACGTGACTTGATTTGTGACATCAATGACTCAACGCAGTTCTCTCCAGGTCACAGACAACAAAGCCAAAAGGCACGTGTTAAGTCACTGACGTCACAAAATCTTTAGGCCAACTCGATCCAACTCTCAGGGTTCGGTCCCGGTCATTTTTTAATTGAGTAATGGCGGCAAGCCGAATTCGAAATGTAAAGTTAAAATAATGGCACTTCCCGTACGAGTTTTGACTTGAAACTTCGCAAGGTAAGTAACGCGTACTTATATTTTCAAAATATGAAGAGAACAGAAAATATATATTTTTAATCATAGTGGCACTTTAACATGTGCGATTCTCTGTTATATCTGCTATGTGCTATGTACTATACTTTGTACTATGTACTATGTAGTGTGTAATATGTACTACTTTGTACTGTGCACTATGTACTACGTAATATGTACTACGTACTATGCACTATGTACTATATATGCACTATCTACTATCTACAGCTACGTGTCAATAACCAATGTGACTTCAATAACGGGATGAAATAGCTAACAGAAGGGGAGTATTGACTGAATAAATTCTTGTCTAGAAAACGGAAGATTACATTTAACAGGCGGGCAGATCCCTGGGTACACCCCTAACCTATTCTGGCTAGAGAACAATCCAGAGCAAACCGGGCCTTTTAATCTGCCCTGGCATGGATTAGACTAGAAGAGTTTGCTATTTATGTGATCATAAAGGGCGAACTCTCAAGTTATGCTGTCACAGCCATTGCCATGTATGTGTTATTTTTTAGAGAACGCGTGGGATAACTGTGCAACCATACCATCTATCATGCACCGTTGGTTGGGGAATTATGCTCTAGATACAGCACCTGTGATACCTGCGCAGCCATATGATCTACCATGCATCATTTGGTTGAGGCATTATTAGATACAGCGCCTGTGATACCTGCGCAGCCATATGAACTATCATACATCGTTTGGTTGAGGCATTATTAGATACAGCGCCTGTGATGCCTGCGCAGCCATATAAACTATCATGCACCGTTTGGTTGGGGCATTGTTAGATACAGCACCTGTGATACCTGCGCAGCCATATCAACTATCATGCAATGTTTGGCTGGGGCATTATTAGATACAGCGCCTGTGATACCTGCGCAGCCATATGAACTATCATGCACCGTTTGGTTGGGGCATTATTAGATACAGCGCCTGTGATACCTGCGCAGCCATATCAACTATCATGCAATGTTTGGTTGGGGCATTATTAGATACAGCGCCTGTAATACCTGCGCAGCCATATAAACTATCATGCACCGTTTGGTTGGGGCTTTATTAGATACAGCGCCTGTGATTCCTGCGCAGCCATATGAACTATCATGCACCGTTTGGTTGGGGCTTTATTAGATACAGCGCCTGTGATGCCTGCGCGGCCATATGAACTATCATGCAATGTTTGGTTGGGGCATTATTAGATACAGCGCCTGTGATACCTGCGCGGCCATATGAACTATCATGCAATGTTTGGTTGAGGCATTATTAGATACAGCGCCTGTGATGCCTGCGCAGCCATATGAACTATCATGCACCGTTTGGTTGAGGCATTATTAGATACAGCGCCTGTGATACATGCGCAACCATATGAACTATCATGCACCGTTTGGTTGGGGCTTTATTAGATACAGCGCCTGTGATACCTGCGCGGCCATATGAACTATCATGCAATGTTTGGTTGAGGCATTATTAGATACAGCGCCTGTGATGCCTGCGCAGCCATATGAACTATCATGCACCGTTTGGTTGAGGCATTATTAGATACAGCGCCTGTGATACATGCGCAACCATATGAACTATCATGCACCGTTTGGTTGGGGCTTTATTAGATACAGCGCCTGTGATACCTGCGCAGCCATATGAACTATCATGCACCGTTTGGTTGGGGCATTGTTAGATGCCGCGCCTGTGATACCTGCGCAGCCATATCAACTATCATGCACCGTTTGGTTGAGGCATTATTAGATACAGCGCCTGTGATACCTGCGCAGCCATATGAACTATCATGCACCGTTTGGTTGGGGCTTTATTAGATACAGCGCCTGTGATACCTGCGCAGCCATATCAACTATCATGCAATGTTTGGTTGGGGCATTATTAGATACAGCGCCTGTGATACCTGCGCAGCCATATCAACTATCATGCACCGTTTGGTTGGGGCATTGTTAGATGCCGCGCCTGTGATACATGCGCAACCATATCAACTATCATGCACCGTTCTATTTTTGTTTGGTTGGCGCATTATACTTTAGGTAGAGTGCCAGTGATACCTGTGCAACCGTAGAGTTCCACCCTCATTGATATGTATTTATGCCAAGATGTTGGTCGAAAACAGATGTAACGTGCCCTGACTGGTAGGTTTAGGTTATTATAAACAACTGTCTCCCGATCTGTATTTCCTGAAAAGTCCTAGAAAACAAAGTGAAAAACAAAGGAAATCTACATGTTAACGTTGTTTTTTATAGCTCCATTAGAGCGATTTCTTAAAACTTTATTCTTGCATTACTATGGAAAATCATACAAAATCGCAAAACGTTTTTAGGTGCTGTCACACGTAACAATTTTTCGAGTAACTTGCCTCGCCCAAAAAAAAAAATTGTTCCAAGTTGCACGCACGACTTTCACGTGTAACACCCCCTAGTGCAACTATTTTATCCAAGTTGCTTCAAAAGTTTAATCGTTTCCACAAAAATTTCTTCGAGTTGCACAGCAAAAATACGTATATGAAAGGAATATATGAAAACCATATACATGTAAAGTGCGGATGAAACATGAGTGAAATTTGTGATCCACGCAGTGTGTTATCAACTTAAGCAGTTGAAAAAGTAACCTGAAAAAAATTCAGGCTTGAACGGGATTCAAATCCATGACCCTGCGATACCGATACACAATGCTTTATTAACTGAGCTACCAAGCCACAAGGAAATATAGTTAATTGTGAGTTCGTAATAACCCGATGATTGAGAGATGTATCAAGATGAATATATGAAAATCATATGCATGTGAACTGCGGATGAAACATGAGTGAACTTTGCGATCCTCGCAGTGTGCTATCATCTTAAGCAGTTGAAAAAGAAACCTGAAAAAAATTCAGGCTTGAACGGGAATCGAACTCAATTCAGGTTGCCTTTTCAACTGTCTATTATAAATTAATCCTTAGCTAGCCATTACAATTTCCGAGAACAAATTAACATGAAAAAAAAATTGAGAAGAAATTCAGAATAATTTAAAGAAAGGCTTTTTATCAAAGGAAAGTGTTAATGCAAGTTCATCATTGCAAAATTGGCATTGAAATATGCAGAAAATAATTGGCCCATAGAGAGATTTATGAACCAATCACATTTAAGAAAATTGTAATAGTTATGATTAGTTTTGTTAAAAGGTTGAATGTTATTTGAATGTTTTAAAATAAATCGTTTTCAACTTGTTCAGATTGCATCTTATGTATATTGTGTCTATTACCTTGGTTACGTTTTGCCCTTCTTCCACGAAGTACAGATAGTCCACACCATCGTCACTGTACTGCAAGTTGTACATCGTCACCCACTGGTCAAGATAATCCCTTCCTTGCGTGGCTACTCGAGTTACTTTAATGTAGTTACTACGCAGGTCAACTTGGAGCCATTGATTTATATCCTTTGAAGCAGCGATCCAACATATGTTGTTATGTAATCTTCCAAGGTGAGCAGCATAGTAGGAGTTATAGATTGAAGAGGCAGTAACTTGTGCGTTAGTGATTGCTCTGTTTTCCATCCCGAGGGCTTCTGCACAATCTAAAGGTTTTGTGAAAAAGACATTATTAAGGTGGTTCACGACAGTTTCTAGTAATTTCCAGTACTTACGTTTTGATGGAGCAATACTACCACTCTTTATTGGTAAGTTACAATAATGGCATCAAACAGATGCCCAGTCATTGTTGAACAACAGGTTACCATAGTAACAGTAAAACCCTGTTTAAAACACCATCAATTTTAGCTTCAATTGCTCCTAACGTATCAAACGGCTCCTATGAGCAACTCGTGAATACTTAAAGTTCAAAATAAAAGATTCTTCACCCAAAAATCCATGGTATATACCTGAAGAAAAGACCCATATTAAAGTTGACTTTTAGAGGTAATTAAATTTAATGACAAAACTCGCCACACATTTTCATAGCCAAATGTTTTGGGTCGCAATTTTATAAATAAACTACCTAAACTGGCAATTGGCAACCTTTCAATAAAGGTTGCCAACTTCATGAAATTCAATTTGAAAATAAAAGAAAGGAATAGAAATTATTCGATGACTTCAACATGATTCGAACCCGCGCCTGCGATTCGTGGTAGCGCCAAGTAGTCGAGAAACAGCGCCCCACACCAGTCGACCACCAATGCACAAGTACTTTTATTAAATTTTAATATTTAACCCACATTATGTTAAACAAAAGTTTACAGTGGAGTGAGTGATCGAGCGATCGAGTGACTTTTCTCCCTAAATACTACAACTCGTTTTACGCTTCGCGTATTCACGACTTACAAAATGTGCTCGGTAACACCCATTTTTATTATCATATTGTGATTAACATATTGAATTTTCAAAAATTTAAGGTGGCCGAGCTCGTTTTTAGTTAAGAGCACTTAAAACTTAAATTAGGGGTGTCTTTACACTGTTACTATGATAAAGTGTTACGTCATAAAAGAGACCATTACTTGTTCACCAATGATTGGACATTTGTTTGATTCCATTATTGCAGCATCAACTGATAAAAAAATGTAGTATAGCCACCTTAAGGTGATTCCCTAGAAAAAAAAATTGACATAAGAATTTCTTTAAACTTTCCCTGATTGTTTCCCACAATATAGTGATCCCAAATCTGCAATACAAAATATAGGTCACCAAGCTCGTTAAGGAGATATAATTGTCTCAAGTTACCCTTTAAATCCTTGCAACTGCACTTATCAAGCGCACGTTTATTCCATCAGCTCACACTAAGTTTCGCAGGGCCAGGAAGCACAGCTTTAAAGTAATTTTTGAAATAACAAAATAGATGTAATGTATTGACCAATAGGAACAATTTGGTTTGTTTTATGGCACAGGCACACGTCCTGAAAAGGTATTAACTAAAAATATTCGTCGGGTGCGTGATCTCGAGGATAGAATTTTGTGTCGACGAGCGATAGCTACGTATGCTTTTTTCGCGATAACTTTTTTTTCTGACATTATTTTTTTTTTAATTTTTACAGCACAAAGAGAAGGACTAAAAGAATGAAATTATGCAAAAAAAAGATAGGTCACCAAGCTCGTTTAGGAGAAAACAACCGCTCATTTACTTAGGGAACTGAATACTCAAAGGAACCCTATTGCTTCGGAGTGCACGCGCGCTCGTGCACGCGCAAATGACGCAAGATATTATGCGCAGTAGTGCATATGACGCAAGATATTATGCGCAGTAGTGATGCGCAATGCAATACTAAGGAATCACCTAAGGACATTCGCCCTAATTGTTTATGCGCATTCTTACTGCGCACGCAATTCATGTCGTAACAGCATGCTACGTCATGCACGAGCGCGCGCAAAGGAAGAAATATATTCTCATGAAGGTATGGTAGCCGTTGGCTTAACTTTACTTAGATTTAAAGTGCCTATCACCGTAGAAAGTTATTTTCAGAATCAACTCTATACACATTGGATAGTTGAATGGTAAAATATTTCTTGTTTTGAACGTTGCGTTTGTGAGTTAGAGAGATTTAAATTTACAAAATGCTAATTAGATGACGTCAACTTGGGAATTTGCCATTATTTCTACGCCAATTTACAACGCGCAGTTTACAGCTTGAGGATAATTAATTCGACAAGTACTAAAAATAAACTGCGGATAGTCAATTTATTCGTAAAAAGTATTACTTGGAGGTGAAAACAAGTAGTTGTATAATAAATGATTCCCGGGTTGACGTCATCTAATTAGCAATTTGTAAATTCAAATATCTATAACTCACTAACAC
This sequence comes from Cladopsammia gracilis, assembly GCA_022457155.1. Classification (NCBI taxonomy): domain Eukaryota; kingdom Metazoa; phylum Cnidaria; class Anthozoa; order Scleractinia; family Dendrophylliidae; genus Cladopsammia; species Cladopsammia gracilis. Next base: position 2,410,841 of record JAJGOT010000005.1, on the reverse strand, counting down.
GACGTTAATAATAATAATAATAATAATAATAATAATAACAATAATAATGATAATAATAATAATAATAATAATAATAATAATAATAATCGGCCATTCTCGGAACTGCGCACTTGTTGAGGAAAGTGTTGTGTCTCTAAGCTACGGGGAGTGGCTGAGACACAATAAACATTACCCAGTAGAACATCCGGCAACTGGAGAGAATCGAATATTAATAATAATAATAATAATAATAATAATAATAATAATACTTTATTTACTCATTATTTTTTTACAACTATATTTTAAAAATACCTACACACATTTTATTAACTAAATAGTGATAATTTAAATAGTTAATATAATTTTGAGCCTGGGAGCTAAATTAACGGGTGAGTTTTCTAGTTAGCCCCCAAAACAAGAAATATTTTACCATTCAACCATTCAAAGTACATAGAGTTGATTCTAAAAATAACTTTCTAGGGGTGATAGGCACTTTAACTCATCACTTGGATGGTCGGTGACCGCTACGTTTTTTGGATAGATGATTTTCTTTACTAATAGACCTTTCCCTCATTCCACTCCAGTGACAGGGGCACCCAACGAATCTGTTCCTCACTTTATCTGTTCCCCAGCGGAATTCTTGCTGGCTGGCAAAATATTCTGTACATATTTTTTTGAATTACCATTTTTGCGCTGGTTGACTCGAGAAAGGAGTCGCAAGAACAAACCGTACTGGCTAACTTGAGCAGATCGAAAAGAGACTGGATCGAAGAAAATCGGAGGACTCTTTGGGGCTTAAAAGGGTTCAGCTTCGTAGTAACAAATTAAAGCAATACTTAGAGATACCCGAACAGGTTAAGTTCGAGACGGCAGTAAATGTACAAAACAATAAACAAAAAGCTTCAAATAGTTTTCCATTAATGTTTCATTAGTTCCCAAGGCCCTTTTGGTAACTTATTATTATTGTTTTTTTTTGTATTTTTTTTTTTTCATTTATTCATTTTTTTTAATTGCTGGCCGGGAAACAGACATTTTTTATCCAGCTGGTTGGGAATTTCCCTATGTGTTATGCTGGGAAAAAGGAACAGATATATATTTTCCCAGCAACGTAGAAGAACACCTGGAAATGCTTTAACATCATTTATTTTAATTTATTTGAGTAAAATAATACATTTTACCAAAGATTGTTCGTTGGGTGCCCCTGCAGTGAGCACACACAATGAAACGAGGTCGAGGCTTGGGTGGACAATTTCATACAAATCACTGTATTTTGTCCACCCTTTGTCAAACCCTTAAAATATGTTGTAGAAAGTATATCTAATGCTTTTTTTTACGAAATAAATTATTATTATAAGAGGGTCCTGAAAAGGGGGGGGGGGGGTACCAATAGATAGATAGATAGATAGATAGATAATCTTTATTTAAACACGGTAAAAATTCGTCAGCTAAAAATCATTATAATACTTAACACAAAGCAATAAACTAATATTAAAAAATATCTATATATGAAGAATTTAATTAAATAATAAAAAGCTGCTTTCCACGAATGCCGTGCCTTATAGTTCCTCTTTGAGAAGTCGTTTAAATTGCCCAAGGGACTCAGCTTTCCTTACATTATGAGAAAGGCTGTTCCAGAGCATGGCGCCACTATAACTGAAACTATTTTTATAATAGTTTGTGCGCGGCAATGGAACATTAAGTTTATCCTCAGAGTCCCTTAGGTTGTAACTAATTTCTCGCTTCTCAAATTTAGAACTTAGATAGTTTGGAGCCAACCCGTGTAGAGACCTATAAACCATCGTAGCTCTTTGAATTTGTTGCTGGCAGGCAAGATTTTTCCATCCTAGGAGTTCTAATAGATTACCAGCATCTACGTCATAGTTTGAATAGGTCAAAACACGAGCTGCTCTGTTTTGTAGCTTTTGTAGTTTATTCTGCAGAGTTATCCCACAGTTTCCCCAAACAATGTTGCAGTAGTCGAAGTGTGGCTGTATCAATGCTTGATAAATTAAGTATAAGGTCGCTTGCATGAGGAACGAGGTGCCTAATTCGTTTCATGGCCCCAATACCAGAAGCGACTTTCTTTGTGACTTTCTCGATGTGGTCACTCCAGCCAAGTTTGTCATCAATGGTCACCCCAAGTGATTTTGTGGTAGTGACCCGGTTAACTTGAAGATCTTTAATTGCAAGTGCTGGGGAATCCGTGAGAGTACTTAGCCTCTGTCTAGATCCGATAAGCATAAATTCAGTTTTAGTCATATTTAGAGTGAGTTTGTTTGCTTTTAGCCAATTGTAAACGTTTTCTAAATCTTGGTTTAGATATAATTGAATGTCGTCTGCATTATTACTTGCGTAAGTAAGGTGGGTATCGTCAGCATACATCCTCGGCTCGCAGTTTAAGAGACAATTTGGAAGATCGTTAATATATAACAGAAATAGTAGTGGTCCTAGGATCGTCCCCTGGGGAACACCACAACTTAAAAGACAACTTTTTGAGAGCGATCCGTTAATAGAGCACATTTGGGTACGATTCTCTAAATATGACTTAAACCATCGATGTGCATTACCTTATATGCCATAATTGCTTAATTTTGATAAAAGTAGCCCGTGGTCAACTGTGTCAAAAGCCTTTTTTAGATCTAAGAAAACAACGGCATTGACTTTACCACGATCGATATTATACGCCCAAGCGTCAGTGGCTTCAAGGAGAGCCGTGACAGTTGAGTGAATAGTACGAAAACCTGATTGATATTTACAGATGATTTCGTTTTCATCTAGATAGGCATATAATTGATCATAGACGATTCTTTCAAAGACTTTTGTAACAACTGAGATAACCGAAATTGGACGATAATTGTTTAGATCGTCCCGATCGCCCTGTTTAAAAAGTGGGGTAACCTTTGCGCATTTCCAATCATCTGGAAATATACCTTGACTTATCCCATTTCCTAGCCCAATTTTTTTCCTAATCCCATTTCTCAGCGTCCAAATCCCATTCCCACTAGCAGAATTCAGGAAACATCCCAGTGCTTTACATACCAGCTCTTTTCTATTCACATCCGCATATCAGGTGATATTCTCCTGCCACTTCACATTCCTGTCGCCTTTAGGTAGTCTGACATCCGATTTGTAAGTTTTCTTATTCTTCCCTGCCTGGTTGGACGGATCATGCTCAGTGTTGTTTCAAGAGCGCCGTCCACCTCTTCTTCAGAGTCACTGTCACTGGCGCTAAAGCTGTCTACCTGTTCCTTGTTAGGAGACTTTGGTGGCAAACTGTCACGGCTAACGTCATTCCGAATTAGGTGGCTCAACATTTCCACTTGGAACTCCCTCCATGCCTTTCAGTGAATTCAAATCGACTGGTTTCAAGACGGTTTCCGTTTCATGCAAGTTCAAAGGCAAAGTGCCAGCCCTGTCCATCGTATTATCTTGTCTAACATTTCGTTGTCTGACAGATTTACCATGCATTTTAGCCCACGCCGTCATTTCAGCTTCCTCGTTTTTCGTTATCTCCTGTGAGGTGGGCGTAGGAATTTCGATGCGAGGTAAGGAAACTGCATTTGATGTTTGCAGTTTGTAATATGAGTTTGGATGTGTGACAAGTAAACTGCTGCCCCGGCACTTAGAAACCCGTTTGACTGTTTCTTCAACCGATGAGCCAAAAATAACAGCGTATTCATACAATGTAAAAGTGTCTCTCTTAAAATGCATTACCGCATGCTGGTTTTCAACATGAAGTGTTAAGAGTGACTCCATGTTTAAGCTCATTTTGTACCCTGGAAGTAGTTACAAGTCTTTAATGTTGGCTTTGATGTCTTTGATGGAGCTGAGAGATTGCTTCAGAAGTTCAAGAGATTTCATGCACTTATTGGATACAGATCCTTGAGGACCATCAGAGGCGGATGATTCTTTTAATGATTGCAACTTCTTCGCCTCCTGTGAACATGCTTCGCGTACTGCAGCACGTTTTGAACCATCTCAATTCCTTGATCAATGGTATGTCGAGGTTCTTTTACTGGCCTCTTTCTAGAATGAATATTAAAAGCCTTGACAAGCGTCTGTAAATGTTCAAGAAATTCGGCCATTCCTTTCGTGGGTCTCTTGATTTGACAGAACGCGAGCCCTAATCAGCAAGATAGACATTACGATCAAACTCTACGCATATACCCAGTGGCTGGCACAGCTTAGGCACAGAACCATCAGAATCATCTGTACTATCACTGCCGGAAATCACTGATAGGGTACCAGAGTTTAACATCTTGACGCAATGATCTTCACAAACATCACCGAGAAAAGCCACGTTCATTGCATTTGAAGATACAGGACTGGTAAGATATTAGGACCAGTAACCACTTGTGCTGTGCTCTGGGATAGAGTGCGAAGATAAATTATGCGTCAGCGCAAATTGCTAGCTTGTCACCTGATAATGCTAATGGTTTTATCAAAGGCGAAGCAATATTAGACTACTGAGAACGAATTCTTCAAAAACGACATTTGAAGAGTGCCTCGCTATCTTCAAACTACGCCTTACAGCGCGTGGGTATCCAAAAACAGTCATAGAGAGGTTGCTATCAGGGGTCAATTTCGCCTTTAGACAGTCGGCACTCGAACAAAAGAAAAAGACGCACGATGAGATATTGCCTTTTGTCATTACGTACCACCCAGCAGTGGATAATCTCAAACAAATAGTGATGGATAACTGGAGTTTAATACAAAATCGGCCACTGCTAAAAACCATTTACACTTATGATATCATACAAAAGAGGCAAATCCCTCAAAGACACGCTCGGGCAAGCAAACATCTGAAGGCTCCACAACAACGGTGCGAGTTATGCACACTTCGGCTCCCGCCATGTTTTTAATATGCAAATACGCATGCTCAGCGTTTTTGGCTTGATTGCACATCGTTGACCGCAAGACAAGGGAAAAATGAAATATTCTGATATTCCTATCGTAGAATTGGCGTAAAACAGGCACTTTTAACAGTTTTCTGATGTTTGCCAAACTAAGGGAATTAGTTAGACTAGTTAAGACCAGTTAAGATTTGACTGGACATGCTTTAAAAGACAACTGTCCCATTCCCATTTCGACGTTTTTTTCCCATTTCCATTGAGCAGATCTCAGTCCCAGTAACTCAAATCCCATTTCCCAGGGCAAAAACAGGCCAATCCCAGTTCCCATTTTACCCCTTCAGGACCCTCTTATAACTATTTCTAGCGACAGTGGAAGTTGGAAGAGTTTCGACCGTGGCCTCAACTTCGACATTGACAAGTAAGTAAGTAAGTAAGTAAGTAAGTAAGTAAGTGAGTGAGTGAGTGAGTGAGTGAGTGAGTGAGTGAGTAAGTAAGTAAGTAATAATTGAAATCTCATTGTTATAACTCAGCATTTGACAACACTTTTTAGTCCTCCCAAACGTCATTAGCATAACGGGAAAACAAAGAACGATACTGAACATTATTTAACCTAAAGTCTGATGACACGTTTTCTAATGTCATTGCAATCTTGGATTTTACCCTTGCCTCAAAAAGATCACCTAAAATTTTCACAAGGGTGCTTAAATAAGAAAACGCAAGTTTACTAAAAAAAAATAAATAGACCTTCGGAAAAAACCTTTAGTTTGAATAGAAAAATTAATATGGTTATTAGCTTTGCAAGATTTGGCAGGGTCATCACAGCACTTTGCGCCAATTACTTTGGGTCCATGAATTCATACCCCAATAAAGGAAAGTAAACGCGTCCTTTAACGTTTCCTATTATTTTAGTGTGAAAGGGTGTGGGAGACAAAACCAACAGCTTAACTTCACGTCACAATGTGTTAAACACAGCCCATTATCGTACCAGTTATTAAAGGCCGTGGTCGGTGGTCCGTTTGGGATTCGAACCCGCGAGCTTCCGCTCTTTGGGAAGCAGGGATGGCGCAGTGGTGTGAGCGCTCGCCTCTCGGGTTCGAATCTCGGCGTCATATGTGGGTTGACTTTGTTGTTGGTTCTCGTCCTTGCTCCGAGTGTTTCTTCTCCGGGTCCTCCGGTTTTTCGTCCCTCCTCAAAAACCAATATTTCTAAATTCCAATTCGATCTGGAATCCGAGGGCCACAGGTTTGTTAGTCTTATGACTATTACGTGTCGTCCTTGTTAATCAAAGACGGTTTTTTCCTCTTTCAACTGAGCCGGCTTATGCCGTTGAGCGAGATCACGACTGCCACCCTTTCCATTTTACCTGTTTAAAATGTCATACACAATTTAAGGTCCAACGTTTCGTAAACTTTACCATACCTTTTCCTCTAGAGAGCTCCATCCCCACCCAGACATCAAGACACGCAAGCAAGAGAGAATAACATTAAAGATTAAAATACGTCAGTACCTTTGCAGCCGTAGACCTCCACCCGCATTGCTATGTGTCTGTACCAATCTTTTGGGCAAAAGCGGATGTAACGAGCACTGATTGGTGGCATCAGGTCATGTTTAACAACAGCCCACGAGTTTGTGTTTCCAGTAAAATCCTATATCAACAAGATAGCACACAACAATTTTTGAATGTGATTCCAATTATCGTTTTTCCATGAAATACCTTCATGTAGGTGACTCGTAAAAAAAATAACACGAATCACTGGCTACTTTTTTCTGTCAATTTGTAATGTTTATTACATAAAAAAAGATGACATAAAAAGACATGGATTATATCACACAGGGGAAAAAGGAGACAAACTTTGAAAATTACACTTATGATATCATATTAAATAACGAAAAAACAACATTAAAATAGATGCCTCCTAACTGCAGGGAGGAAGCATTTAGGGGTGGTTTTCACTAGCGCATAAGCATAAGCACAAGCCAACATACGCAGACTCAGTAACATGTTGATCATTTGTGCCTATTGTTCTGTTTTGTTCAAACAATTGGAACTAATGAATAACACGTTACTGAGTCTGCTTATGTTGGCTTGTGCTTATGTTTATGCGCTAGTGAAAACCAGCCTTTACAGTAACACTTGCAAAACGATACAATTTATGTCGAGATAGATCGCAAGATATTTAACTACATACATGTAATATATGTGGTAATGAATAACTCATATAGTTCGTAGGGAAGAGGAGTTTAAAAAATCATGTTTACAAAATTCTTTATCTGTTCTGCACGTGAAGTATTCATGAATGGTGCTAGAACATTTAGGGCCGCGTGCATGGATGTCTGAAGTGATGACGAACCAGTTTGATCAGTGTGGCACTTGTTAGAATTGTGCACCAGGGTATCTCTGAGGCTACTGTCACCCCTGAAGGCAACAACGGGTGGTTTTGAGAATAATTATCTTGTTGTAAGGTCGTTTGACAAAATGTGAAAATTGTCCAGCAAAATGTTATTAACGCGGGAGTTAAAGGGATGGTATGTAAGTACCAGGGGGACTCTGTCATCAATTTCCGCAACTGATCGTTTCTGAAGTGCTTGCTGTCAGCTAAAAGACATCAATCCGGCTTTCACGATCACTTCGCAACAAATTGGAAGGGTAACCACGGCTTTCGAAAAATGCGCACATTTTATCGCACTGTAGGACGAAGTTATCATCGTTAGAGCAGAGACGGCGGAGGCAGAGGAACTGGCTGTAAGGGATGCTGTTCTTACAATGTGCGGGGTGAGATGAGGTATGGTGAAGACAGTAATTGTTGTGGGTGTCGGTTTCTTTGTAATGTACGGATGTTTCAATTCAAGAACAGATAACCTGGTGTACGTTATCTCTTGTCGTCGTTGCCCTCTTCTATACATCGGGAAAAATGGTCGAAGTCTCCGTGAACGCTTCGGCGAACACCTAAGAAGCGTTCAAAAGAACACTCCTGGTCTACCTGTGGCCGAACATTTCAATACTGATGGCCATACTATAGATGAAATCTTCATCAGGGTTTGCGTCTTTGCCGAGGTTCCAGTCGCCACAGGAAGCACCTCGAAATGGAAAACAATTTTAGGTTCGGCACCATGCCACCTTTGGGACTTAACAATGCTTTCCATTTCTTGTGATCTGAACTGCGCGCGCACGCCTTCATTTTTCTCATGTGCGCGCTCTAATTTCAAATTTTAAGATTCTACTACTTAGTTCTCGCGTGAACATTTAATGGTCACACTGATGAAGGGCTATGCCCGAAACGTTTGTTGAACTCAATCATCATGATACTGATGAATTTTCCATTTATTTTTAATACTATTTTTCACGTTTTTAACACATTTTATTTTAAACAAGTGTCACGCATAATCTGGAGAATATTCACGTTTACTCCTGTTTCAATTTACGATTTGTACTTCCTTCGAATAAACAGTTGATATTTTGTCTCCATGTTCCAAGACCAATTTCAATCAAGCATAAGTGAAATTGACGTGACATTGCTCCTATAAATAAGACCTATACGAACCCAGATAGGTTACGACTTGGTATCATACTCTATTTCATCCTTGCTTCTGTTAACATCAAACCGTTTAGAAGAATTATTTCATGGACACCGATTCAATGTCACTCGAAATTCGCACTCAGGGCATTCCACTAGTTAATCAAAGGCGCCTGAGAGCCAACCCGTGAATAATAAATGATAACTCGCAACGCAAGGTTGCGGTAAGCTAATGTTTTTATATGACACGGTTCGATATTTTTTAAAAGTTACACAGCAGCAAAAAAATCAATGAAAAAATATTTCAGTACATTATAATTCATGTGGAAGGAATGTGACATAAGACTGCTGGATAATTTTCGAAAATTGTTAGAAAACGCAACTTCGGAGATTTGAGCCCATTTTCGAGCATTTTACAATATTTACAGAACTAGTGAATACTTTCTAGCTATTCGCACGATTGGCAATCTGCAAGAATTGGGAAGGCTTCTTCAGAATTAGGGGTTCGTGCCTTGTTTTGTCAAAGAGTTTCATGTATAGAAAATTTTAGAAGAAAAGTTAAGAGTTAAATTCAGATGACCTTGATTCCCCCGCACTTCTGTTCCACCGATTTTGCTAAAACTTGGTAATTGTCAATATAAACTGATTCCAGTAAAGGCTACATTCTTCACAAGGTGTAATTTTATTCAAAACGTTGGGTCTACTTAAGCTCTAATGTCAGTAGATTTCATATCATTGCTGGATGATAGCTTTAAGTTTTCCCAAAGCTTGCAAGCCATCCCGTTAAAGCCAAAAAATTTATGATCCAATGTTTGTCATACACGGTCAGTGCGTCCGAATTAACAACGAAGTTCCTTAACGTGTCTGACTGCCCAATGACGCGATCATCTACATAACGTTACATATTTAAAGAACCTTCTGGTGTTTCGGCCGTAGTTAGAAGCGGAGACCTCGTACTCTGTAGCCTGCGTGCAGACGTCTCCTCAGACGTCTGCACGCGGAATATGCACTCTGCAGTCTAATGTAAGCCGCCTGTTATATCTCGTATTTTAAAAAAAAATCACCTTCATTGCGCTTTGCCCTTGTTCTATGTAATACGTGAATTTCACTGCGTCATCACTGTACTGCAGATTGTACTTCTTTACCCACTGGTCCAACTGATTTCTACCTTGCGTTCCCACACTTGTTACCATGGTGTAATAATTTGTCAAATCAATCTGAAGCCATTGGGAGGCATCATTTGTTGCAGACACCCAAGATCCCGCCTTAACAGCTGTGTTTTTGAAACCAAGTCTGGCCTGGATAGCGGCATGATTGACACTGTATTCCGAAGAAGCGCTGATTTGCACGTCCAAAATCTTACCATTTTTCATTCCAAGTGCAACTGGACATTCTATAGTTGAACGAAACAATAACACAAAGTATCAAGGTACTAAAGCTTCCATGTGTTGAGCATGACATGGATAAGTAACAATTAAAATATAATTTAAAATTAAAATAGTAAACAGACTCATTTTTTAGATTTGCGCGTTTTGATAAATTAATGTTTCTTTTTTTTATTTTCATTTGCAAAAGATGATTGCAGGGCCGACGTTTTAAGCACGAGGTTTAACAAGTTTTAAGATGGCAAATAGCGCAGAACAACTACACAGTTGTTTCTACTCGAACTTAAACTACCACTTTATATAAGCATGTTAAGAGATAAGTGAATTAATAAATTAATGAATAAATGACTTATATAGCGCACTTGTGAGAAAGAGATGTAATATATCAAACACGAGGAAGAGTGTTTCATCAGATTTCCAAACACCGAGAAGTGGGTTGAAAAACAAGGGGGGAGGGGAGGGGAGTAATATATCAAACACGAGGAACAGTGTTTCATCAGATTTCCAAACACCGCGAAGTGGGTTGAAAAACGAGGCACAGCCGATAATTTTTTTTGGATACCTGATGAAACACTCTTTCGAGCGTTTGATATAGCTTCTCAAACTGATCGTTAGATGCGGAGAAAAAAAGGAATAAAATCGCCAAAATCTATGCAAATTAAGACAGGATATCAAAACCTCCGTCACGGTAGTGATTTCCTGTGTGTTCTCATCATGAATTATTAATGGCTTTGAGAAGCAACGTCAAATTCTTTTAAACCAGATATATGATAGGCTTCATAAAAAAAAACAGCCGTGACAATTTATGGAAGTTTATGAATGAAAACATGAAAGGAAGGTTAAAACGTACTTGCATACACTTCCACTCGCATACAGTTCCAACCAATTTGGTTCGTTGGGTGGAAGCGAATGTACTGTGCTGGCAGTGGTACTGGTAGCGTCTGTCGGAAGACAACCTCACCGCTAACTCGTGTTTGATTTGTTTGAAATGTCTTAAATGAAAACAAAAATAAATAAATAAAACAAAAACAAAGCACATATAAGTACCCGACTTCTGTAGCATGAAGTAACCGTCTAAGAACATTGCTACTTTTTTTTGGATGGGATGTTACTTCGTTGCAAGGTTGCTCTTTAGCAACATGTTTCCGGTATTCATTTATATGCCTTGGTGAAAAAAGGGAACGTGGTGTAAGGTATAAATATTACCAAGGGAATCATTTCAGTGGTAGAGGCCAAGGATACTCTCTCACCTAAGTGGTTTTCAGGGAGGTCTTGAGTTAACCCAGTGACGCCCGCGACTTTTTTCGTTTTTGAGTGATTTTCTGTATATTTAGTAAACGAGTGCTGCTGTTGCAAAACACTGAAGGCTCGAGTTTACTGGCAACGTCATTGTGACGTTGTCATTTTGCTTCGTTCGTTCTCAATAGAGGGTCTAAAATAGGGTTTCCCAATCCCGCTTCCCGCCACTGTTTTTTCTTTCATCCCGCCATCCCGCTTGCTTCGGACATGTCATCCCGATCCCGCTTCCAAAATACATGTTTTGCAAGACAAGTCGCCGTTTTTTCCGAACGAGACGCGATTTCCGCGGGCTAATGCATTACGACCTCAGTGTTTGTTTGCGGTAAACAGCAGCAGTCAGTTTAGTTTGGTAAATTTATCCGCTTTTGAGTAAGTGTTAAGGAGCCAAATAAAAGTTTACTTTTATCGGAGAACAGCGCGTGGACGATGACGAAGGCCCTTCATCACTCCAAACTTCAAAATTTCAAATTTAAAAAACAAATTTCAAAACACGCCAACTACATAGTGGTTACCCACGAAATCTGATAGAGAAGGTTGTATGGAATATGCGGGGTGCGGGGTGCGGAGTGTAGAAAACGCGGAGTATGAAAAATGAGGAGTGTGGCAAATGAGTGGGGAAAATGTGGAATACGTATTTCTGTGGAAAAGCATAAAATATAAGGTAAAACTAAACTCATTTGTTTTCTACAAGGCAACTTTTGCAAGTTTTGAAATTCACAATCTCTATATAAAAAATATCCACGAGGTGGAATACCCTGGGTGCCAGAGGTTTTTATTTTTTAGTGAAAACGGCGAATTTGAGCGGCGAAGCCGCGACAACGAGGCGCAACGCGCCGAGAAAAAAATAAAAACCTCTGGGCACTCGAGTACACAACCTCATTTCCATGCGATTTGTGGATCGGATATCTCACAAAACCGGTTTTAAACCTTGGGGACCAAAGCGTGTCTGTTTGTTTACATTAAATCTAACAGCTGACATGTTTAAAACGCGGTCGAGACAGAAATATTAAATCAAAAAAGATACATCGATGACATTTTTTCACTGTAGAGTGTCGAGAAAAAGGAGATAGAAGATTTTATTGGCCTTGCAAACAAACATTAATCTCAGACAAAGAAGTAAACTTTCTGGATACAACCGTTTTCAAAGGCGAGAGATTTAACAAACAAAGAATCCTTGATATCCGCACGCAATTAATCCTGTACACCTATTTCTCTTCCTGTCACCTACCAGTGGTCAGCGAAATCGTTCAGCGAGAATACCTGCAACTCCAAAGCACGCCTCCGTGCTAGAGATAAAAATTTTCCACGTTCAAACAAAACTCTAAAGGTCACACTCCACGATAACACGAATTAATAAGTCGTGTCTGGCCTGTCAACACCTCTTTTCAAGACATCCTTGCGCTGAATAAATTAGTTCTCTGATATTTTGAAAGAGTAATCCACAGCTTTTCTTAAAGATCGCAAAAAGCCGCGATCTCTATCTACGTCCGCCATTGTTGTTTGTGTGGCTTCACTTTGGGAAACCGGTTTTTCACGCGCCCGTTGCGAATTGTTTCGGTCCAGCCAATCGAAGTTGCTGTTGCATCGTTAACTCCCGGTAGAGTCTGGAAACAAGTAGGAGAACCAATCAGCGACCTAGTTCAGATTCTGAACTAGATCCTCGCATGGAAATGAGGTTGTATATTCGAGTGACCAGAGGTCCGTCTCGCGAGCTTCTTCTAACCGTTTATGCGGGTAATTTCACTCATGATATTCAGAGAACGGACCTCTGGATCCAGGGTGGAGGTGGAATTGCAGTGTTGTTATCTCAAAAGAGTTGGTATTTTCATATATGCCTACATTTCATACCATTACAACTTTTCGAACTTTAATAATTCTGTAGCATTTTGAGTAGATAGAGCACGTTTTGAAGCCGCGCCGGCATTCTTTCGTTACAAAATCTGCGATTTGCATAGCGTCTGGGCAATGTGCATTGCTCAATTACCACTGCTTCAATTAGGGCTGTCTGGAAAATGTTACTAGGGAGAATTTGTAATTTCATGGCAATTTTATATAATACTTGAAAGTAGAATATGCAAAATGTGTGTGTTTGGGAGAATTACTGAAGGTGACTTTCGCTATTAGGGAACTGTTTCCGATCACAAATCAAATAGTGATCTCCAAGGTGACTGTTATAACGGGAGATCAAAGGACCGGGGCATTGGTTTACAGCGCTGACTTCACGAACACCTATTATCATCCTAACTTCTTGCATATTCAGCGCAAAAACCCAATGTTAAACGGACTTGTTTTTATTGAGCAGTCCATTTACATTGCAGTGAAATTTCATGAGCCGAAACCAAGAACGTGTTGGAACATTTAGAATATTGTTTAGACATCACGTCTTTTTTCCACGTTCGACGCACTTAAAAACTATAAAACTACAAAAACTGTAAAATTATAAAAAAGTAAAAGGATGTTCTATAAATGTCACTTCAGGCTGATATCGATATCAGCCTGAAGTGACGTTTATAGAACATCCTTTTACTTTTTTATAATTTTACAGTTTTTGTAGTTATATAGTTTTTAAGTGCGTCGAACGTGGAAAAAAGACGTGATGTCTAAACAATATTCTAAAAGTCCATTTACAGAGTGCTGGATTTTCACCAATCCGAAATGCTATTACAATATGATTTGAATATAAATATGTGCAGTTAAGAGGATCAGGCTGTTCTCTGTATGCGGCACTTAGATAACGGCTTTTTTCGTACTTACTTTAGTCACTATATACGAGCTCTTCATGAAGCCAAACAGTTGGTCAGAGTATTTTACATTATTACCGACCTCGAGGTACCACTAACCGAATGACCTAACAGCTACCTCCAGGTAGGAATATATATTACCGACCTCGAGGTAGCCACTAACTCAATGACTTAACGGCTACCTTGGAGTCGGAACATATAGAATGGATCTCGAGGTAGTCACTAACCAATGACTTAACGGCTACCTTGGGGTCGGAATATGTATTACCGACCTCAAGGTAGCCACTAACTCAATGACTTAACGGCTACCTTGGGGTCTGAACATATGACATGGACCTCAAGGTAGCCACTAAGCAATGACTTCACGGATACCTTGGGGTCGGAATATATAAAATGGACCTCGAGGTAGCCACTAACCCAATGACTTAATTAAATAACGAATTTTGTTACTATAATGATTCCCGGAGAACCAACCATGATATCTTTTAAAAAAAGGCAAATCCTTTAAAGATACACTCCTTAGAGGAAATATATAAAAGGAGTCAAATAAGTTTCACAACGGAATTGTTTGTGCGGCCTGTCGCCCCTTTCTATTTCCTGTTTTAGCATTTCAATAGTTTCTTGAGACAAAATTGCGACACCGTGACAGGTGCTTATTCGGACTTATAAATATCAGGACTTCTGAAATGATTTCAAAGAAAGACAGGATAGAAAAACGCCGGTTTAAAAATCACCTATGTAAACATCCAGACTTGTCTTCCTTCACGAATCGTGAAATATCCGGCGAGTGCGCTGTCGTCATCCATCCCGTTTACCGCCCGGAAAAATCAAGAATTCCCACGTCCCGCCATGAAAATGACGAACTCCCCGCTTCCCGCCCACCCCTAACCATCCCGCATCCCGCCTTCAAATTTTCTTTCATCCCGCATCCCGGCATCGAAAAAAGACTTATCCCGCATCCCGCCAACCCTATGTTAGGCCCTCTCAATAAAGGCTTCAATATCATGTATCTACGATTTTAGGTAAGTTCTCAGCCATTTTTCATCTTTAGTAGCTGCCTGATGAGCATCATTAAGCTTGAAGGTAGTTCAGAGTCCACTTTCTCAATGAAGCGAGTTAGGTGTTGTACTTCGTTTACGAATTTGGCTTGTTGCTCGTTGAACTGGAAAAATGGCCGCCATGAAACGAAGTTGCTTTGGGACTCGACTCTGGATGAATTTCTCGACCTACCACGGCATATTTTGGAAGTTGCGACCGCTGAAGAACACAACATGCAAGCGCGAAATTTCGGCGGTGGGTCGGAGTGGCTGTGGACTTAGTATAAATATGAAATGTGTGCGGAAAGAAACGAACGCTGTCAAAAATTGTGGCTATTTCCCAGCATGCAGTGCGGTGGTGAAATTGAAAATCGAGTCAGTATGCATTAGAACGAGAGGTTGTAGCTCGGCCCGATCGGCAGCAACGAATAAGAGCAAAGAGCAAAAAAATTCACTGCTAAGCTAGGACTAGGATTGAATTTTGCTCTGAATGTTGACTTTTGGGTTTGCCATGATGATTTGAATTAAAAAATACTAAAGGCAAAAACGTGATTTTTGTTGTTTTTCTATGACGTTAAAAACGGTCATTTTTGTTATTGTCCAAATTCAAACACTGATATTCTGCAAAAATCGCTAACTTTTTTTGTGTTTATTACTCATGCGCGAAGCGGCATGAGGTAAGGTTTCGGCTCCGTTTTTCTTGTTATTATTTTTATTATTATTATTTTTATTTTTTGTGTTACGATTTTGCATGCAAATTGATGCACGCATATCTTAAATGGTGCACTTTCGGTTGACGTCTTTGCCATTTACACTTCCTGTTTAGTGACTTCCGACTATTCTCACTTCCGGTAAAAGAGCGTTACTTAGGTGTCACGACAGGATCTCCTACAACCCTACATACATTACTATGTTCACGTTTGGTATATATAAGACATAGAAAAATCACTGGTTTCATTGTGGTACAGCTTTCATGTCCACAACATCCAATAGTAAACAACGTGGTTTTCAGGAACGATGACTGAATGAAAGAAGTAACTCTTCTCCATGTCGGACATCTTCTTATCATGTTTAAAATATATCATAAAATCTTCTTACGCATGCGCGTGAGTAAAGGCTGCTTGGAGCCTCTTGTTTTTATTAACTCATGCGCAAAGCGGCATGAGGTTAAAAAAAGGGCTCGGTTTTTCTTGTTATTATTTTTTGTCACGATTTTGCATGTAAATTTATGCACGCATATTTTAGTGTACGCGAACTCGCCCCTGCCTCCCCTAGAAAGTTATTTTTGTCCCCTATTGTTATAAAAGACTTCAGGAACTTTAAACCAATCAGAATCCGTCTACTGAGCACATGTCTGGATTTTAGGGGGGACTAGAGAGAACCGGTTTGTCACTCGGAGAATTCAAACAAATATGACCGCTTCTGTACTCCACACTTCAATTTTGCAGACGTTCATTTTCCATTACCAGAATGTAAACACGCCTTTTAAGACTTCGAAATGGAAAGAAAAGGTCCTTAAGACGATTTGTATGCCTTTGAAGTGGGGGTTAGAGAGCTGAAAGCGATGGAATCTTCCTGTGAGGATTAGCATCATTTATCACAAAGCGGGACGTGTCTTCCTAAGAAGCGCGAAGCGACAGACTTTACTAAGAATTTTCTAGCATTCCTGGAAAACTACGGTAAAGAAAATAACATTTACTTTGTAAGAAACATTTCATAGACTGTTTGTTTTTCGACATGTGCTAAACAAATTTGATTGCGTTGCCGAGCACGGTGTCCTCGATGCGATCCTGTTATCCTGCGATCCTGCGATTTATCGACAAAGCGGGACATCTCGAAGCGCGAAGTCAGCGCGAAGCGGTAGACTTTACTAAGAATTTTCAAGCATTCCTGGAAAACTACGGTAAAGAAAATTACATTTTTGAATGTCCATTTACTTTGTAAGAAACATTTCATAGACTGTTTGTTCTTCGACATGTGCTAAAATTTGCTTGCGTTGCTGACACGGCTTCCTCGATGCGATAATTTAACGCATTTTGCTTTTGAGACTAAACTAATAGATATTCATGAAAATAAAAACGTTCAACTGAGAGAATTCGTTGTCCTTTTTCCTGTGTAAAGGCAAATTGCGATTAAACTTGTTCGAATGTTTTCTTCGTGAAGCCAATAATCACGCTTTCTAAAATAAAGTTTGCTTTCAAGAGTTTTTGATTCGCGAAAACATTATGCGAATCATCTTTACGGATAAGAATGGCATTCTATATACACAGGAAAAGTCGAAAATTTTAGAAAACACTAGATATAAATAAAGCAGATTGCTGAATTTAAAATTATATTATTTTGTGATGAATTCGCCCGCGCTGCAGTTAGGATAAATAAATCGCCAAGCCTTCCGGAAGCAGAAAATCTCTGAATTCTGATAAACGTTTAACTCTTTTATTCAAGGGAAAGACATTTTCATTCAAAGAAATATGAGTTTCATTAAAACGTTTTGACCTTTAGAACGAATATTTTGGATTCACGATCATAAATCGAATTACATTTCACACCAAATTTGCATATGTGAAATTAAACGGGTGGGGGGTGGGGGGGGTCATGATGCGTCACGCAATATTTATTTTTATTAAAATGTTTCACAGTTTTGACATTATAAAAGCAGAATCTCCTGAATCCGATTACATGTATTTTTTTCATTATCTCAGATAAATTTAGAACTTCCAAAAATTTATTGGAAATCTGGGCAGGAGGAGGGGTCTCTGGGGCTTGGAAATACAGGCGGGAGGGAGGGGGGGAGTCTAGCGGGCCAGGAAATCCGGGCGGAGGGGGAGGGGTCAAACAGTCTTGCCGTCCGTCGGTTCGGGGGGAGGGGTGGATTCTTTCTGGAATAACCCAATGAAATAGAAATAATTCACGGTTTAAGAAGTATTAGACTAGTGTGGGTTTGATCAGGAATCAACAAATTAAACATTCAAAGCGAGTACAGAAAAATTGGTAGCTTCAATCAACATGTCTTGTGTGATGGTGCAATGTGTGTCATGCAAAATTCGTTGACGGGGGAGGGGTGCGTGACCCGTTTAAAATAAACCGTAAAACTTTCTTACGCAAGCGCATGAGTGTAGGCTACAATGGTAGCCTCTTGTTGGGTATCTCAATTTGAAAGACTTTCTAGTCAATGCTCACAACTGATAGTTAAGGCAATGTTCGCGCGATTGAGAAAGTTGCAATTTTTTAAAGCAGTGGAGTATTGTACTGCCGGTTTTGGCCGGCACGGCCGTCAATGGGTTAAATAATAAATAAATGGATGAAAGGAATAACTAAAAAATATATATCAAAATACTTAATTCATAAATAATGGTTTTGCTTTTACGGCACTCGAGTTAAAACCACTCTAACATTAAATCTCACCAATTCTCCGCCATTGTTATCGGTGTAAACATTCCAGAATGATCCCTGTAACGATGAAGACAGCTTGTATTCTGTGACCCTTTCGTTGCCAATTTTATCCCCCTGGGTACTGACAGCACAGACTACAAAAAGTGTTCCAAAATCCACCTGTAGCCAGTCATAAGTCTCGGCTGCTGGTAACGCACACCAGGCATCGCCTCTCGTATCGTGGAGTCGGCCGTGCTTGGGCATGTATCCAGAGCCGTAAGACGTGGAAGCTGTCATCTGATTATCTGGTATTTTATCGGGTGTGGAAACGCCAATAGCATTAAAGAAACAGTCATCTATGGATAAATATAATGTACTGTTTAAAAAACGAGCAGTAGTGTTTTAAACCGGAAGCTCTTTTTCACTAGGACATAAGCATAGGAATAATCATAATCATTAGTACATTGTAAGTGAGAAAACCAGCGACATATAAAGCATAAGGACATACGCATTCGCAGAATAGCATAATTTACCCAATTCTCGATACCAGCTCATTTCAGAATTTCATGCTGTTATATATCATGATGTAATTAAATCGTTATTCAGAAGTGGGCTACCTGTGCAATTGAGCGCACTATCTTTGGTCTGCGGTATTCTATTAAAGGTGTGTTGTTATAGCCGCCATGTTGAGCTGTGTGCATGTGTTCCTTCGCATGAGATTTTGACATATTTCTGGCGACGAGGATAAAGTTTTGCACCAGAATGGCCGCGCTTGGCAAGATAGAGGAGTTTCACACCACTACTGGAAATATAGAGCGCTATCTCGAGCGCTTGGGGCAGTATTTTGTCGCCAACGGGGTGCCAGTCGACTCCTAAACGTCACACAAACGTCAGGCGATTTTGATTTCAGTGATAGGTGCAAAAGCCTATGATGTTCTCTCCGACCTCTGCTCACCCGAATCTCCTTCAGCCAAGACGTACACGGAACTCTCGACGATCCTAAAGTCACACTTTGCTCCAAAAAGGCTCGAATCGCCAAGCGATACAGATTTCATACCTGCTTTCAAGCCTCAGGCGAAACCGTGTCTGCATTAGTAGCCAATCTCAAGCACTTGGCAGCCACATGCAACTTTGGAGGACACCTCGATGAGGCACTACGCGACAACTTTGTCTGCGGAATTCACAGTGAACAAACGAAACGGAAGCTCCTGACAGCCAACTACAGTTTTGAGCAAGCCCTCAAACTTGCGTTGAGCATCGAGACGGCAGAGAAGGATGTACGCGAGCTCTCCGCCAACAATCCCTCAGGATTCGGTCAACCTGTAAACAAAGTCACAGGCAAACAAGGGTGAAGGTTTAACAAGCGGGAAGTCAAGAAACCCGGTAGATCAGAGGATCAGGAAACCTGTTTAACCTGTGGTAAGACAGGTCAAAAACGAGCAAACTGTAGGTATAAATCTTATACCTGTAACTCCTGTAACAAGAAGGGTCACTTGGCTCAGGCATGTCTAAGCAAAGGAACTAAACAAGTCATTGTAGACAAGGAACCTGCAGATGACATTGACTCATTTTCAACTGCACTGTACAAGACTGGGAAACATGGCATAGATGTTTGTCTGGAGTTAGAAGGCATTAGCTTTACCATGGAGCTTGACACCGGTGCTGGTGCATCAGTTATTTCAGAGCAAACCTATCGCAGATATTTCAGGGAAATTCCTCTCAAGTCATGCTCAGCCAAACTCCATACCTATACTGTGGAATCCATACAGGTCCATGGTCAAATAACTGTAGATGTAAGGTACAAGGACCAATATGCAAGTCTTCCTTTGGTCGTTGTTCAAGAGACGGGCCCCTCTCTTTTGGGCAGAGATCGGCTTTCAGTTTTACAGCTAGACTGGGGGGGCATTTTGAACCTCAATGGAGCAAAACTCAGTGGAGCAAGTTCTGAACTCTCTCACCACGAGAAACTTCGCACGATAATTGATGCCCATTCAGAGCTTTTCCAGTCGGAGTTGGGCACAATCAAGGGTGTCACAGCCAAGCTGGAGATGAAGGAAGGGTCAACTCCCAAATTTTGCAAAGCCCGTCCAGTCCCCTACTCGCTGCTCGAAGCAGTTAACGAAGAGTATGATCGCCTTGAGCGGCAAGGCATCGTAGAGAAGGTAGAGTTCAGTGAGTGAGCGACGCCCATGGTCCACATTCCCAAGTCTGATGGCACCACGCGCTCATGTGGGGATTACGCAATCACAGTCAACCCCCAGTTGAATGTCCCGCACTA
This sequence comes from Cladopsammia gracilis, assembly GCA_022457155.1. Taxonomy (NCBI): domain Eukaryota; kingdom Metazoa; phylum Cnidaria; class Anthozoa; order Scleractinia; family Dendrophylliidae; genus Cladopsammia; species Cladopsammia gracilis. The sequence continues at coordinate 2,390,382 of JAJGOT010000005.1, read as the reverse complement.
TCCCATTCCCTTACCGGCGGAGGTCTTCCACAAGTTAAGGGGTGGGCAGTTATTCACAAAATTGGATCTCAAGAATGCATACCAACAACTCTTGATTGACGAGGAAAGTCTCCCCTACGTTACGATTAACACCCACAGAGGCCTTTGTCGTTACAAGAGGCTTCCATTTGGAATCGCGTCTAGCCCCGTCCTGTTCCAGAAAACAATTGACACTATTCTCCAAGGTCTAGACCATGTTGCCAGTATCCAGGATGACATATTGGTAACAGGATCCAATGGCACTGAACATCTTCAGAATCTCGAGAAGGTTCTCCAGCGGCTCAAGGAGTATGGTTTGCGGCTCAAACTTGAGAAATGCAAGTTCATGGAGAAATCAGTTGTTTACATGGGATGTGTTATCTCGTAAGAGGGAATCGCACCCACTGCAGATAAGGTTGAAGCACTGAAGCACGCTCCCAGACCCGAGAATGTCTCTCAACTAAGGTCCTTTTTGGGTATGGTCAATTACCATGGCAAATGGATCCCAAACCTAAGCTCCATCCTGCACCCTTTAAACGAACTCCTGCAAAAGGGACCGACATTTCATTGGTCCAAGGAATGTGAACATGCATTTCAACAAGCTAAGAGCTCTCTAACTTCAGACAAGGTCCTGGTTCACTACAACCCTGACCTACCCCTAGTTTTGGAATGTGATGCCAGCTCATACGGCATTGGAGCTGCCATCTCTCATAGGCTAGCTGATGGCACAGAGAGGCCAGTAGCATATGCATCCAGATCTTTAAGTCAAGCAGAGCGTAACTACAGCCAGATTGAAAAGGAAGGTCTAGCAATAATATTTGGAGTGACTAAGTTCTACATGTACGTTTATGCGAGTGAGTTCATTCTGTATACTGACCATCGTCCCTTGCTCAGGATTTTTGCTCCAGATTCAGCGACACCAGTACTCGCGGCAGCCAGGCTCCAACGCTGGTCCCTGCTCCTGTCATCTTACCAATACAAGATAGAGTACCGTTCCTCATCTGCTATTGTCAATGCCGATGCTCTGTCACGACTACCCCTAGGGTACCGCAAGGATGCAAGTGTCGAAGAGCACATTTACAAGGTAGCAGCACAAGCCATTGAGAGGCTTCCGGTTTCAGCACAGCGCATCGCCACGGAGTCGGCACATGACAAGACGCTGTCCAAAGCCCTTCGCCTCACACAGGAAGGGTGGCACATGTCACAATGTGAGGATCCAGAATTGAAGCCATACTTCAGTCGCAAGGATGTCTCATGTGGGGATTTCGTGTCATCATTCCCACAACCTTGAGGCAACGAGTTTTAGATGAGTTGCATTGGGCACACCCAGGAGTTTCAAGAATGAAGGCCATGGCTCGTGGTCACTTCTGGTGGCCGAACCTTGACGACGATATCTCGGAGATGGCTCGTTCATGTGGTGATTGCAATCGGGTCCGAGCCAACCCACCTAGTGCGCCATTACGACCGTGGATCTGGCCCTCCAGACCCTGGCAGCGTATACACGTAGACTTTGCTACCTACAACAATCAGCATTTCCTCATCGGGGTCGACGCCTATTCCAAGTGGCCAGAAGTGTTTGGTCCAATGAGAACGACTAATGCAGACGCTACAATATCTGCCTTGCGCAGTGTCTTCTCAAGATACGGCATTCCTGAACAGGTTGTGAGCGACCGTGGTCCACCATTCCAGTCGACAGACTATGAGGTTTTCCTGAAGCAGAATGGAGCACACCGCGTGCTTGTATCTCCTTACCACCAATCTTCTAATGGTCAGGCTGAGAGGTTTATACAGTCTTTTAAGCGCTTCCTGGAAACATCAAAGACTCAGCCAGACCTGGGTAGCAAGATATCTAATTTCCTACTCACCTACCGTAGCACACCTCACGTCACAACAGGAACCAGTCCCGCCAAACTGTTCCTTGGCAGAGAAGTCAGAACCAGACTCTATCATGAAACCAGATATAGCCAGCAGAGTAGAAGGCAAGCAGTCAGAAATGAAACATCACCATGATCATCACTCTAAACTGAGAGAATTCAAGGTCGGTGACTCAGTCCTAGCTCGCGACTACAGCTCACGTGACAAGTGGCAACCAGCGACTATCGTGGACAGGACGGCACCTTATTCCTACCTAGTTCGGTTGAGAGATGCGAATCTTACCTGGCGTCGCCACGTAGACCAGCTCTTAGGTCAAGGTGCAGCAGTTGACAGTCAAGATCGGCAGTCTGATCTCTGTGGTCCAGAGATAGGAGTGCCACACCCATCAGTAATTGAACCAGTCGACGAGCAGTTACCAACTCTAGCGCCTAACCCTTCTCCGGCTACAAAAGTAGTTTCAGATCCAGGGCCATCTGAAGATTCCAGTTCTACTGAGACAACCACTCCAGCTCCAGCCCAGAAGCCTATTCCAGTTCCACGCAGATCTAGTCGGGTGTCCAAGCCTCCTCAGAGATTGATTGAGCAAATTTGAACTCTGAACATTTAAACTCTTGTTGACATTGTTACTGACTTTATTGTTATTGTTCCTACCCCAATCAGCTTAGAGGGGAGGTGATACACATGCATGCCCCAAAACGCAGAAAACTGAAGATGGGTTACTTACTGTATGTCCCTGGCTTTACTTTTTATGGCGTCAATAAAGGCAGTGTCACACACTGCAAGTTTTCTTGCAGCAAGTCTCGCAACGCCATTGACAAACACGGTGTAACACCCCTGCTATGGTCAAAATCGTTGCGAGACAAGATACTGGAATTGTTGCAGAAAGTAGAATTGGGTTCTACTTTTCGCAACGATTACAGCAACTTTTTTTGGCTTTACGAGACTTGCTGTACGAAAAATTGCAGCGTGCAACATTGCCTAAAGAGTAAGAGTTTGTTTTTTATGTAGGGTTGTTTTACTCCTTGGTCTCGAAACTGTCTATTTACCTTTAGTATAGCTTAGGATCATTACATGATCCATCGCCATCTGACACTTTTCTTATGACTTCCAAGTACGTTTTGGGGCTTTTATGTAGATATATTTTCACCTATTCAAAGCTTTAACCCTCGGACGTACACGCACACATATACCCCCACCGTGGTATAAGGAATAGGGGAGGTGGTTGCAACGCTTCGCCTCGGTTTTTGCGGTGTTACAATATTTCGGAAATATTTACCTCTATTGGACAGCTTGTGATGTACAAGATAAAGTTTGTATTTTAGGTTATGGCGCTGCAGGGCTTTCGTGACATCATCCAAAATGGCCGCCCAGATGGCTGCCATGTTGGCATTACCTAAAAATTCCAATTTGTCGGAAAAATGCGGAAATTGCAAAGTTGCAAATAGCTTTTGCGTACGTTGTAAAATATGGTACAATTAAACATGTTGCTTTCGGTAACGTTTTATACGTTTTTTTTTTCACCAATCGTTTTAATCAAACATGGCTTGACCTCATGATATCTATGTGTCTCAAGGACAAACGAACAGCTATTGAAGAGAACGCTATGTGCTAATACGAAATGCTCTTGAAAAAATCGGAGAACAACCTTAAAGGGAAAGGGGGCAAGGCGGGATACACCTCCCCAGACCCCCTCTCTTATACGTCCGAGGGTTAATCTTGGTGGTGTTTTTGTTTTGCAGAAGCGTGACATTCTTACCTGCAACTTGAGTCTGTATTTCCTGTATTTGTTCCTGGGTCAAGTGTTCGTTGTAGATTTGCATCTGGGTAATCCTGCCATTCAGGTACCTACTATCGCCATTTGTTGCTCCCATTCTAACTTTAACCTGCGTGGCCAATTCAAGACCTGCTCCAATGTTTAATGTCTGAACTGCGAGTCCATCAAACCATAACATAGCTTCGCCTGATGTTTGGTTGTAGGATGCACCAACAAACCTCCAATTGTTTCCCAAATTGCCGTGCTTCAAAGAAGGAACAGTGGAGAAGTCTCTTTGTGCGAAGCGGACGAACAGTTCCCCCGATTTTGCCCAAAATTGCACTCCCCAGTTACCACCACTTGCCTTGTAGCTAAAAATAGGCCCGTCCTGGCCCTCATATTTTAGCCAGCATAAAATAGTCATCGAGTTACGTACGTCCAACTTTCCTCCATCTGTGTTTAAGAACTCGATGTAGCTATTCGAGGTTCCAGAAAATTGATAAGAACCGTCATTTTGACCATGAGGTCCATTTGCCAAAATAACCCCACTGGGGATCCCTCGGTCTACTTGGCTTTTAATTTCCTCAGTACCATAGGCGCCATTGAGAGGAAAATAGGCAACGGGATCTGGAACTTGATGAAAAAGATACTGATTATCTTGACTGCAATTGTAACAATAAGTGTAGTAACTCTAAAATTTTAATTGGCAAGTGCGGGCATGGATGGATGTAATTGAAACAATAACTTGAAATAATAATAATAATAATAATAATAATAATAATAATAATAATAGTAATTTATTTCTATAGCGCAAAATCACTACTTGTCCTAAGCGCTTAACAATATATAAACATTACATATATAAACAATCCTAGACTAGCTAAGTTACATTTCAATTTTAGAAAAGTTATAGGTATTATAATTAAAGAACAAAGACAAAAGACACTACAAATTATATTTGAAAAGTAAATGAAAAGAAAATAAATAAAAGGTACGCTATAAATTATATGCAAGCCTAAAAAGTATAGTTTTCAACACTGAAATGGTCACTCAATACTGCATTATAATCAACTAAGAATCAAAGGCTCCTTAAGGTGGTCAGACACGAGGGGTCATGTAGCAGGGACATGTCGCAGCGACATGTAGCAGGGACAAAAATTTGTGTAGTACACACTGAGGGACATGTAGCAGGGACGTGCGCCGGGGACATGTAGCAGGGACAAAATCATAGCGCTTGCACACGCATGAAAATGTTGCGAGGGCATGTCTCAGGGACATGTTGCAGCAACAAGTCCCCTCGTGTGAGCTGATACTTTCATAATTGTGCAACACCAATTTTGGGGACATTTTGTCCCCGCGACATGTCGCACGGAGTTCAACTTGTTGAACTTCATGGGACACGTCGCAGGGACAGAATGTCCCCAAAATTGGTGTTGCACAATTATGATAGTATCAGTTCACACGAGGGGACGTGTCGCTGCAACATGTCCCTGAGACATGTCTCCGCGACATTTTCATGTGGTGTGCAAGCGCTATGATTTTTTCCCTGCTACATGTCCCCGCTACACTCCCTGCTACATGTCCTTCAGTGTGAACTACACAACTTTTTGTCGCTGCTACATGTCGCTGCGACATGTCCCTGCTACATAACCCCTCGTGTCTGACCACCTTTAGAGCCAACCCGTGAATTTGAAATGCTAACGCGTAACGCAATATTGCGGTAACTTATGTTTTCACTCTGTCACGGTTCAATATTTTTTTTAAAATTAAACGTAAGGATTTTTGGCAAACGCAAAAAATAAAAATACGGTAAATCACTTTCATAATGTTCAGTCCGAAGAAGAAAGAAAACAAAAAGGAAGAAAAAAAAGGACGGCCCGAGCGACATTCGAACCTGAGCCTTTCGGCTGTAAGTCCGCGCTTTACACCACTCGACCACCGTGACCACTGACTTGAAACAGGATAAATTTTATTACTTGAAGGTAGATAAGGTCAGATAACCATCAAAATGCATGTCTCAGTTGAAAATTCCTTTTAGATCGATTTTAACGTTGCATTAAAGACTTCAAATGCGAAACATCTTTAAGCTTATTGTTGTTTATATTCGTTTACACCAATTTAGTTATTGTTATCGCTGGATTCACGCTGTTCTTCTTACAAAACGCATTCGTAACAAAGCATTACGTCACTAAGTTTACAGCTGATGGAAGGAGTGAGCGAGTGAGTGACTCATTTGCATATCTGTCGCCGTTACCGATAACCCGTTCATTACGCGTGCGCGTACATTCACGGGTTAAAAAGGAGGTGAAAGGGATATGGAGAGGAGGCGGGATAAGAAAAACACGTCTTACTTGAAGCCAAGTTACGAAGACTGAGCATGAGGATCACATGCTTCCATAAGTCACGTGATTACCAACTGACCAGTGGGGGAGGGCAACCAATGGCTTCCTTCCCAATACCCAGACACCCATAAAACAAATTCTCCTAAGTACTAGTCAGAGGAAAGGCATAAAAAGTCTATTCGCAAGCAAATATTTTATTTATGCCTTTCCTCATCCCTAACAAAAAGGGTGGGGGGGGGGTACCCAAAATGCTGTTTTGCCTGAGCACTGTTTGCTGGGCAACAATAAATGATACACAAATGTTGGAGTAATATGGCTATGAGCAAAGGCTCATAGCCGCTTTTAATAACTCTAGATCAATATCGAGTTACAATCAGCATTATCCATAATAAGAGATTGATATGGCCCAGTAAAGGTGAGGGCACTAAAAACGCCACAAGCATCATGAATCAATGAATGATGCTGCCTCACCCCAGGCAAAACACCACAATCTGGAATAAGGGAAATTAGGAGAATCAAATAAATTGATGCAAAGGAAATGATGCTATGTAGAAGTATGGCCGCCCTTGCTGACCACACCCCCACCCCCACCCCCCTTTGGTGACCATGCCTCTCCAGATCTGTAATACAAAATAGAAACTATAAAGACGATGAGATGGTATGGCCACCCTTGCTGACCACATCTCTCCAAGTCTATAATACTAAATAGAAACTATAAAGACAACCCTTGCTGACCACACCTTCCTCCCCTTGCTGACCATACTGTACCTCTCCAGATCTGTGACACTAAATAGAACTATAAAGGCGATGAGCAGGTATGGCCGCCCTTGCAGACCGCAACTCAACTCGCCCCAATAGACCGCCCAAGATGGCTGCCATAGCATGGCATGTGTAAGAAAGTCAGTAACCCAACTCAAGAAGACAAACTGGGTGTGCGAATATACTTCTGAAAGGCATTCGATTTCCGGCGCCCTAAAAGACGTATTTGCGCATCAGAAAATCCTCGATCTGCAGTATGGGAGACAGTACCAATTCTAAAGCTCGGCCCTTGTAACGAGAAGGGTCTAGGTCACACAGTGAAATAGCCAGAGAAAGTTGACTAGAAAATTTTGTTCTGGATACGGGAGTTTCATCAAAAGCCATGAAAAGGGGACCTGTCTTGTCACCTCTTAACCTAATATAGCATGAAAGCAAGTAAACAGGGCAACAGACCGGTTGACGGAATACTACAAAAGAAAAGGGGCGTTCATTGTAATAATGCTTGAATTGGCCAAACGTAATCCTAAAAGCTTGAATTACCTCTGAAGCATCAACTAGTTTAGTAAGATGGCATAACTGAAGGGGAGGAGGGGAGCTTGGTTTTGGGGCAAAGGTAATTTCGCCTATGCACAAGAATGCAAAAAATGCTAACGAACACGTGGCTTGGAACTGAAAAACATTGCAACTTGAGCCAGGCAGCTTAGGTGCGACAGAGAGTAACTTCTGCAAAATTGGGAGCGTAATCAGTAAACGGAAACCAATCTTGCTATAGCCCTTAAGCATCTAAGATATATAAAATACTTTGGTAGGGTCTACAAAACCCATTAGTTTGTGTGAATAACCAAGAGCTGAAACGTAAGTGGTGACCGTGGATGGAGCATAATGCAAATTAAACATATATGCGATAAAAAGAACAAAAACCGATGGAGAAATTGGTAAAGTAAAAAAGGCCTCGTGAAAAACGGCAATGAAAACCTGAGTGAAAAGCTTCCAAGCCCGTTTGTAAGTAGGGATGTTGAAATTTTGACCGTCTCGCCTTTCTCTAAGCGAAAATTGCATCCCAAGGAGATGAATTACACTATTCTTACTAATGCTTATTTATGAGCGAGAAATGCGATCACCTCCGCGAAATCGCGAAATCCAGATTTTGATCGATGCTTAGAGAAAGTCGTTTCAATATGTTCTGATTTTCTTAGTTATCAGTCGAAATAGAATCTTACAAATATTCGAAATTTTCAAAAGAGCGATGGCTTTGCAATTATAATGATTTATTTTTTTTCTGGGCCGAATGCCAGATAATTTTAAATAACCTCGTGTGTGAAAAATGCGGAAAGGGAAAACAAAAGAAGTAGTTCGTAAGATTTTGTCGAACAAAAGATTGCCTTAAGAAAACTGGACTGAACAGTGAGAGAGGAGCTAGAGTTGTGAACTGACAGATCAGCCTTTTGATCGGATTCTTCAGCTGTTACGTTCGACATTGAAATCAGGGGCGAATTGTTATTGGATTTCTGAAAAGAGGGGCGGGGAGGGGAGGTCTGCTTTTGAAAAACATATCATGCAAGCCAACTCTCTTAGTCAAAATATCCTGCAGCTGCGAAAGTCAAAATTGTTTTGCAAAATCATTTCCTGCATTGACATAGCTAAAGGAAAAGCGAAATAAGGCCTGATAACAGGTTAAATTTCATGTTTAAATTTTGACCGTCTTGCCTTTCTCTAAGCGAAAATTGCATTACAAGGAGATGAATTACACTATTAGTAAGAATAGTGTAATTGCATCCCAAGGAGATGAATTACACTATTCTTACTAATGCTTATTTATGAGCTGAGCGAGAAATGCGATAGCCTCCACGAAATCGCAAAATCCAGATTTTGATCGATGCTTAGAGAAAGTCGCTTGAATATGTTATTTTCTTAGTTATCAGTCGAAATAGGATCTTGCAAATATTCGAAATTTTCAAAAGAGCGATGGCATTGCAATTACAATGATTAATATTTTTCTGGGCCGAATGCCAGATAATTTTAAATAACCTCGTGCGTGAAAAATGAGGCATGGAAAAAAAAGTAGTTTGTAAGATTTTGTCGAACAAAAGATAGCCTTAATATTCTTGCCCTTAAACTGGACTGAACAGTGAGAGAGGAGCTAGAGTTGTGAACTGACAGATCAGTCAGTCTTTTGGTGGGATTCTTCAGCTGTTACGTTCGACATTGAAATCAGGGGCGAATTGTGATTGGATTTCTGAAAAGGGGGGGGGGGGTCTGTTTTTGAAAAACATATCATGCAAGCCAACTCTCTTAGTCAAAATATCCTGCAGCTGCGAAAGTCCGAGTTACTTTGCAAAATCATTTTCAGCATTGACATAGCTAAAGGAAAAGCGAAGGACAGCATGTGAGAGACAAGACCGTTGCTAAAATCAAAATTGCGTCCCAAGGAGATGACTTACACTATTCTTACTAATGCTTATTTATGAGCGAGAAATGCGATCACCTCCGCGAAATCGCGAAATCCAGATTTTGATCGATGCTTAGAGAAAGTCGCTTGAATATTATTTTCTTAGTTATCAGTCAAAATGAAATCTTACAAATATTTGAAATTCTCAAAAGAGTGATGGCTTTTCAATTGTAATGTTAATTTTTTTTCTGGGGCAGTGCCAGATAATTTCAAATAACCTCGTGTGTGAAAATGTGGAAAACAAAAGTAGTTTGTTAGATTTTGTCGAAAAAACGCAGAAACGTGGAGAAATATCCTTTGCTCGAGTTCCAAATCCACAATCTAACAGGTTAATAAGCTACTATATTCTTGTCTTCTTGTATTCGAATTTTTTTTAACAACAACATCGTAAAGAAAGGAGAAGTGATTTAATTTTAGCAAGAATCAAACATAGAATAGCTTGTTATAGCGGCTTCTACTACCGGTTTAACTTCAGGGTGCATTCTTTTCTAATGAAACAGATTCCGGTGACATAATTTTACTAGAGTAATTTCGTTGCAAAAAGAGACTTAGTGCTGTTTTTTTTTTAAGATAAGCGTACCTCCATTGACGAGGATTCCATACAGCAGTACTATCAAGCCTCGTGAAAGAAGCCAACCAGCTATTTTCTAAACAGTTCAGATCAGCTGATTAGAATATAGTTAAACACTGCAAAAATGAAACTTCTTCAATTCCACTAACCTTGGATAATAATGGGGCATCATGGACGCCCATTTTTCAACAGACAACGATAATGCCTTCAAACTTCAAAGATAAAATGAATGCTGCCTCTGTTTACTGATAAAAAAAACTGGGTCTGCTCTTCACAAACAGCGAGGATAAGAAGCCACCTGGAGGTTTATTCGAAGAAGTCAAATTAAACTTGACAACTTTTAATCGGAATTCCTTAGAGACGTTACTATTTACAACTTATGTCAGGGAACGGTATTGTCTAAAAAACCGTGAGAAAAAAAATAGACGAGAAATTTAATTTCTGGGTTTATTAATACATGTACTCATGAGTATTGTGAAAAAAGCGCGCCTGTGGTTTGCTTTATTATCGGTTAATTAAACCAAACAAAGCTTTGCACTGGTCATAATAAATTAATTGAACCTTTTAAGCCGCAACGTCAAAACAAAAATTCCCACATCGAGGGAAATTGTCAAAGTACAAAGAAAGTTCATCTTGGGCGATTATTATCTAATTGAAGGTCTGAGAGTATAGCTTATGATGAATTTTAGGCCTTTTTTATTTTTTTCTCGCTCAGATTTGTCCATTTTTCGCATATGAACTACAAATTAGTTTCAAAACATTCTTCATATTTTTTTTCTGTTGTTTTTTTCCATCATTTTCTAGAAATACCGTATGCAAAAAAAAAAACAATCAAAGGCTCCTATTGTAACGCAATATTGCGGCGAGCTTATGTTTTCACACTGACACGGTTCGATATTTTTTTTAAAATGAAACGTAAGGATTTTTGACGAACGCAAAAAAAAAAAAAAAAAAAACACTTTCAGTAATGTCCAGTTCGAAAAATAAAAGGCTGAGCGTGAATCGAACCCGGGGCCGGCCGAGTGCAAATCCCGGATCAAAGTAACTCGAGTAACACGTGCGCAATTAAGACTAAGTAAGGGTTAGACAATGGACGCGAGTGTTCTATGGGATATATTGCCTCGAGCATAGATAGAAGGCCACGAGGGCGTAGCCCGAGTGGCATTTCTATCCAATGCGAGAGGCGCTATATCCCATAGGACACGAGCGCTCATTGTCTAACCGTCTTAGAAAATGGTCATATCCGCGAAGAAACTGTATTTTATGCAGATTGTATTTGTGAGCGTATTTTAATTGTGTCATTCACACTTGGGAATCACGTTGTTATTTTGTTTTGGATGTCGCCATGGTAGAATTTTACGAAAAACAATGCTTTTCTTTCTTTGGAGCTCTGTTTATTCTTTGTTGTTTTGATGGCTCATTTGCTCCGGCTATGAGCCAGTATACAGAGCTCGAGGAACTTGAGGCCGTCCTTGCCACTCAAGAGTTACTTGCTTTTGAGAGCGTAGACATATCCGAGTGCTTGGGGGATGAATTCGATAAAAGTGCACGTTTCCAAAAGCCTACCACAGTGAACGACAATTGAACAAAGAGTCTTTCGTTTAATTTTTTTCTAAAAATTGTTAAGTCAAATTTGGTTTTGTTATTTTGTTGATCAATCTCTTGCTTAAGTTATGTAAAGCGAAAACTTCAAATAAAATTGTCATTGTTATAACTGCAAGTTGTTTTTGTTTAAATTAGCAGCCTGTAATTCATAAATATGCTCTATATACTCATTAGTATGCTCTATTTTCTCATTAGTATGCTTTATATAGAGCATTCTAATTAGGCTTTTAGACAAAGGAAAACAAAAGAATTCGTTAGTATGTTCTATATAGAGCTTACTAATGAGTAGTTATTTTACCCCACAATTTCCCTGGGCTTCAAAGCCCCCCGCCTCTTTACATAATTTAAGACAGTTTATGGGATATAGAGCACACAAATACTGGGCACTGATTGGCTGAGTGGGTGTGACCATTTTCTAAGTTTTATTATTTAAAGGTAGATACACATCAAAACGCGTATCACGATTTGAAAATCCTTTTAGATCGATTTTAATGTTGCATTAAAGACTCCAAATGCGAAACATCTTTCGGCCGGCTAGCAAGAACTCACCTCTTGCTGCCCAAAGCTGTATTTCATGTGCACAACGGACCCATCTGCCACTGTCGCAAAGAATGTCGACAAAGCGGTGGCGACTATATAACCCTCAATTCCTCAGTTGTTGTGAGGATTATGTAACTATGATCATGTGTGAACATTGTTATTGAATTTATTTGCTGTTGACGAGAATGTTCACAAAAATTTGCATACTTTATAACCCAGAGTACTCAGTCATTTTATTCAGTGCCTAGCTCACTTGTTGGAAGCATGGAGGATTCATCGGAAGACGAATAGCGATTTTTCTAACGCAGAGTTCGGAAAATGATGCTTCGGCAGAGATCAAAGATAAGGTTGGTAACTTTAATCATTTCGGTCACTTTTTTTATCCCCTGAAAAACTATTTTTCATTTTTCATTTTAAAATAGAGCACAGATTTAAAAGACCAATTACATCTTTGGAGTGCGAGACGGTTTGGAAAAAAGTTGGGTGTCAGATGCCAGCCGTAGAAAATGGGAGATAAACTAGCCCGCGCACACCCAGATTATCTATAGTTGACCGAGTTGACCTGGTTAGCCGAGCCAAACCGTTTATATGAGAAAAAGTTGGCTAGGCCAGCCGGGTCACCCTGCCATCGAAATTAGAGGGTGACCCGGCTAGCCGAGTCAACTTTGAGATTCTCATATAAACAGTTCGTCGCGTGTTGTAAGGGAAAGTATGAAACTTGGCTCGCCCAAGGTATCTCGAGTGGGCGGGTGACCCGCCTACCCGGGACAACTTTTCTCCATATAAACAGGCCCTTAATTAGTTCATGATAGTTTCGGCCACTTTTGAGATTCGAAAGACATTATAGATGAAGTACAGCACTAGCTAATCAAGTTCAGTTTTGTAGGTACCTACATCACTTGAATAATATGTCTCAGGATTGATTCACTTTGATTATAAATTGCCCTCTGACAATTATAGAGAAAAATATTTTGGTGACAAAAATCATGCGACAAAGAAGTTAAAAAAAACAGTGTTGTAGTACTTTGTGTTTTGGTCTATTCTTTGGTGAGTTATCATTCAGGTTAAAAGGTTTAAAATTTAATATGTCTATTCATTCTTTTCAGTTGAATTCTATTGATTGATTGATTTATTTATTGTGTTCTGTTCAGGAGCCGGGTGAGCCGGGTAATCGGCTTCTGGTTCTGGCGCATTCTTTAGTGAGTTGTGTTATTATTTTTTTAATCAGACGTACCCTGATGATTCTTTTTACCGTGTGTAAATGTTATTCTTTTACCGTGCCTAAATAAAGTTGATTCTTTTTACCGTGCCTAAATAAAGTTATGATGATTATTTTTACCGTGCCTAAATAAAGTTATGATGATTCCTTTTACCGTGGGTAAATAAAGTTATGATGATTCTTTTTACCGTGCCTAAATAAAGTTATGATGATTCTTTTTACCGTGCCTAAATAAAGTTATGATGATTCTTTTTACCGTGCCTAAATAAAGTTATGATGATTCTTTTTACCGTGCCTAAATAAAGTTGATTCTTTTTACCGTGCCTATATAAAGTTATGATGATTCTTTTTACCGTGCCTAAATAAAGTTATGATGATTCTTTTTACCGTGCCTAAATAAAGTTATGATGATTCTTTTTACCGTGCCTAAATAAAGTTATGATGATTCTTTTTACCGTGTGTAAATAAAGTTATGATGATTCTTTTTACCGTGCCTAAATAAAGTTATGATGATTCTTTTTGCCGTGCCTAAATAAAGTTATGATGATTCTTTTTACCGTGCCTAAATAAAGTTATGATGATTCTTTTTACCGTGCCTAAATAAAGTTATGATGATTCTTTTTACCGTGCCTAAATAAAGTTATGATGATTCTTTTTACCGTGCCTAAATAAAGTTATGGTGATTCTTTTTACCGTGCCTAAATAAAGTTATGATGATTCTTTTTACCGTGCCTAAGGCCTGGGCAAACGTCGAATCTAAGTCGCGTCGAATTTATTAAAAATAGGTTGGACAAAGAGTCGACTTAATCCCAGCGTGGTAGCAAACTTCGAACCTGCGTCGATCCTATTTCACAAGTTACACTTAATTGTCCCCGCCAACAACACATTAACCACACAGTTTGTTTTTGGCCAAGAGAGAAGTTTATTTCCAGAACGAAGACACGAAAATAAATCATACAACATCAAAAGAAATAAACCTCTCTGCCACCAAAACCCGGCCAAAAACCAACCGTGTACAGAAAGGGAGAAATCGCTAACTAAGAAGATTATGTATTGATAAGTGCCAGACGTAGTTGATGCGCGAGGGCAAGCTTGGATTCCAAACTAAATTCTAAATAAAGCTTATAGGCATCACTAGACCAGTCGCCATATAACTGGATAAGTTCCCCCGGAACGCCGCAGCGAAAGGCCCAAGAGGCGGCCCCTCGTCGAAAGGAATGACCCCTGAAACTGTGTGCATTGGACACACCAGCCTCAACGAGGCATGAGCGAAAATTTGACACGAAACTACGCTTGGTGAGGGGAACGAGACCTTTGGGGCCTGTCAAAAGAAAAACGGGACTAGAACGGCGAGCGGGAACTAAACGAATCATCCTAAAATAAGCGGAAACGGGGCATAACGGCGAATCAACAATCCTGAGTAACGGGATGTGAAGACGGCGCTCGCCAAATTGAATAGTTTTTGTACATTTAAAAGTAACAAGGAGACCATGAGGAGTGACAGCCACATCACCACGGGTGAGATTGCGGCGAGGATCGAATGACGTAGCAGACTTAGGTACAATGTTAGCAAGACGCGCCATGAGAAAAAATGTAAACAAAAAGGCACAAAATAGAGTCGACGAACGCGGATCACCTTCTAACGCAAGAACACGGGAAATGCTGAGTAAAATGGAAGGGGTAACCGGTGGGGCCCTACACGGAGTGTGCAAGGCATTGCGAGCGATGCCACGCAATGTGAGGGAGAGAATAAATTCTTTTGTGAAAGGGTAATCCGCGCCCGAAAATAAATGCAATAATTTGACACCGCTTAAATAGTTCCTAATTGAAGCGGGAGTTAGAGTTCGACTTAAAAACTGCACGTAAAGACAAACAGTATCCAGCGTAGCTGGGATAGGATCTAACGTAAAATAAAGGCAAAATAGGTAAAAGGCCTTAAATTGAGTTCGAAGATTACTGAAAGTGCCAGCACTATATGCGGAGCGCTGGGAGTGCTTGAGATCCCGTCGAAGACGCCTGAGTTCTCTGAGCCCTGAAAGAGTAAAGTTCCAGTGTTAAAAAGTGCCGTAAAGGCGGAACAGTGCATCAGGGACGGGAACTTCGTGGCAGTGATCGCGCTGAGCGCGCTGTAAAAACTGTTTCTTCGCGGAGAAAGAGCATGAATCCCATCGAGACAGAACATCCGCTAACTTATTGGAAACACCGGGAACATGCACTGCACGGACTTCAAATTCGTAAATCGCAGCAATGTAACATATCTCACGTAAACAAGAATTCATAAAAGGGTTACGACACCGTCCAGTATTCACCACAGTTACGGCCGCTTCGTTATCACAACGAACAGTGAGTCGCAGTCCTGCCCAACGAGCTCCCCATAATTTTAAGGCAACGACGATTGTTAAGAGCTCCAATGAACTGATATCAAGTGTCTGTTCAGAAATAAAAGACGGGAAAACGGCGTGGAAATAATGGACATCGAACAAACCACCACAGCCAGTAAGACACGCATCGGTTGAAAACACTTCGTCCGGAGAAGTCCACTGGGCAGTGTTTATCATGGATACGCCGTTATACTCCCGCAAGAAACGGCGCCACCACATTAAGTCCTTCCTAAATTCCGCTGTTAAGTTAGCGTGGTGATGATTGTGCTTCAACTTGCCTAGGAGGGCCAGAATCCTAGCAATGAAAACCCGACTTTGGCGAACGCACTTAGAAACAAATATTAATTTGCCAACGAGAGACTGTATAGAGGTTTTTGTGGCAGTGCGTTTAGTAAGCCACTGTTCAAGCAATTGCTCAATTTCGCGAAGACGCTCTGAACTCACAGACAACGTAAACTGGGTCGTGTCCAATTGAACGCCCAAACAAACCATCACAGTTGAGGGCGAACAAGATTTTTCACTAGACTCTTGAAGCCCGAGCGACGCTAACAACTCCCCTAAGGCTTGAAAATCAGTGACGGCCGAACTAGACGGAGACACACCGATAAAATCATCCAAATAATTGAACAACGAGTGTCCCTGTTGTCGAAATATCCAGGAAACAGCTGAAGTGGATCGCTGACAGGCCATAGCCGCAGAACGTAAACCCATGGTAAGAACTGTGTCGAAATAAAATTGATTGTTCCAGGTATACCCCAGTAAATGATAGTCTCGGGGATCCACAGGAAACTGACGATAAGCTTTTTTGAGGTCACGTTTGTAGAGCAAACAACCAGGACCCAGAGAGATCACAGCATCAACAATGGAATCAATGGTCGGATATGTCAATGAAATCGGCTCGCCTAGATAAGAGTCACTTGGTATTCCATCATTTACCGAGGTACCGCATGGCCAGCTTAAATCGACAATAACACGGCGTTCATCCGAATCTCGCTTGGGGACAGTATTAAGAGGGGAAACCACAAAGCCATCGGTGAACGGTACATCGTCAAAAGGACCGGCAACCCTGCCGAGCGATATTTCTTTGTTCAAATATTCGGTAACCTGTTCCGGAAATTGAAGAGCACCGCGGTGAGTGCGAAGGTCAAAAATAGGTAAAACGGTTGGCACAAAGCCTGCTGGCCAGCCAAATTCTAAAAATTCACAAACAACACTGTCCTCATAGGCTTGAAGGAGTTCTCGCCAGACAGAAATATTTAAAGCGGAGGGCACAGTAACCCTAGCAACTAAAAAATTGGGCGCACCAGTGTGGGCCACAAAGTTATGAACATCTCGATAAGAATAACAAACCGCACGAGGCGCAAATTCATATGAAAAACTAGACTGAAAACATAAACGTGGACCGCGAACGGGCGTTGTACAATCAAAACTTGCCACTGTATCACAAAAACGGCCAAGTCTAGGAGATAAATTGTCATGTTCCTCAGAAAAATTACGAACACTCCTATCCACAGACGATGCATGGTGGAACAAGGTGTTCGGGTCAGTTAGTTTTTTGCCTCCGAACTAGCATTACTAAAGGTACATTCGGACGAACCAGCGCGATGTTGCTCCTGTTTCCTTGATTGTACCCAGCAATCGGAGCAAATATGTCGTAGCCACTTACGTTCGCCGCGAAGATAGCCATAGTGGGCTTGCTGAAACGAACATTGTTGCCTCTGAAAATCGCGGCAATACAATACTGCGGTGGAATTCGAAGAGGTCGAAGATCCTCCACTTGTAGACGATTTTGTCGTGTTGGGATGCCCGTAGAGAGTACGGCTTTCTAAATGAAACAAGGAATCGCCCCACTGAAGTAGACCGCGCTCGATTTCGAGGAGAACAGCACCGTGGAAACTAAGTACGGCTTGCCACTCGTACTGCTGGGCGAAATACATTAGGGACACCAAATGTTTAAGCCGGGCGGAACGCTCGTTCTCCACAATGTCGGGGGATTGGAGGATCTGTCCGTAGCCGGCAACGAACTCCTCCAACGTCAGTTCATCATATTTTATATCACGGCGAGCATTAGTTGGACTCAGGAAGCTATGTGGCCATAACTGTGGATAAAGGACGGTTGTCGTAATCTTAGATTCCTTGCCAGATTTTAAGGACTTACCACCAGTGGATGCACTTTTGTCTTTAACACGGACGCGCGTGGACGGCTCAACCTCGTCATGTTCCGATTCACTGTCGCTGGACTCGACCAACCCAAGTTGAGCGACGCGTTGATCAGCCTTTTGTGACAAGTCTTGCATGGCGCGCAACTCGGGCAAGGTAATCCCTGAAGCAGCCGCACCGCCAGCGTTTGAAGATGAAACGGGAATCTGGTCGTTAATGGGCGACTGTTTGGTCAGTAGAGCTCGCAGCTGTTGATTATCCGCCTGAACTGCCTGAAGTCCCGTTGTAAGGGAGTTAACCGCCCCTACTAAAGACGCCAGAGTGGCCTCAATAGATTCAGTTGGTCCATCGGCAACTTGCGTTGAACGCGAAGGAGGGTCGGTTTCATCTGCCATAGCGGAGACTGCGGCAACTGATTCGGGTCCCGTGCAAGTTTTTCCATGCTTTCCAAATGCATGGTCTGAAAGCAGGGTCCTGCAGCCGGTACAGCGACGCGATTTACCCATTATAAATATAGAAATACGTAAAGAGAAAAACTACCAAAGGTACACTATAAACTGATCTGCTACGAGATTGAAAGGAACTGAAATACAACACTATGTACGTGTGTCTATAATAAGAAAGCCATGAATAGGGGGTGTGTCGCATGCGGTGCCAATTAATCCCTTTGAGAGCGGAAGCGCCCAAAGGAAAACCATTAAAACACGGGAATAAGCACGTGTCCTCGTGCTATTCACTCGATGCGCGGCTGGTTACTGCTAGGACTTGCTAGCGAAATGCCGAAATACAGTGCTCGTCGGGCCTTTCTTTGGTATTTAATTGTGAAAAATAGAAAGAGAAGACTCGCATTACATACAGCTCTGAGAACAGTGTATCAGAGAGACGACAGCTATTGCTCAAAGTGAACATTTATTGCAAATAGGGAATTCGAATCTCAAGCATTTATATTTAGTGTTCGTGAAACACGAAAAACACATTTCCATCACGCTGTGTGATGCCAGCAATGACGCTCGCCATTCCCGGTCGTGAAATTGTCTTTGTACAGCGCATGCTCGTCGGGGGGGGGGGGGGGGGGAGGATAGCTATTGGCAGATGGGGGACGGTCGGTATTTTTTTGACGTTTGCGCAGTCCATCACATTTGAATCAATTATTTTGTAATTTGCATGATTTATGAATTGAGTTCAGCGCGTGTTATTTTGGAACGGCGTTTGCTGAAACGCCGAACCACTGTCGCATTATCCGACTTAGCAAGTCGAACTTATGCTGGAGTCGAACCAATTAAAACGTACGACAATCACACCCGTCACTTTTGTATGGGAGTCTTCCAGGATACAATCCAAGAGCGTCACCCTTAGACTGCTAGCTGAACCTTCTCGGTCAATCGAGCGGGAGAGGAACTGCATTACTTTCGCTCGCTCGCCGCTCAGTCGATCGAGGATCGCTTATTTGTTCAACCGCTCGACTATCCAGACGGGGAGTGCTAGCAGTCTACGTCCCCCTTCCCAGCAAACACACCTTCCCTGACCTATCCCCCCTCATTGTCCTAGCGGTTCAGTGCTTCTAAAATCTAAACCTTTCGAAACATTTCGAATTCATCTCAAACATTGTTTTAACAATAAATTGTGGCGTTGTCGAAGTGGAGGGAATTTCAAACTGAGGGATGTTTTCCAGTTATAGCCAAGAAAAAAAATATGAAGGCTTGAAGCGTTTGTGCCTGACTTTATTTTTGTAAGAATTTTGATCTTGGACATCTATTTTCACATCTGCGGTCGGGATCTACGGCTTTGTTAGCACAGGGGTTCCATTTCTTTTACTCTGGCATTTGCTTGTTAGTCAAGATGCCTTTTGGGTGGAAGAATTGCTTTCTCAGCTTTGTTTACCTACAAAAGACACCTTGGTGAAAGGCGCTATATTTCTCGAAAACGTTATCCTTTTTTCTAATTTAAAAAAAAAACAAAACAAAACAATAGGACTAATTCTATTCATTGTAGCTTTTCGAGTGGTGTTTTATGTTTGAACCCTTTGTGAACGTAAAAGCATCAGTGTTTCTTTAAACTGTCTGTCAAATGGCATACATTCGTAGATTGTTTTTCTTTTTCATATAGCAACTGTTTATACACCTACTTGTCAGTCAGAATTTTCCCTCTGAATCAACAGTTTTATTCACGGTTTTTAAAAGCTGAAGTCGTAGAATCGAAGGCACAACGAACATATATATGTTGGACCTGGCAGAATGGAGTATCGATCGATATTTTTTGCTATTGTTTCGTTGACTGTCTTTGGACCTTTCGAATTCCAGAATCTTGTCACGGTTAGTTAGCATATCATAATAATATTTTTATTTTTCCTGTGAAAACGGAACATATCGGGGACGGAAGAATAAATCTGATGAATTCTCCGTAGAACTAGAATATGAATATAAATATCATTTACATTTGAGTATAGCGTCAATTAAAACATTTTATGAAGTTCTAATTTCCACTAAAGGAATATTTAAAAATATTTAATATCAACAGACACAATAGGTTTCATTTGAGTGAATCTCACTTAAAACCATTTTGTATAATATATAGCTATAGCGGCATCATTATAAACAACACTATAGGAGTTATAGGACAGCAATGCTCAATATATATAGCTTTGATTTGAATGTTTACAGGGCTTTAGGATTTCATACACAGACTTAAAAGTTAGAACCAACTTTTCCAGCATAATAAACAGTAACACTGGTGAAGTACTGCTTAATAGCTTTCATTTAAATGGTCACACTGTAGGATTTCATCCACAGACACAAACGTTAGATTGGACCATCTTGTAGTAGTACAGCAAAATAAATAGTACAACAGAAAAAACTGCTTACTTGAAACTTCCATTTGATTCAGTCAGTCACACTTTAGGATTTCATTCACAGATTTAAAAGTACTATAGAAACGTACCGATCAGTAGCTTTAATTTGACTTTCACACTTTAGGATTTCATCCATAGAATTAAAAGGTAGCGCCATTTTCAGAACAGCACATGTATAGTAAACAGTATAACAGGAAGTTCTACTCTGCAGTTACGATTACCGCAGATTTGCATGATCAGATTTGATTTCATCCAAAGACTTCTCAAAAATGGAATTGCAACTAATCATATTTCAGGTATCTGGTATTTCCGTTATTTTTATTTATTATTTCATTAAGATAATATTAACTGTCTTTGAACGATTTCAGGCTTACAGTCTCTCCGACGTTCAAGCCACCTATGATCTCTATACGAAACGATCGTACGGCGATGTAAGTAGGCAGTCCATAGAGCGGTCTTTATTTGAGTGTCGTCAAATTAAAATCACAGCAATTATTACTCTGGCCAATCACAACAGAGGCAGGCAATCCAGATGAACCAATCAGAACTCGAAGCAAATATATGTAGCCGGCGCCAAGCGCGGGAAAACGGTTTTCGTTTTACTTCTGATTGGTTGTAAAGTGGCGCGAGGTTTTTAGATAAATCACGTAGCAATGCAAACAAAGCAATCGCGAACTGTACTTTCGACACACAACTGAAAATTGCTCTATTACACAATCACAGTACAACGTTGTTTGTAGAGCAAAAGATCGAATTCATGGGCACTATTTCAAACTAAAGAAGTACAGAAGTTCATACTTGCTCTAGGCTCAATGTTCCTTTTGGCCAACATCAAGGAAGCGGAATTTTTAGCTGGTCGGCTGTTCTGTTTTCGGCTTGTTTTTAGGTCACCTACTAGGAAAAATAACTTGTAGGGAAAGGTCAGTGCTGGGGCGTAGCTAGAATTTTAAAAGGGGAGGTCACACTGTGTCGCACCCAGGGTACTTACCATATTGTCATGTCGACATTCACGGTGTGTTTTACTAAAATTATCTCATGGGGGGGAGGGTGGGTACACGGATACCATAGGGCCCCCTAGCTACGCCCCCGCAGTGACTCTTGACCCTCTGTCGCCCATGGCCACCCAGCCAGGTTCGATTCTTGTCGCTGGTTACGTTGATTCGTTGGTTGGCTGGTTACGTCCGCGGGGTCTGAAATTAAAATTTGCCCTGTTTCGTTTTGTGGAATGAACTCGTTTCCGAGCCGTTCGTGCTTCGTTAACCTTCTCCACAGAAACATTTATGAATTCTATGTGCGCTTCTCACTCGCGTAAAAACCAAGTATTTCGTCCTAGAGAATTCAAACAAGATTGCCTTTTCAATTTTGATTTTGTTTTTAGGGCACCTACTACGGAGACTACCCTGTGGGGAAGGGTCAGTGTACTCTCGACCCTTTGTCACCCATGGCCACCCAGCCAGGCTGGATCCGTGTTGCTGCCGCGCCTGCAGTCTATCGGAAATCTCTCGGATGTGGAATGTGCCTGGAGATCTCAGGCAAGGGTACCGGAAGTGGAAATGACCCTATTGTTGGAAAAAGAAAAGCCGTGATAGTTGATCAGTGTGCAGCTGGATGTGGAAACGGTAAGTCCCGATGTAGTGTAGTGTCATTGCTCTAGTTTCCAGGTCCATTTGCTCCTCTTAGACGACGAGGCCTGAACACGATAGCAACTGGACCTAGTACCTAGGCCCTGCCGGCTAAAAGAGACAGATGGCTCCGGGAACAACTTTTATCAACTCCTAAATAACATCATGCTAATGTCCTAATGTCACGATGACATCAAATTCTTATGTGTCGTCCTGAGTTCAAATCCCTAAATTCATGCTGCGACTCAGTTACAAGTTTTGTTCCTTCATCTTAACCAACCATACCATTCACTTCCTCAAATCATTGCAATAGTAGTTATCCTTACCTCGATCAAAGTTTCCGTTTTATGATTGAAGTTGATTCATTTTCAGATGGAATGGACTTATTTATTCTTGGTGATGACCGATAGAAAATCAATTACGTTGACACTGACTGCTCGACGATTCCATTTACTTCTTTAAATCGTTGCACAAGTAGTTATCCTTACCTCAAACTTTTCCGTTTTTAGATGGAATGGACTTTTTTATTGTCGGCGATGGCCGATGGAAAATTGATTACGTCGCCGTTGATTGCCCGACGATTGCAGGGAGCGATGGAAATGTACGGCTTCGTTTTCAGGGAAGTAATCCTTGGTACATCAAACTACAGGCCAGAAATACCAAGTTAGTTGAATCTCCCTTATACCCGGGGAGAACCAGACACCACCGTGAAGGGGGGAGTGTGGGGGGCGTTTGTTGTTGTTTTTGGTTGTTTGGTCATGCAAATACCGAGCTACTACGTAGAACTTTCCTGTGTTGTTTGTTTTTCAATATTGCGCAAAAGATACATGTGGGCTTGATCTTTATATTTTTCATCATTTATAGAGTTCCAACTGCTGGAATTGAGACCCTTGTGAATGGCAAGTACCACTGTTTGTCACGTGTCACTGACAACTTTTTTGTCGGCTCCGGCCTGGGTAAATTTTCACTTCCTCTGCGTGTGCGTCTTACTGCCATCACAGGAGAACAGATTGAGACAACCATTCCTGACATCAGAAACGACATCAGTTATCCAACCAACGTGCAGTTCACGGGATTTAACTGTGCACCCGGAAGTAAGTGAATTCGCAAACAACTTAAAAAACGGTTACCGTAAAATTGCGGATCGCCGATATAAATATTGTTTTTTTTTATATATTTTTGAAATTTATGAGCGTCATGTTTTGAGAAAAATGCAGTGTTCATCATGTCACGAGCGTGGGACAGGAAAAAACAAATCTAAGTCCCTGACAGGAATCGAACCTATGACCTTCCGCACACCGGTCGGATGATTCCGTACACCGGTCGGATGATTCCGCACACCGGTCGGATGATTCCGAACACCGGTCGGATGATTCCGCACACCGGTCGGATGATTCCGTGCACCGGTCGGATGATTCCGCACACCGGTCGGATGATTCCGAACACCGGTCGGATGATTCCGAACACCGGTCGGATGATTCCGCACACCGGTCGGATGATTCCGAACACCGGTCGGATGATTCCGCACACTGGTCGGATGATTCCGAACACCGGTCGGATGATTCCGAACACCGGTCGGATGATTCCGCACACCGGTCGGATGATTCCGAACACCGGTCGGATGATTCCGTACACCGGTCGGATGATTCCGTACATGTAATGATGGATGTAAAATTCGAATCTATGACCATAGTTAATAGAATAAACTGGTTATGAAACTCAGTCAGTCCTTTGTTATATAAACGTTTGAAATGCAAGGCTAGTACAACGGAAATTAATGGCAGGTTTAATGGCCAATATTTCTACTAGTAGAACTAGTCTTCTACAGGGCCAGCGTAGGAGTGAAAATAATATACAACGGCTCTTAAATTTGAATTTAGATAACAAGTACATGATTGGCTAATATAAGATTACATGAAAAATATCTAACTAAGTTGTAACAAGATATAATGACGTATATAATGTAGGCACAAAACAATGGCTAGTAAATCTGATAATAAAATAAAGCATATCATAATTATCGTAAATACAATCTACTTCAATGTTCATCACGTCTGTTTATGCCTTTAGGTGTTAGTGTTTTGCCTTTGTTATATGTTTTTGTTTTCCATTCCTTTTGTTCGTTTGCCTCGACCGTGCACAAAACACAAAAGGTATTGAAATGCATATGTGCAACTGACCAGTAGAAATATTTGGGCTCACACGTTAAACAAAACAATGTGCACGGTCACGGTTTTTTCAACATAAAACAAAGCAGCTTTTTACACTCTTTTTGAAACTTGTTGAGCTTCATAACCAGTTTGTGCCATTAACTATGCTATGACCTTCCACAGACCGGTCGGATGCTCTAACCACTGAGCTACGAGAGACTCGTGGCGAGCAAGGCCATATACTAGGTTCACACACCGGTCGGATGCTCTAACCACTGAGCTACGAGAGACTTGTGGAGAGCAAGGCCATATACTAGGTTCACACACCGGTCGGATGCTCTAACCACTGAGCTACCAGAGACTTGTGGAGAGCAGAGGCCATATATTAGGTTCATACACCGGTCGGATGCTCTAACCACTGAGCTACGAGAGACTTGTGGAGAGCAAGGCCATATGCTAGGTTCACACACCGGTCGGATGCTCTAACCACTGAGCTACGAGAGACTTGTGGAGAGCAAGGCCATATACTAGGTTCACACACCGGTTGGATACTCTAACCACTGAGCTACGAGAGACTTGTAGCGAGCTGGGCCATATACTAGGTTCACACACCGGTCGGATGCTCTAGCCACTGAGCTACGAGAGACTTGTGGAGAGCAGAGGCCATATACTAGGTTCATATATGACATGCGTCCTGCGTAATGCTAGAAGCAGCGATGTTGAAATTAAGCGTCATGTGAGGTGATAAAGAAAAAAAATATGGTAAATGTTAAGCTCATTTCTTGTACTTCATTTTTAACTATTTTCTTTCTTTACATTTTCTTTATTTATAGGTTTATCGAAAGCTCATAGTTTTTTAGAAAATATTCTAACCGGAGAACGTTTTCGTATATATTTCATTATTATGAATTCTGGTTACGGGTCTTCAATTTTCTTATTTCTTATTCTAATCCATATAGAGGACATTATACAACCCACATCACTGTTCACTTAAAGTGCCCCTGTGATCAAATTTTTGATTTTCATTTTTTTTTACATTTTCGTGTACAATTAGACTTTCTTACTCATCTTGCCAAATTTCAATTCATTGCGAACATCAGAAGTCATTTTATTTTAACATTTATTTCCGAGAATTTACGGCGCCATTAATCAACCGTGTTCCAAGGCTTGGTTTCGAATGGGAGAAAGTGACGTCAAAGACTCAAACATACCTCACGGGTTGAAATTATAATAAAAATCAGCATAGAAAATTGCACAAAGAACATGTCCAAAGTTTTTGTTGCCAGTTTCGCGTGATTTATAATTTCAACCAATTTTGACCCAATATGGTATGAACTCTCGTATGCGACCACCTCCCGTAAGCGACCACCTATGCTTGACATTTTGGGTGGTCGCTTACGGGAGGTTCAACTGTATCGTCATCCTGGGGTTCATAATCGCCACTTTAGAAACGAGAAGGAAACTGGGCCGAGTGAACTTTCGCAACGACTTCTGGGATCGTTACAGGGGGCGCTTCTTTTGTCTCTGTCCCCAGTAACAGTCCCAGAAGACGTTGCGAAAGTTCACTCGGCCCAGTTTCCCTCTCGTTTCTAAAGTGGCGAATTTCGTGTATGACAACTGTAGTATTAATTTAGGGCCGTTTTGACCCAGAAGCGTCAAACTCCCATTGGTTGCACGCAAAACCTCGTTTACAAAAAGAGGCTAACAGTAACTTGGAAATGGCATATTGAAACGCTGAACTAATCTCGTACCGAGATCTTCTCGATTCTATAGGAATCTAACTACGAGATAAACATTACTACGCCCTTTGCCTTGTCTCCTTTCTTTCATTAGACACAAGTATCTAAATCTAAAGGGTGACCGCCTCCGCTTAATAGAGGTGACCTCTCAAAGGAGGTCAAGTTTTTACACTAAGTATGGGGAGCGATTTCCGGGGATTTGTTAAGTGACCGCTTAATAGACGGTGACCGCTTAATAGAGGTTGACCACTCATTAGAGGGTGACCGCTTAATAGAGGGTGACCACTTAACAGAGGGTGACCGCTTAATAGAGGTTTGACTGTACTATTCATTGTTCTTTACAATTGTCATTAGGTAGCCCCTCCAGCATTAACTGTTTCGGTCAAGGTGATCAATACCCCTATCCATCAGGCGGGATGCTCCGTAAGTATCTAACCATTTACCATAATTTATCGTCAACTTGAAAGACAACTACAAGTACGTTAGTCTCCTGCACAGCCGTTATCTGTGTCATCACGCGACGCTCCTATTCACTAAGGGAGAAGCGTTGCGTGACAACACAAATAACGGCTTCGTGGGAGACTATCAGTGCATGTCGATCCTCTTGATGGTTTCTGGGATTCAGCTGTCTCACAAGGACCTTATTAACCCTTTTACTCCTAAGAGTGCTAATAATCAAAATTCAATAAAAATCCCAAAAATAATAAAAAACAAATGGCGCTATGCAAAGATACTGCCAAATAGATTTTATTTGGATGGTGACATCATAGGATTTCGTAGACAGACTCAAACGCAGAACTTAACTACGGTGAAAGGGTTAACCCAGTTCTCTTCTTGTGTTCATTTACAGCAAGTGACAGCAAGCAAGCAAGCGAGCAAGTTCAGTTGCGGCAAACTGGTTTTTAATCCTCTTTCAGGCGGTTGTGAGGATCCAAAAAATGTTCCCCATTGCCAGTAAACTACTTTAATTCAGTTTTCAAGAGATCAGTAAGATCATTCTGGAACCAATTGCTTCAAGAGAATTTAAATTAATAAATGCATTAAATGTTGACGGTTGTTCTGAATCATTGTCTGAGACTATGTTATTTTTATAGCTGAGTTCCAAACCTCGTACCCTTTCTCCTCGTAAGTCTTCTTTTCTATTGAGGTTATCTTACGCGTTCTGTCCCACCGACCCCCCCCCCCCACCCTCACCATCTGCGTCCAACTCCCCACCCTCCCCTCCCGACAGCGCAACAAAATATATGCGCAAACCTTATGTACCAGTCAGTCAGTTAAGTTTCAAGAAAAGTTTACAGCAGATCGATGGAAGGAGTGAAAATTTGCATCCTTCTCCCCGTCTGCTATAATTCATAGAGCAGTTTTCAATTGAGTGTGAAAAGTAATTACACAATTGCTTTGGTTCTTCATTGCAACGCTTTGAGATTGGCTAAAAAATCTCGCGCCACTTTCTCGATCAATCAGAAGTAAAACCAAAACCAGTCGTGACTTGCTCGCTCAGAAGATGACTATATTGATACGCCCACCTTAATTAAAAAGGTAAAATTAGCCAAAAATGTCGAAAACTAAACTCTTGCTTATTAGTTTCTACCTTTACAATTTATTTGTTTAATTCTTTTATTCCCTTTAATCTGTTACCTAGTCCTCGTCCATATTTACAATTTTTATTTCATTTATTTGTAAACTTTCACTTTCCTTAGTTAATAGCCTTTGTCTTTATTTCTTATATTTTGTATGCATTGTCCCGCCTCGAATAGCCTTGCTAGCTGCGGGCAATACTTTTGTAATTTTATTTGTTTATTAATAAAGTTTTGTTGTTGTTGCTGTTGCTGTTGTTGCTCGCACGCGTTTTCCCGCGCTTGGCGCCGAGCTCTGATTGGCTCATTGGATTGTTTACGACTTCTGTGATTGGTCAGAGTAATTACTTTGGTTTTGGTTTTATCACACTCAATTGAAAACTGCTCATATCCACGATTTAAAAAATGGAGAATTTTTTTTCGTGATGAATTTCCCCTGTCTATCACAATAACTTTTTTTCAGTTGGCGCTAACTTACGTTACCCACCACAGTTCATCACACGCGCAGCTCTCTGCGGTAGGGCTGTTTTGCCCGAATTCCCCGCTTGCCCCGCCATTTTGAAAGCGGAGAATTCCTGGAGACGAGGTTGCCCTAGTGGTGATGACAAGACAATGAAATAAACCAAAAAGCGCCGCCGGCATATAAAATCTGGGGTGAAGATTGACATCGTCATAACCGTTAAAAACGTGCATGTCTGAGATCCTGTTTAGGCTTTCGTTAGAGTGTATTATTGCATAAGATTTCAAATTCTGCGCAGTTCCTGTAGAGCATCCCAGAGGTAAAAGTTGAAGATAAGCACAAAGACAGTGTATACACATCTCAGGATGCCGAGCGCACGATTTTATACTTCGCTAGGAGTCATTCTCTGTTTATTGCGTTTCTTCCCCGAAACAACCCAAAGCTCACCTGGATACGGTATGTTTGTGTTCAATATTTCATTTCTTTACATCGTCTGTTTGCTCCTCTCACTTTCCCCGGCTCCCCGTTTCATGGAGATAAACAATCTCGTTTTCTTAGTAGAATTCCTCGCATGGTTATTGTCTGGTTATTTTATGAGGGATAATCTAACATCATATCAGGTAGTTTTGTGCGATAAAAGCCTATGAAATCATTATGAATTACTTCATTGTAGCCGGGTGATGAGATTTTCATTATTTTATAGCTTTTTCCATCTTTATCTCGCATTCTGACAGTCGGTATTTATATAAACACAAGCCACAGCACGACGTGATAAAAGTTGAAACATTTTATTGCGCATTTATCCTTGCTCCCAGCCTCATTTTCCGAACATTTTATTTGATGATTACCGCTGATTATTATCGCTTATAGACTAAGAGTTCACAACACGCGAGTCGTAATGCATTAACCTTCGCTTCCAAAGGATGTATATGTACGTGCGCAGTTTGTATCAGCGCTTAATCTGTTCTATTAACCCTTCCCACCCGTCGATAGGATAATGAAGTCGAAAAATCTCAAGTTTCATTTTTATTTTCTCCATAGCTTTCATTTATTTGAATGGTCACGATTCAAGGTTTAATCCACAGACGAATATTACAGCCACCACCGGGGTTGGCGGGATTTCATCCACAGACTAAAAAGAATTAGAAGGGCTTAGAAACAACCCTTACAGCATATACATAAGCGACATAAGAGGAAAGCCTCTGGCACGGTAGACTAGACTAAAGCTAATATTTTGCTAACAGTTGTATATTAATTCATGGCAGGATTCTTGACCCAATTCAGACGTAACGACAGGGGTGAATTGTTAACTGATCCATACACAGGATGAAATGCAGACATCCTGAGGCGTAGAGATTGTGGTATTAAAAACACCGATACGGTTACAACCAAAATCATGAACCCGCATATTTTCAAAATTCCGAGACCCTGAGACAAGCGAAGGAGACGGCCTTAGGGAATGGGGAATGGGGAACGAAAACGATCTTGAAAGGGGCTTTGTGACATTTTTAGCGTTACTTTAAAAAGCCCAAAAGACATCTTTATATCAGTGGAAACCCAAACACAATGTCCAGTTTTGTCTAAAACTATTCTACTAGTTCTCTAAAAGTAAAAATAGGTGTCTTGGGCCCGGGGAGGGGGGGGGGGGGGGGGGGAGGGGGAACTCCGATATAAAAATGACGGGGGTGCTGGTCGGAAATTTTCGAAATAAAGAATCTCGTTTGATGGGCGTGGCTCAAAAGAATTTTTACCCCTAAGAGGTACCAATTCTAAAACAACACATGTCATATTCTGTCATATTTTTTCGGCTGAATACCCTAAAGTATCACGATTCTCAGATACCTTTGTCTGCTTTTGAGACGTCAATATAAAGTCGTATTGTCGTCTCAAAAACCAGCCTGTGATTGGTTGAAAATTTCCCGCGGCAATTTAATGGGTTCCTTGCGTAGAAAACCAAAATTTTAAATTTATTTTCAAAGGAGGGGCAAAAATGTTGATTACTTTGTCAAGTTTGGCAGATAAACAACGCTGTATTCAATGCAACGACCCTTTCTATCGAAAGTTAGCGATAAGATGAGTTTAAAAGCTGCTTTTGTTCGTTTGAATGGTTTGTTTACATTGAGCTGTGCTGTGCGCGCGCTATCACGCCATCATAATTTGAAAAAAAGTTTTGTGCTAAAACCTCGGCAAGTTTCCGTTATTTACTAATTTTTTCGACGTTTGTAACTTTGAAAAACTTCGAAAAGATGTTCTATCAAATTTGTTCTATTTCAATGGGCAATTTATAGCGTGAAAAGTCCGTGTTTTTTAAACTTTTTTGCAAAACAAAAATATGATAACGCGTACAAAACGTCGTGTACGTCAGCTCGCTACTAGTAAGAATTTCAGCTTTGATCAGCACAAGTTATCTTCAGTTTTGCTTTCTTTTTGCCCGAAAAACAGTTGAATCGTGATACAAAACTAATTTCGATTTTGAGGCGTCAATACTGTATTATATTGACGGCGTTGGAAGAAAATATATTCTCCGTATTGGGCGGAGTCGCGAAGCGACTCCGCCCAATACGGAATATATTTTCTTCCAACTAGCCGTCAATATAATGCAGTATTGACGCCTCAAAATCGAAATTAGTTTATAAGGTACCGCGATAAATCTAACGGTGGTCATTTTAGATTTTAGTACGCTAAGCGGTACCAATCTACAAATTTTGACCCCTAAAAGGTACGACGAGCACCCCGTCATTTTTATATGGGAGTTCCCCCCCCCCCCGGGGGTCTTGGGCTACAGATGACCTATCGCCTTGCCTTGGAAAACTCGCTAAAACTCCTATTATGGTGTATTCTCTCTTTGAAAATTCACTTGATATCTTCCACTAACTTACTACGGTAGACTGCTAGCAGTCTCTTTTCAGTCAATCGAGCGAGCGAGCCAGGAGCGAGATAATCACGAAAACTAACTTCGGCTAGACTGGAGCGAGCGAACGCAAGCTCGGCGAGACTGGAGGGAGCGGCGAGCGAACGAGCCGCGGAGGCTCCCCTCTGCTCGCTCGGTCGATCGCTGATCGCGTATTTGCTCGCCCACAATGTGCTTCTGATCCTATATATGCCCCACTTCTAACCTGGTAGAAAGGGTTTGTTTATATTAAGGTTTTGTAATTTGGAAAATCAAACGTGATATTTACGAAACAGCTTACAATCCTCGCCCAACCCTCTTTAACAGTCACCCTGTTTTGAGGGGGACTGCATGAAAGAAAACAATGTAGACCTACCATGGCTTCTACTTAGGGAAATATGGTCAAGTACAGATTCAAAAAATCAGGATGCCGTAACACCTTTATTAAGCCCCCAGGGGGCTTATTTACTTCACGCTCATTTGAGCGGGGGGGGGGGGGGGGGCGGGGGGCGGGGGGGGAGGGGGGGGGAGCTTAGTGGAGAAGGAAGTTAATTGAGGGGTGGGGGTATTATAGTTTAACTAAACGCGATGTCATCCATGCTTTCTGCACGTGGATAAACGTCCATATACCATACTTTGATCGCTCAATGGAGTGCTATATATTCATGTTAACCATAAAAACGATCATATTTTAGTATAAGTACCGGTAATATTACCACCAACGCACCTGTAATACAGTCGGTCGTTTGTTGTGTTTGTTGTGAAGGGAAAGAGACGGGAGAGTTGGGGTTAATAAATTTCCTGCTCCATATAAGGTGTCAGAGAGGGGGGCTTCATAGAGGATTTGTGTATTTTTGAAAGTAATGTTTCAAGCTCTGGGCATTTATTCCCGCTCAAATTTCTGATTCACTGGCCGAGGGAATAAATAGGTAAGCTTACTGTTCAGCTAGTGGAGTAAAATGCCGAAATTTTTATCAACAGTTTTTGAACGTAACAATCACATCTACAAGTTCGTTTTTCCTGAGGACGATAAACGCACTTGGTATGAGGCGGAGACGCTCTGCAAAACGGCGGAAAACGGTCATTTGACGAGCCTCGTTTCGCCCAGCGAAATCATATGGGTGGACAGCGTGATTAAAAATGTGGTACAGGGTTCGAATACTAGGGTCAAACTATGGATCGGAGGGAGCGACCGGAACATTAACGACGTATGGGATTTTGTCGATGGGCAACCCCTCCGGTACAACGTTGTTCCCTGGGCCCCGGGTCAACCGAAGAGACCCCTGCAAAACGTGAACTACGAGTACTGTGTCAGCTTGGAGTTTCAAGGAGAGAGGTCTGTGTGGTATGTTGATGATTGCTTTGGTGCACATGGATACATCTGTAAGGCGGATGGTAAGCAGAACTGTATTTTCCTAAAATTACAGGATAGTATTCGATCAAATCGTCCGCTAGTCTGATCATCCCCGGGACATCCAACCTCTTAATCGGTTACAGTATACCTTCGGGGGTGTCCCCAGTGTAACAGCTCTAGCGTCTCGAGATTACTCGAGATTACTCGAGATTACTCGAGATTACTCGAGATTACTCGAGATTACTCGAGATTAAGGCTTATAGGAGCTGGCTATCTAGGTAAACCTTTCATTCTCTAATTAAATGAGTTGTCGAATTTTTTACGAAGTCTAAATGCGAACGTCAGAATCAGTTTTTGACTGCTACAACTTAAAGCGATGATTATATTTTGCTAATTTGATTTGTTCACGGGTTGCCGGACCCCAAGCGCAAAAAAAAAGATGACTGCATTTTTTCCCATATTCGATTTCAGTGAGAAGTTACAGAATATTATATAGGGCGAAAAAAAAATGGGGTAATCGCAGCTCTAAACGAAAATATATATCTATATATATCAGAATTTAAAAAGTACCCGTAACTCTTTTTTTGTTTATATGTTAACCTAGCAACTCACCAAATTTGAGTAAAATTGAACAAATTCCTCTTGAGTTGTAGCTCGAAAGTGTCCCCTACAAGCCAAAAATCTTTCACTTTGAGAAAACAGCGCTTAATAAAATATCGCCCGTCGTAAACAAACATATGGTCAAAACGTCATACCGTCATTTTTCTGTCAATTTTCATTCTTTTTTGAATTTTTTTGGATGAAAGATCATTCTGAAACCTTTATTTTGACTCCCAAAAACAAATTTAAAAAAACTGCTCGATCTAAGCTGAGAGTACTTTATGGGAGCATTCAGAACTGAACTTGAATGAAATAGTAAGAGAACGAATACTTAGAAGAAGGAAAAATTTAACACAACGAGGGCTAAGAATACCTTTTTTAATGCACAATGCCATCTTGTAAATAGTTTTAAAGCCTAGGACTTTTGAAAAATTTTGTGAATTTTAACTAGTCATAAGTTTTTAATTGTAAATATTGTTGTTATTATTATTATTATAGTTTATTATTGTTTCATTATTGTAAATATTATAGGACATAATTCAGCCTATTGGCTGCGACGTTTTATATAAATAAACTATCTATCTATCTAAGACCAATAAACAGTACTTGATACCAAGCAAGAGAACCCCAGGTTGATATTTCTTATCTTTCTAAATTTCACAAATTCCTCTCCCCTTTTGAAAGCGCAAAGGGCCTGGGACGAGGTTGAGTGAACTGTAGTCGGAACGCGCCCTGTGTTAACGTTTGTAAACTGAAATGAACCTCTACGCCGGGATCTAAAATTCCAAACATATTTCGCGCCATCATACTCATCATTTATGCTGTCTCTCTGCAGAACTAGCTGGAAGGCTGACAGAAAAGAAGTTCGGATACAGTAAGTTTTATTTCAACTAACAACGTAATGTTCTCTCATTCTAAACTCCTTAGTATTAGAAAGTCCAATCAAAAAAGGGCAATTTTTGAATTACTTAGTTGCATGTAAGGTTATTCCATCGAAAAAGAAGTTCAATGCACTATTTTTTAAAAAAACTTTGCACAGTTATTAATTACATCTGTTCATCAAAATATATAATAAAAAGAGTGGGTCACCATTCCTGATGTCACGTTATAGGACTGGAAAAGGTGGATAGCGCTATCCATAGCATAAATCACTATCCAGTGAATAACACAATGGATTTTGTTAATACTTGATCCACTGGATAGTGATTTATCCGGTGGATAGCGCTATCCACTTTTTGGGCAACCGGGGCCAGAAGTATATAACTTCTTCACTACCTCTTGATGGCAATATTGAAAATCCTAGCCTTGAGCGAGAGGTAACCACTATTTCCGGAAATAAAAATGTGAGACATCGTGCTCGTTTAGGAGATAACGACCACTTATTTATCAAGCGAAATTATCCTTAAAGGGAACCTTCTTGGGTTCGGAATGCGCGCGTGTCGAGAAATGCAAATGACGCAAGGTATTATGCGTAGTAGTGATGCACAATGCAATAATACGGAATGCCCTTAATTCGTAAATTCAACTTCGAAATCGAATAATATGTTATGAACACTTCAAGTTTTAGTAATGAGATGATTTTGTGCGCATTCAAAAATAAACAAACACGAGTAAATTTCAGAAGCGGGTCTTGGGGTTATCTTTGACAAAAATCGTTGTCTTCGGGCGATAATCGAAACATTCCCGAACACATTCGGTCCCCCCGAAGACGTTAGAGGTGTTATAATTTTTCGGTAACTTCAGAGATTTTCGCTGTGATTTGCACTGGTGTCTCAGTTCATGTTTTGAACCTCGTGTTGTACGAAAACTGTTAGCCTGTGCGCAGACTTGCTGCGTCTCCCCCCTTTGTCGGACAAAGGTAGAAAATGAAGACTATCCTTTTTGTTTGTCTTACATGACGTAGGTTATGTAAAACGCCTTGTGTTTGAACGCACAATAATTGTTTGTCAGTCAATCTCAGTAATATTTACTTGTATAAGAGGGATCAATTTTCGTACGGTTTTATGATGCAATAAACTAGAGTTAAAACCTGCTCAGACTTTCAACAAGTTACATTATATTACAATTACAAAGAAAACAATTATTTCGAATGTCTCCATGTATTTCAGGCTGGGAGTGGGAAAAGCATATTTACAAGTTTATTCCTTTGCCGTGGCATGGCCTGAGTTGGACTGAGGCCGAAAAATACTGCAAACAAATGGAAGGAGGGCATCTGCTCAGCATCCGATCTCCGAAAGAAAGCCGATGGGTTACCGACAGAATCCGACAAATTCGTCGGGTAATCGGATTCCCCAAGTTTTGGATTGGAGCTTCGGATTTTGGCCACCAAGGAACCTACCAATGGACTGATGAAAACAGGAACCGCCCTGTAAATTTTACAAGGTGAAAAGGAACCGACACAGTCATGAATCAGATTCGTACCCAGGCGACAGTTATGTGATGTTAGGACGAGAGGAGATTGGAAGCTAGTGAGGCGAGACACGCATGTAACCGCGGTCAAACGAGAGAAAATTGCAAAAGTTGAGCTAAGTACTTAAAGTGCACTGTCAATTTACCAAACGTTTTGAAAGTTTACCAAAAAAGTTCTAAGCGTTTAAAAACTATGAACTGCAGAATTGTCGGCGCCTTTCGCCAACATAATTTTGATACGCACTTAAGACGTAAGCATGAAAGCGAGGCCTAAGGACCACCAAACTTACCGCAAACTTCAAAAAAAGTAAATATGGCAGCGGAAACAAGAGCGATTTGTGATTTAGAGATTAAAAATTAACCCCAGAAGATATTCCTGGAGCAGATATAGTAAATGAAAGTCAGTTGAAAAGTGGACGGCGGAAAAACTAACCTTCGGTAAGGATCTTTCGGAAATGCATGAAGCGTCAAGTCTTTCCTATTATCGGAACGATTATTACAAAGCGCAGCGACGCAATATTTGTAAGAGAATTTTTATCGTAGGTATAGGCTGTGCTTCTGCCTTTTTAATTGCGATGTGGCCCTTAGGCCTCGCTTTCATGCTTACGTCGTAAGTGTGTATCAGGCGCAAAGCGTTTTGGTCAGTTTTCAACGGAAAAAAGTTCATCATTTTGAGAAAAATTAAAAGATAGTAACGTCAACTAATTTTTTTATATATATCCTTGCCCATATTTCCATTTAATATTAAATAAAATCCCACTAAATAAAACGAAAAAACGCCTCGGACGTTTGACCGCGGTGGAGACGCGCATGGTGTTACGGCATGGGTCACCGCACCTCGCCCTCCTCGCCTTAATGGTATCCAGTCTCTTCTTTCCCAGTGGCTCTACCCTAAAACCAAACTGGCCCAAGGCCAGGACTGGTTACGAATCTGGGTATCACTAACAATGATTTTATAAGCACCGTCAGCAAAGATGCAATGTCACATGTTCTCGTTTTCACTAAAAAAGGAACAAAAGTTCTACCTCCACACGATCATTTTCCGGTCATTTTACTTGTTTACACTTGAACTTCGAAAAAAGTCACACCATCTATAATAACAATAATTGCCACATTTACGTGATCACTCGTTTTCAAAAAGTTTTCGTTTTCGCTGTCTCCATGAATGCGTTTTCAAACCTTCACGTTTTCAAAAAATACCATTCAGGAGACCGTTTACAGAAGTTAATTTGCCTTTTCAAAATAATCCCTTTTTGGAGTCTGTTTACAAACGTTTGCGGTTTCGATGCGTATAGGGCGTATGCACAGAGCCCATGATGATGTTTAGCACAATGACATTTTTATCCTTTGAAAATAACTCTGTCTTATTGGAAACATTTTCTATTGTTTCTGAACGCCAACATGGCCCGCACGACACATCAAAACGCACAGAAAAGGGGCCAAACGTTTCCGTGGGGGTACTGCGCCGAACGCAACAACTCAATAAACGGATCAGTTGTCATGTAACCGTATCATAATTTTCAGCTGCCTTTTATTTGTTCATTTTACAGGTGGGCGTTGGGTGAGCCTTCATTACATGATGCAAATAACCGTAAGGAGGATTGTGTCGCCATACACGCTGATCCCGAGTGGGGCAAATGGA
This sequence comes from Cladopsammia gracilis, assembly GCA_022457155.1. NCBI lineage: Eukaryota > Metazoa > Cnidaria > Anthozoa > Scleractinia > Dendrophylliidae > Cladopsammia > Cladopsammia gracilis. The sequence goes on along the minus strand of JAJGOT010000005.1, from coordinate 2,353,419 downwards.
GCGACGAAAGATGCATTATAGCGACGCCTTTTGCTTGTAAAACAAGGGGTAAGTCTTCTGCAGAGTATAAAAAGCTGAGGAAGAGGCGATGTGATGTCTCACGACTTTACCGACCGTTTAAATTAAAATCTCTTAACGGTGGTCCATTTCTGTTATCACTGCCAATTTTTCGCGTTTCGCGTTTCACGTTCCTACCAAATTGGTAGAAACCAGCTACTTCATCGATTTCCTTTGCCATAGTTTGGATGTGAAATTTGATATTAGAAAGACGTTTTCCTTCTCTTTCAGTGTGCGCAGGGACATTAGACTTAGCCTTCATACTGGATTCTTCTTCCGTCAGCGAAGGCGACTTTCAAGAAACCAAAAATTTCGTATGGTCCGTGGTCGAACGCTTTGATATCTCGACAAATGGTACGCGCGTTGGAATAATCCGCTCTTCCACATTAGCCAGTGTCATATTCGACTTTCAGTTCAGCGCGGATAATAATATTTTACGCTTGAAAGAAATGGTTGACAACATTGTCTTTGCTGAAGGAGGCAATACGAAAACTGAACTCGCACTGCAATCGGCTCGTACGAACCTTTTCTCCGCCGAAGGGGGCTCACGCCCCGATGTACCGAAGGTTCTCGTTGTGATAACGAAAGGAAAATCAGATAGCCTTCTTGCTGTTGCGCGCGCATCAATGTCGTTGAAGGAAAACCACGTGACTATTGTGGTGGTGGGAATCGGCGAGGAGGTGAACGTGGAAGAGTTACTAACCATGGCGTCATCCGCTGATGACGTGATTAGAATGAACACGTTCAAAGAGCTCAAGAAGCAAGTTAGTAGAATCAAGGATAAAGTTTGTGATGGTGAGTGAGAACATTAAAGTTACTTTAACCTTGGGTCACCTCTGGAGTAAAGTACAGTTGAACAGTACTTTTAGTCTTACAGAGGATTGAATAGGCTCGATTTCCGCCGCTCTCTCGAGTCCGGTCTTTGATCCTCCCCGGGGAAGAACAAAGCGGCTGGTAATCGAGCCTAGGGATTTATCGGCCGACTGATAAATGGCTCTTTTAATGAAAATGAAGAGCAAGATATTCGATTCTGCAAAAAAAGACATCATAATATTTATACTTAGGCAAGGGGAAGGGGCTTTTTCTTGTTAAGAGTCCCTATTAGGGGAGACCGCATATCCCGTATCCCTGTTGTTTTCACACAAAAAGACCCACACTATACTACTAAACGCTTAATGACTGGTCCCGAGGGAAACAGTGAATTTTGTTTCCCGAGAACCTCGATGTTTGTCGAGGGAAACATCGAGATTCGAGGAAAACAAAATTCTCTGTTTCCCGAGGGATCAGTCATTAAGTGATTTGTTATATAGCAACACAAAGCACTAGCACTCGAGGCAAACATGACAAACATCAATCGCATCATAATCATGCCACCTTTTGTCACGGTCTGATTACTCTCTGACGTCAAAAATGTTGCCCGCTTTCACGCCCGCTCGTGGAGGTTTGGCGGGAAACAGTTTGTTTGTTAGATGTCATGTGACCATGAATCAGCCTATGAACGCGCACGTTGTATTGAGAAAAACTACAGCTATATAGCAATGTTATTTATTTCCCTAATATCCCATATATACCTCAACACCGGGCCGATTATCAAATGTCACAAAAACCAAAATCTTTACGTTTGTTTTCAATTTTCAGAAACTATAGCATTATAAAAGTGTCACCTTAACAATTCTGAAGAGAAAACTGGGCATACATGTATTTATCTCATGCCTTTCATGCTTTATTTCTTCAATCAGTTTTATGGTCGCCATGTTGGTGGACTGAAGAGGTGCACAACATGGCGGATGCATACTAATTTTCTGAAATATACTTTCTACATAACTTTGTTATGAAGACTACTACAGAGCTGGAGTTTTTATAATAGTGTCTTTTTTGCCTATTTTTAATGCCCTGGAGTTTGGATGTTTGGTTAATGCAAGCAAACTTATTTTGACCTAAAACCCATAAGTGGGCTCAAACGTGCAAATGTCTCTTGTACGCTTCAAAACAAGCTTCCGATTATTCAATTTGCTAAGAAGTTGTTACAGCCATATTTGTAAAATCAAGATCAAAATATTAACCAATCAATTCGCTAGAACAACTTGCATCCAATCTCGAGGGACTGAGGGATTTCCAAATATGGTACTAAGCAAAAATGAATATTCGGAAGCTGTGAATGCGCGTTACACGTTTCAATCCACTTATGGATTTCTGTGAAAACCAAGAATACGGGGTTGGGAAGGCTACTGATAAGATAAACCCACAGAAACATTTTTTCCGATAAGGCAATGTCTCTTGAAAGTTTTTTATTAATCTTTGTATCATTTTATTTTCTTCAGAAATGATCAAGCATCAAGACAGGTATATACTCTAGAGACTGACAAAAAAAGGAAAATTATAAACGGAGAAAACTGACAGTGCCATGGCGAAATGTATCACGCAAGAAGCAAGAAATCAGCAAGAAAGCAAAGGCATCAATCATCCAGTCACAGAGTTCAGAGGTTCATGTGGTTAACAGAATATCGGCTCTTGACTATTTATTTAGGCGTTTAAGCGATCTACTGTAAATCTTCCTATCTATGTGAAGAGCGAACTAGCCTCTCCATATACCTGCGATCTCCTCCACCTCACTCTCCCATGCTTGCTCAGTCCTATATTTAGCTCACTCCTTCCACGTTCGAGGAAACCCGATGGTCTAGTGGTCGAGGCTATGGCACGGAAGCTTTGCATTTTTTATGCTAAATTAAGACTAGAGCAGTCTTCAATAGAGTGTTGTAAACCCAAAATTAAAGTAATTACTCTGGCCAATCACAACAGACGCAGACAATCCAATGGACCAATCAGAACTCGTAGCAAATAGCCGGCGCCGAGCGCGGAAAAACGCGTGCGAGCAAGTCACGATTCTTTAGGCTTTACTTCTGATTGGTTGATAAAGTGGCGCGAGATTTTTAAACCAATCACAAAGCGTAGCATGCAAAACCAAAGCAATTATGAAACTATTTTCGACACTCATTTGAAATCCGCTCTAACTGCTCTCGCTCATACACAAAATAGCCCGGAAGATGTCAAGTGGATTTTAGAACCCGTTATTTGTTTTAGTGAAAAGGCAACCCGGCCCGATTAGTTTTAGGGCAGAACTTGATGGAATAGTATCCCAACTTTTCAAGTATTTTTTTCCCTCGATAATTTGAAAAAAAAACTGCGAAGAAACCACGATTTGGCGTCAGGAGAAGGGTTGAACGTAAGAACGAGAGTTTCCCGCACCTCTCGGCCTCTCGTCATCTACTGTCACTGTGGCCGAATGTGGAGTATCGAAGAGTTGACTTTTCTGTGCCGTACACGTTAGTTAAGATTTACTCACTCACTCGGTCTTTTCATGCATGCCTGAGAACCACATGAGGCCCCGTTTAGGCCGATTTAGACGGAATTAAAATACGATTTACTGCGCAGTTAAACCCGTAAACTGAACGCGCTGTTTGTACTTAGAAACCCGACGCCGTTCGGCAATGTTGCCCTCGTCAGCGCACAAAACAGACCCAAAAGTTAGAAACACTTTGTACGGCATAGTTATTTTTAAACAACACCGCAGGAAAGTCCTGCACGTAGGTTTTCAAATGGATGCATGGTTATACCGAGGGATTTCATCCACAGACTCAAACGGTAGAATGATTACTCGATTCAAGGAGTTTGACACTCGCAGAAAAATTGTTAAGCACATGCGAATAGAACTGGTGAATATCTGTTAAGCAGTCCCTTGTTTTTCTTATACTAAAATCTGTTGTTCTGTCTAGAATAGGTATTAAATGTAGGAAAACCTTGATGAAGGCTTCGAGCAAAGCCGATAATTTAATATTTGTTTGATATGTTTATTTTTTCATAAACTGCGCTTTAATTAGAGACGCTGTTAGTATTAGACTAAAAACGTATCTTTTCTGTTAAAAGCAATCTTTTCATGGGCTGTACTTTACTTTAAAGAATCTTACCACATGTCAATTTGTATCTGTCTGCTTTCTAGAAAGCTTTTTCATATTACGGATTAAGTTGAAATACCTTTTAATTACCCAAGTAACGTGGTTTTAAAAGATACTCTTGAAATACAATAACACACTGAACACTTAACGATGTTTAATGGCTTGAAACCCGGTTGTGCAATAAGAAAAAGTTGACACGGGATGTTAACCATGATACATGAGCCCATTTTCATATTTCACACGGAGACGTGTTCCATTTTTGTCAGAGATTAACCCTTCTTGTTGCATGGATTAGTCGTTTCTATAAGTCGCTCTAAAAAGGAACAGTAAAATGGGCCAGGAAAGGGATTATGGATGACATCGTTTGTTTTCACTCAATTCGCAAGGTAATTTTCATATTTGAGTGTCTTTGGTGTGTTTTTACACTCGAGCCTTTTCGGAAGTCAGAATTCTTGGATGTCAAAATTCAATTTCGATAATGAAAAACTCGTCGACGCCGGCACAATTCCTAGCTTTATTTATTTAATATTGGTGCATTTCGTGACGTATTTATGTCTCGACAAAAAGTAAAGAAATTTTCATGAGAAACAGTGTTAAATTTTACACGGTTTCACTCCGCCGGCAGCTGGCAGGCTAATATCTCGACGACCTTGTATCAACGCATTTACTTTCACTCGTATTCAAATATTGCCCAAGCTAATTTTCCTTGGAGCTTAATTAAAAGGAAATTAAACAATAGCACAATTATTTGTTTAAGCATCGAAAGGGATATTTCAAGGTTAACAACTTTCGTAACGCATAAAATTTCGCCGCATGCACCTGTGTTTGGAAAACGCCACCAAACGTAAAAGTACAACGATCCGAAACGGAAAACTTTTTTTATTTGGGAAGTCGGTTTGGAGCTAATTTTCTATCGGACACTCATATATATTCAGATGTTTTGTTCTTTTGTAAGAGAAAATATATTCGGTAACTAGGGGTATATAATAAAGGTCTGCGAGAACGGGTACTTTAAACCGCGCAGTTGGGCTGAAAGAAGGTCGCGTTGTGAATCCAGTTTTGCGTTTGTTCCGAAAATTTTGCAACGTTGATTCTGGCAAAGAGTATTCCACGAGCATACGTCCGTTGTTTTCTTTGCTACGTCGTTGTAGAAACAGAGATGCGTTTCGTGCAAGAGAGTGACATTACTTTTATGTCTCCCACAATGTTCTTGGCCCTATTAAAATTCCACAGAGAAATGGCAAATTCAATTCGGCCATTGTATCGGGAGACAATATGGATACTCCGTATCGAGTTACTTAAGCATTGTTTGCAGTTTTTGCATTATTCATTGTTTGGCAATTAGACGGCGAAACAATGAGCAAAGTATGCGGCCTTATTATGCGTCAACTTTTAGTTGGGCAATAACGTAAATGTAACACTGTAGCTATATAAAATGCAGTGACGCGCTTCAACTAGCCTGGCTTTCGGCGCTAAAAGGGCCATAAGTTTAGTGGCTTAGAAACACTCTTTTTGCACTTGAGGGAGAAGAATTTTACAATCAGGTTAATTTCAGAGCGTTTGATCTGAAACACTCAAGTTTGCTTGTTCGATAAAGTGCATTGCTATTAATTCACTGTCAAATTCCTATGAGAATTCAAAAACTAATTTGGCTGTCTCGTCCGCAAAAGCGGGGCTCTGTTGTTTACATGGGTTGACAGTACGCACAGAACTATTTGGAGATCGAGCCAATCAATGCGCTGGAAAACAAAAGCTCTTGAAAGGCTTGAATGTTAAAAAATCAAGTTGAACAAAAGCAAACCATCACTCAATCCTTGTCGCGTCAACTGAGACACTGTACTTGCAGTTTAGTGCTTGAGGCGACAACAGCTCCTTGATATCAAGAGTTTCTCAAGTGCGAGACTTAAAAAGACATGGCGGACACCTCGTTCGTGATTCAGCCGACCTTTTCGGACCGGAAGCCACCTCGCATGCCGAAATGTGCGCGGTGTCGTAACCACGGGGTGGTATCGTGGTTAAAGGGGCACAAACGCTACTGTCGATGGAGGGACTGCAACTGTGCTCAGTGTACTTTGATTGCTGAAAGACAGCGCGTCATGGCGGCGCAAGTCGCTCTCCGCCGGCAACAGACCCAGGAGGAAAGCATGCGTGTTCAGATGGCCAAGAAATCTCCGTCTTTTGTAGCCCCCCATGTTAAACCCGTCCCACAGTTTAACGGTGTTGCAAGACCCTGCTCAGAAGAAACGCAGGCGGTGCTATATCGGACAGTAACACACGGTAAGTGACTGACCGCAAACGCGGGATTTATACGCCGTGTTAGTTTTCTTAAACGCGAAACAAACTATCTGAACACGAGTGTCGCTAAACGCATTAGGAATTCGCGATTTAGTCGCGACTTTCCGGTCATTTGCAGAAACACTTGATCGGCGGGTACAATTTATAAAATGTAGCAAATTGGTGTATGTTTGCAGTTTCTTAACTTGTCAATTACACCCCTCCAAAACAAACACAGAAGCGTTTCATCTCGGAAAGTTTTGGCGCGCCGTTTGCACAAGGATTATCGCTTCCTTTTATCAAATTGTGACAAGGTTATTTTTTGGTTTTGCGGAGAATGCAACTGACGTGTAAGCTATCTTTTCAATTTCCGTGGATGGTGCTTCTTTTTAATATTAATGAGTTAAATATGCAAACATGAACAACACAACATCTAATTAGCCCTTGTTCTATTCTTTTGTCAATTATATGTAAGGCATTTTACCAAGACCATGTTTTCAAGCAACTGAGCAAACCCCAATTTCTATTGGAAACATTTTTTGTCGAATCACTAAAAAGTAGCTTCGGTAGCGTACTTTTCTGGAAAGCTGTAGAGAAAAAAAAAACCTCTAACAGAAAGCTGTCATGATTTAAGTCGGCTATTATATTGTCCCAAAGTTGAACAAAAAGTTTTCTTAACGGATAAAAGCGCTAAAAAAGGCTTATATCAATGAATTTTCTGGCGCTAATAAAAAAGCTTCATTATGCAAAGAATACTAGCACCTAAATGTAATGGTTCAAATTAAATTCGTTCCTGATAGCCTTTTTTCGTCAGCGTAATTCTTTCTATCTTTTCACCAGTTAATTAAGAAAAACATTTTTTATGTACATTAACCAAAAATTCCTTTTAGCTACAAGAGATAGAAATTTGCGTATTAAAAGCTTTCCTGAAGGGAATTTGTTTCAGAGTGGTGTATTTTTCTTTCTTTCAGAAGCCAATTTTGTCAGGAACTTGAGTTTTCAACTAAACGAGCCATTATGGATAATCTCGCAAAAAGCTTTTCCGCCGCACTTAAAATCCTTCTTTATTACGGCGTTTTTATATGTACTACCTTGAACATATAAAAAAAAAAACGTAAAACACGCACGCATAAAATCATATAATATATAGCGAATGTTTCTGAAAGTTCTTGCGTAGTCACGCATTGTATAAGGTGTGGAAACTGAAATTGGTCCGATCGAGAGACGGAACAAGACGAAATGAGCTGCTCAGACAATTAAGGAAACATTTTCTAATTGGAAAGGCCCTTATCTAGCTGCAAATAAAAGGACTACAATATTTTTCGAAAAACTTGTTTTATTTTGCTATTGAAATTCTACAAAGAATATCTCCGTTGCTTAGAAACTGACACACTTCTAAAGTCTGGCGTTTGTTCACCTAAACTCCCAGCGGTTAATTTTCAATCATTGCTTATGTTATTCAAGCTGGATAAAAATGATTTTCTTGTTTGCTGAAATTGGCTTATTGGCCTCCTCCGCCTCCAAAAAGAATATTAAATTGTGTTACCAAAATGGGAAAAATATATATTTAATAAACAGATGATTGAATAATATTTTAAAGCAATACTCTTTAAAACCCCAATTTCAATATATGGAGCGATTTGTAAATTCATTCTCAAACAATATTGAAAAACAAACAGTACCACTGGAAAGTACTGCTCGATAGCTTTCCTTTGAAAGGTCACACTTTAGGATTTCATCCACAGACTCAAAAGTTAGAGCCAACTTGTACAGCGTAATAAACAGTACCACGGGAAAGTGCTGCTCAGTAGCTTTCATTTGAATGGTCACATTTTAGGATTTCATCCACAGACTCAAAAGTTTGATTCACCTTGTACAGCATAATAGACAGTAGCACAGGAAAGTACTGCTCAGTAGCTTTCATTTGAATGGTCACACTTTAGGATTTCATCCCCAGTGAGACGCAAAAGTTATAACCACCGGCCTTACACAGCATAATAAATAGCACCACAGGAAACTGTTTATTAGCTTTCGTTTAATGTTGGCACTTTAGCATTTCATTCACACACTGAAAAGTTACAACCCACCATGTACAGCATAACAAACAGCAGCATATGAAAGTACTGCTCAATAGCTTTCATTTGAATGGCCACGCATGAGGATTTCATCCACAAACTCAGAAGTTAGGACCACCTTGTTCAGCATAATGAACAGCACCACAGAAAAGTACTGCTCAGTAGCTTTTATTTGAATAGTGACACCTTAGGATTTCATCCATTGACAACGGTGTAATGGTGTATGGTGTGCGAGTTAGAAACGCGTATGACATCGTTAGCATACTACTCAATCCCCAGCGAACGATCAAGAGAAATAAACCGAAATATGAGTGTACGATCGCCAACTATCGCGCGATCTGGCGACACAGAAATTTCAGTACAACGGTTTATCACACAGCGCATTCAATTCAACTGCAAAGATTAAAGACAACAAGCAGAAAAAAAAGTAGCGAACTTTCTGTTGAGCATGTCTTTTTGCAGTGTTGCAAACTTCACGGAAACATTTTAAATTTACTTTTTATGTACAACGTGGTCTACAAACAGTCGGTTTTCCCTCTAAAGCTCACGGGAGAGGTTTGAAGCATCGACCCTCCCGCGTGTACCTCGCGCTTGTATCTCACAAGCGTATTCACACTCACTCAACACCTTTTCAGTCTCCCTCAAATTTGCATTATAACTTTGAATTCGCCAAATCGGGAAAATGAATTATTTAGTTGTTCAAGACGAGAAGACATGACATAAAATTTATTAATAGTTGCTGATCGCTCAAATCGCTAAAAAAAATAAAAACATCCTCGGTTAAAAAACAGACGTTCTTATATATCAAACTGAGTGTAACCTAGGGCTTGCAATCGGGATTAAACGGTAGTTTATGAAAATAGACGAAGTTTTGCGCCCAACATAAAATCCCCGGGATAAGGCCTTGGTGGAGTTATTTACGTGGCTGTTAATAATTTTAGTCTTTCTTGTCATCTAATAACCAATGGCTTGTTAAAGCAATCATGACTAGAAATATAAGAATTTAAGTCAATCGACGTTTCTATGTCGCCGGATACTGATTCTTATATTTCTAGTCATTTGTCTCACTTCACTTTACATTAAAAGTGATATATATATATGTTGCTTTCAACCTCGTTCCCAGGGCTTTTTCCTTCGAAAGAGGGGCGGGCGGGAAAAGCCCTGGGAACGAGGTTGTGTTGCTTTTTTTTGCAGAGGCAGAAAAGGAAGTAATAAAGGAGACACTCAAACCAATTCAAGACAAATCTAACGAGATATACGACATCAAAATCAAAGAAGAGCCAGTTAGTCCCGTTAGTTTTGAGGAAGACCGATTTTCAGACACCGAAGAAAAATCCCGCAAAAGGTCTTCGAGCGACGGGGAGAAAGAAATGGAGCCTGAGCACGAGCGTCCAAAACTGCCTCGCCTCTCTCCCCACAGGAAGGAAACCGAGACTTTTAGATCCTCACTGGAGCTACTTCAGCGAATATTTCCTCAGCAGAGTAGAGCTATCTTAGAGCTTATTCTTGGCGCTTGTGAAGAAGACGTAGTGAAAGCCATTGAGTCGCTACTCCCGGAAAACAACCTGCGACCTTTTTCTTTTCCGCTGTCCGTCAGGAGCCTCGGATCGGGGTCGCTTATTTCCTGCGACGGCAGTTCCAAGTCAGCGTTCTCTCCTATTGCAAAGTCTCCACCGTTTGTATATCCGGGAACTCTGTCCGCGCAGTCGCAATCGCTAAAGAGTCCGAGTGAAAAAAGCCCTGGTACTCCCAGCGCATTTCAACCGGTTCATTCCGGGTGCAGTCCATCGGAGTTGAGTCCTTCGTTGTCAGAGAGATTCCAGTTTCCTGTCGTGGCGGGGTATTTCTTCAATCGGCCCGCGTCATCTGGGCTTAGTCTCCCACTCAGTTCCTCGCAGCAGAAGACTGGGACGACTCTACCCGGCTCCAAGTTCTGCAGGCATTGTGGGTTCTCAAGCAAAGTGGGAGATAAGTTTTGTAGTGAATGCGGGAAGGCGTTAGAGTGAACTTTACGTCGAAACTAATACATAGTAGTGACAATCTCAAAAACGCAATTTGTTATAGGATTTTAACACTTCATCTCCCACTATACAAATTCGACAAGCTCCCCAAAATTAACACTTCATATTGGGAAGAACCGGAAGACGATATGAAAGATGAGAGGTATATGAAAGGGGTACCTTTTCTGTCAAAAACGGTATATGAAAGGGTAAGGGTTTGGACCTTGGGGCGGAGCGTCCACATACAAAACTTTTTTGAGTACCTCCCTCCCCCTCCCCCTGGGAACTAAAGCACCATTTGAAAGGACTGTGGTGGAGCCGCGATATAACGAGACCCCGGTATAACGAACGATATTCTTCAACCCATTTGTAATAAAAAGTATAGAAATGAACCCTGATACAACGAACTCCCGTCATAACGAACACATTTTCCCAGTTGCTTGGTACTTTGTTATATCGGAGTTTCACTGTGGTTTTTAGCTTTCATTTGAATGGCTATACTTTACGATTTTACGCATCCATAGACTAAATTTAAACAGCATATTAAATAAACCGCATTGTGATCAGAAAGACGATTGCTGAGTAGCTTTCATTTTGAGTGGCCACACTGTAGGTTTTCATTCGCGGACTCAAAAGTAAGAATCACCTTGTACAGCATAATAACCAGCACCACATGGAAAGTATTGCTCAATAGCTTTCATTTGAATGATCACACTGTAGTATTCATCCAGATTCAAACAGAAGCACATTACTTAACTGCCTTTCACTCCCAAGAGTGCCAAAAATCAAAATTCAAGAAAAATCCTTAATTTCTTTTTGTAAAATATTGAAAAACAAATGGTACAGTACTGGCGAAAACGTGTTCTATTTGAATGGTAACACCACAGGATTTCGTCCACAGACTGAAACGTTAGACCACATTTCATATCTTCATAATTGACTCTGGGAGAAAGGGTCAATATTTGACTAAAAAATGAAGAGATATAAACTTTCCAAATAAAGGAAATTAAGTTTTAAGAGCAAATATTTTGCTTGTTACAAAGAAATATGTCCAAGAAACTAATGAATTAGAAAAGAAATGTAGCATTGAGGCCACTGATTTTTTTGGGAGGAAGAGTGAACGATTTATTTTAAACACTAGAAGAGTGTATATTTTGATTGACTAAAGTGAAAATAATTTTAGTAATGAGTGTAGAAATCCAGGAATTACACGCAAATTTGTACCATTGGAATTTTTATTTTTTTCAGGATTTAGTATTAGTAGCGCGCGGAGAGTTTAACTAGTTGCACACTGTGGGGAATGAAGCACGAAAAAATATTAAATTCCGCATGAAGCGAAATTTCATTACCATTTTTTTCGGTAATCTAAAAATGGGTGTTTTAAGAATTACTTTGATGGGAAAATAAGTCACTTAAAGTGACGGGAACATATTTTAACAAGCGACGCAAGTTGGGCGTATTAGACAAGAACCTGGGTTCTAGTGACGTCATTAGTGTGTTTACAACTGAGCGCGTCACTCATTTTACAGTGGAGTTTTAGCAACTTGTGGAAGGATTATTTCGATTAAATATGGCTGAAAGCAACGGGTATCTTAGCTCCGAGTTCGTCCCCTTCTCGGTTATGTTTTCTTGTGATCGAACACACAAAATGACGTCACAAATACCTTTTTGGCCGCGCTGAAAATGTCGCAAATTTCAGACCCCGGCGGGAGTTTTCAAACTGCTAAAAACAGTGGATCTTCTTCCCGCGAAAGAGAAAAACGATTGAAAATGAAATAAAGGTGATATAAACATCTTAAAACCCGAAAACAAAACGCAGTGAAATTTCACTTCATGTGCACTTTAACTATAGGAGAATAAGAGATCAGCGTCTAAGCAACTGACGAATTACAGTAGCCTGTATAGCGGGCGCCGGTTTATTTATGCGGCAAAATTTCGAGGACATGCGCACTAGGAGCATCTCTCGCGCGCGCCCTCGTAATTTCGCCCAACAAATTATAAACCAACGCCTGCTACGTTGCTTAAATTACCAATAAATTACATAAGAATTAGAGCTCAGGCCATAAGCGGTATGTAACGAAGCATTAAATAAACGACAGTTTACACGTGACAGCAATTATAGTTAAGCCAGCATGGATTCGTTTTTCTTTCTGGGAGTTCTGAGGTTCTTTGATGCAACCTCATTCCGTTTGGTTAGCACCAAGGAAGCTAGACAAAAGCGTTAATGTTCCGCTCCCTAAAAGTACGCACGATTCCCGCCAAAATATTGCTGCTATTTTTTACCAAGGCAAAGAATCCCTCCATAAAACATTCTCTCCGCTTGAGGGCGACCCTGTAGCTGTCCAAACGATGTCTGTGATTGGCGAACGATACAACTGATATATCACTTGAACAATGCCCCTATCCTTTTAAGGGTAAAAAATCCCTATCCCAGCGGGACAAATCTATTGTTTTCTTAGCGAATCACAGATATCGTTTGGACAAGCGCTGGACTACGGGGGCAGTCCCTATGCCAGCGGGACAAATCTATTGTTTTCTTAGCGAATCACAAATATCGTTTGGACCAGCGCTGGACTACGGGCCGCTTGAAAGGTTGTAGGCTGGACGAGTCCTTAACATGGCATACTTAAGAGACCAACAGATAGTAGTTCATAACGTTTCAATAAATAGATAAAAATCGTAGAAAGATTCCCGCGGAGGGGGAATATAAAAACGACGGGGTGCTCGTCGTACCTTTTAGGGGTCAAAATTTGTAGATTGGAAGTGCTTAGGGTGCTAAAATCTAAAATGACTACATTTAGAATTATCGCGGTACCTTTTAGGGTATTGAGCGTAAAAAAAAAACTGATGACAGGAACTTTTAGATTTGGTACCTCTTAGGGGTAAAAATCCACTTGAGCTACGCCCATCAAACGAAATTCTGGTACCTTTTAGGGTGTTTTTCTAAAATTTTCGACGAGCACCCCTGTCATTTTTATATGGCAGTCAACCCGGGGTACCACAACTACTATTTTGACGGTTATGACTTTAGGTTTCGACGACAACTGGCACATACTCATCTGGTTCGCTTTCAAAATCCCAGTTGAATCGCTTTGTTAAATGCTGCCGAAATCGGCGCGCTTTCTCCACCAGCTTTTTATCGACTGTTTTTGAACTTTCCAGGTTGGAGAAAAACACCTAAGGGAAAAAAAAGCAAGGAATGAGTAAAGTAAAATGTACAGCGTGTGCCACAGGCACATATGAGGAGAGGAGGAGGGAGAGGGAAGAGGAAAGAGTGGGAACCCCGCCTTTTTTCGCCCTTCTTCCTCCCTTACTCCGTTTACACTTGTCACACAGGCTACAAAATGTATAGAGGAGAGTAACACGGGGATCAGGTTGGTGATACCGGAAAAATCTGAAAGTGACAACTACCCGAAAGTAACGCCCCCACCCAGCACAAAAGTAACGGATACCTGAAAGTGACGGGGGTCACTACTTTTTATTTGTGGGTGTATTGTCTGTTGAGTAAATAACTATTTTCAATCAGTGTCATCCTTTCAAGTAACCTTAAACTTCAAGGAGGGCAGTTACTAACCCCATACAGAGCTCTGCAATATGAGCACAATTGTTGCATGGGTGTAAAAATAGAGAAAGTCAACCTTCTTCTGCACGAGGTGGCATAGCATTGTGCAATGTGAATTGCATACGCAGTAAAAAGACTGGGTAGAAGAATTGGGCAGGAGTAAAAACTGCCTATCCTCTCGGATTCCTGACCAAAGCTTGCTGGATTGTGTGTGAAATACTAGACTTGCCACAAGTCCCTTCCAATACTCATTTTCGCTAAGTTAGGTTCTTCGTCGCGACTAAACTTAATTCCGCGCGCAAATTTGTCGAATAAAACTCGACCAAAAAAACGAAGGTTGACTTGTGGCAAGTCTAGTGAAATACACGCACAAGGGAATGCCACAAACAAGTAAGCCTGCTGGCAGGCCATGCAAATACAGAGAATAAAAGTGGCAACTTATGGAATTTATATTACCTGTAAAGTGGAAGTGAGAAAATTATTTGTTGACACAATGTCCACAAAGAAATCTTTTGGGATTTCCAATACTTGAAAATGTAATACTCCTGAGAATTAAAGGCAACACTGGATTAGTTAGTTATAGTATTCCTACCAAATACCTACCTGTGGAGGCTGGGAGAAGCCTTTATAATACCAGGCTTAATGGGGTTTACCAGAACTTTATCATTTACTTTAGGACTGCAAGCTGTTATTAAGAACTTTGACTGTGCTTTTGACAACCTGGGTGATCTTCAAAGTCCTGTGGTGGTATATTGTCAGTTCATGGTATTAGTTAGTCCATCAGTCAGTCAAGCATTCAGGCAGAAAACAAGTCTATCAGACAGACAATAATGTAAGTCAGTTGGTCAGTCAGTTAGCCATTCAGTCAGTTAGTCAGATAGTCAGTCAGTTGGTCAGTCAATCAGTTAGTCGACAGACAATACTGTAAGTCAGTCAGTCACTGAGGTCAGTCAGTTAGTCAGACAGACAATACTGTAAGTCAGTCAGTCAGTCAGTCAGTTGGTCAGTCACTCAGCCATTCAGTCAGTCAGTCGGTCAGTCAGCCATTCATGCTCAGTCAGTCAATCAGTCAGTCAGTCAGTTGGTCAGTCAGTCAGTTGGTCAGTCAGCCAGCCAGCTAGTCAAGCAGTCGGTTTTTTCAATAATATATTTAGTCATTTAGTTGCTCAGTCAGCAAATTGTCAATGTGTGGTTTTAAGAAAAATCCCTACACTCTCCAACAGGGGTCATTGGAAACTATGATGCCACGTAGTGGGGTGGGGGATGGAAGTCAGTCATTGTTTTTTTCTCAAAATCTGGTAGCAATCTCCCTTAATACTAGAACCAACCTATAAGAGCATCAAATATGTCACCATACGTTGGCAAAGCTTCATCACAAGTGCAGAGCAGATTAAGAAGTTTCTTCCAGTGCTCAAATGCATCATATACTAGAGAAATTCAAACAATCGTTTTGATAAAAATACAGAAGTTTTTAATGATGCTAATAAGTATTATGGAACTATAAACAAACCTCTGTGGTACAACTACCTTTCTTAACTCTTTTTAAAAGCCCCATTAGTGATAATCATCAAAATTTCTCCAAGTGTAATATCAATGCTTAATTAACCGGAGAGGCCAAGAGAATAAAGGACATGATCAGTCAGGATAAATTTGCTTGATATATTTTAAAATAATAAAATTAAAGTTTCGACACAAATAAAAGACAACACTCATTAATTTTATTAATTTAATTATGGACGTAAATTGGGCAGGGAATATGCTGACAAGGCTCAGAAAATTCCACCGACCGGATAACCCACCAGACAATGAGCCTCAGCACATGGTGCCATGCCGAGGGGGTGCCTCAGGCCTGTACTGCAAGGTGGGCATCAATGCTGGGGTAATGCCCTGGGGTCAAGTTAACCTAGTCCAGCAGAGTATTGTATGACCCCTCCCTGATGGGGAACAGCACAGGCTTGAAGGGGTGCCACAGACAGCAATTCTCTGCCCTCAAACTTGCTGTAGGCAAACTTGCAGCCTTTTGAGAGGCGGGCAATTGAGAAAGCTCACATAGTTTAACCTATTTGATTGACAGGAGCCAAATACAAGAGAAAAGTGCCAAATAAGGAATCACATGTAAGATGAGGCCACAGTGGTGATTGTGGGCTTGGATTAGATGTTGCTTTCTTACACTAACTATTATTTTATGCTAAAATATCATTATTTTTAAAACAACTTCTCCCAGTACTTCTATAAGAAACATTTGGAGACAAGGAATTAAAGTCTCAACACAGATTTACCAAAGGAAGAACAGAAGTGTCCTTAACAGCGGGATGTTAATTTGTTAATGTTTCACAATTTAAAGGAGCATGGATTTCAACCATGATCGCATGATTTTTTTTATGTACCTGGTACATACCTTGGCCAACAAGAAAGCACACAAAGGCAAACTGGAGTTCACCAAGAATTTCCTTCCTGTCTTAAATGAAAAAAAAAAAGTGTATCCTCAGTAGTTACAGAACCAGGGTAATGCAGTTGGTAAAGGGTTACTCTTTAAGTTTCCTTCTCTTCAGTCAGGTGTACGTATGTACCGGTAAAACTATATATTTAACATTATTATATGGCAAGCAATACTCCAATCTGAATTGAACTGAACTGAACAGGAATGGCAGGCCAGGAGATTGTATTGGTGAGAACACTTGCTTCCCACCAATGCGGCCTGGGTTCAAATCCCAGAGTATACTGTACATAATGTGGGTTAAGTTCGTTATGGTCAATTTCATCTCTGCCCCTAGAGTTTTTCTGCCTTTTTGGCACAAAACACAACATTTCCAATTGGATCCAGAACAGTGCAACTATGAACCACTCTGCCAGTGGATTTCCACCGTAATTTATGTTGGGCTTCAAATTTTTCGCTGGTGTGAAAATTTTAAATTTTTGTTAAATTTTTGTTTTTCTTTGTCTTAGTTTATGATAATTAATCTGAGACAAAAGAAAATAAAAATTAAACTGATACAAAAATTTTTCAAACTAAAGAAAAATTTCAACTCAACATTTACATTCATTCATTTATTCATTATTTTATTTTTTTTTTTAAATAATGCTGGGTGATACATAAATATCCCACTGAGGGAAGGGGGGAGGGGGGGGGGGGGAGGAGGGAGAGAAGTAATGTCCTGTGTCATCCATGCTACAGAAACCAAGCCTTTTTTGCGAGCTTCGAGCCTCTTCCTGCAAGCCCTGAAAGTTTCCTGTTAAAAATGTACAATGGGGTTACTCTGCCAATTTTTTTGGGTGGGGGTGTGCTGCTGGGACTCTGAGACCCTTAACCTTTTCTCAGTGCTGGAAATAACAGTCGGTCATCGGACATTGTCCGACCAAAATCCGAAAATGTCCGGCCAATTTTACAAAAATTTCAAAAAGAATTTACGCTGTTTGTATGATTTATTTTGCTGTAAATGGCTCTCTACCCTATCCTAGACCAAATTTTTGAATGCTTTCTTTGTTATTAGTAACCTGCCATCCCTACTTTTAAATTATGCCATTTGCCAGTAAACCTTGTCTAGACTAAATTCGTCATGCAACTGATGATGATCAATTTCACAGAAAATGATACCCTATTCTAGACCAAAATTCTCTGATTACTATACCCTATCCCAGACTAAACAGCCTGAAAACCATACCTTTCACAGCGGCACATACCTATATAGCTCATATATGGGAGTACCCCCCACCCCACCCCCCGGGCTGCAAATGTACAATACCATCAATAAATTATATGAAAGTCGAGTTGGACTCTTCAATAGCATAAAGCAACTATAATGGGCTGGAAGCTAAATTAAACCTCCCATTCCCTCCACCCGGCCACCTCAAAGCCTTGACCCTTCTTGATGGTAACTGGTGATAAGTAATAGCCAGATAGGTGGCAAGAACCCTGATCTCACATGACATAACTGCAGGTTTCTTGATGTAAAAACCAGTTTTGGTTAGTTGTTGTATTGTGGTATGGTGTGGCAATGCTATTATTGCCATTAATCACAGCGTCTACTTTGTAAACAGGAAACTGCTAAACTTTGTTTAAGGTAGAGTACAGTAGCACACAAGCCACAGTTGGCCCAGTCAGCCAGAGATTAACCTGGTTTGCATAACATGATGCAAAACTAGGAATATTGCTACTCCCCCCTTGGATGGGATGCTAGTCCGTTGCAGGGTTACCTGGGTGGAGAGAGACAATGTAGAGTTAAGCTTGGTTCCCACTAGCGACGTAAGCGGAATCACAAATGGAATCAGAATCGTAAGAACCTTACAATCTAGTGAAAATCAAAATGACGGAAGCGGATACTAAGCCATGGAAGCAGAAGCAGAGTTGGACGACAAAGTAAACCTCCTGATCCTTCTGATTCTGATTGCGACTCCGTTTTTTGATTTCCACTTTAACGTAAGGCTCCTTATGCTTCCGACTCCAACTCCGACTCCGCTTCTGATTACGTCACTAGTGGGAACCAGCCCTAAAGCTTCTTGTCCAAGGAAACAACATGACTGATGAGACCAGGCCTCAGATCACCAACCTTCTAATCTGAAGTTCAACATGCTAACTACTACTCCACCGCACCTCCACGCTAAACTATGTAAAGGCCAATCAGGGGCGTAGGTATCTGTACGCACGTTGCAATCAAATCAGATGAACAAGATAAATATATTAAAAAATGGGACTTTTTACAAAACATTTAGTTCCCTTTGCTTTATCATTCATTTTTCTTTCTATATGTTATAAAGCAGGACAAATATTTCGAACTGTTAGTGTCGTATTGCTAGTATTATTAGTTTTACAAGGTTGTCTAAGTATTGTTTCTATTATTTGTACTGTTAGCGTTGTATTGCTAGTATTATTAGTTTTACAAAGTAACGTAAGTCTGTACTGTCAATAACTAACTTTTGTTTTGTTAGTTGTAGTGTAAGTTAGTTTGTACTGTTTGTATCTATAAGGAGTAAATATAAATAAACATGCATCTACAAAAAAAAAAAAAAAAAAAAAAAAAAAAAAAGAAATCTGTACGCACGTACGCACGTGCATACCTGAAAAAGTTTAAAAAAAAGAAGAAAGATTTGGAACTTGAGGGTGGGGGGAGGAGGTAGGGGTGTGTTTGAAAATTGATCGGCGTACCTATAAAAAAGTCCTGGCTATGCCCCTGCCAATTACAATCAAATTCACTAACTCACCTTTCATGTGGTTAAACAAGCAACCAAGAGCATAACTGCTATCCATACTGTACTTGCTGATTTCTATGGGGGAGGCCCCTTCTGGATATTTATGTCTGGGAAATTCTGTGAATCTAATTACAGTTTCCGGATCTTGCTGAATTGTCAAAATTGCATCCTTAGATGCCAAAGCTGTCGCTCTTGCATGTTGAGGTTCTTGTGGCAGCTCAGTAACAGATGAGATCTTTTTGCATTTGGGCTGTACTCTTTCCAACAGATCTTTAGTTATATGATTGGTTAGTGAGACCCACTTCTTCAAGTTCTCATGTGGGTAAGGACCAAGAAATCTATCCATGTCTTGGAGACCTAAATTACAAAATATAAAAACAATGGGTAATATAAAAATTATTTAACACTGTTGACGATAGTTCATTGTCAGGAAACAAATGCTTGACGATTCAAGTCATAAACAGGGTAAAGAGAAGTATAACGTTTTTGTCATAAATGGGCCAGGGCTTGAAGCTTGGGCAGCACACCCCCACCCAAACTTAGGTTGAGTACCCCCCCCCCCCCTCCTCCTCCCTTTCCCTTCATCTCTCATACTCTTTTTTTATGACCGCCACCATGGGAAGATATATTGGGGAGCAGAAATCATGCAGTGGCGAGATTATCACCTCAAGATGAATGTAAGAAACAGACATCATTGCAGGTGCTAACTTGCCCCCCCTCTCCCTTGTGTAGGTTTTGAAGTTCCTCCTTACCCCCCCCCCCCCCCCCCCCCCAGTATGTTTCTCCTTTCAGACACTTGTCCAGCAAATAGTCACAATGTTAATGGAGATATGGGTGTTTGCATAATTAAATGGCCCATGAACATGTTCACCTGAAGGCTGTCTTTAATTAGTTCTCAGGTACATTAATAGTACATGCACCCCCTAAGTACTGTAGCATATTGGCTAACTGAATAATGGGAGGTTTGTATTTGCTGGAGCCACATAAGAAACGTCATAAAATGTCCCCGATCATTTTAACTACGCGCTAGATACCTTGTCTGTATTTCTCTTTTTCTTCTTCATTTGTTGCTATCTCCACAACGTCTTCGGCTGTGGCATCCCACTTCATCACCAAGATATCTTGTCGCTTGGAGTACAAGAACATGCCTGTCCTGGGGGCAGTTTGCCCTCCTCTGTTAACCGCACTGTAATAAATAAAATGGAGTCCAGGAGGTATCATTTTAACTCCCTTAAAACGAGCACCCGCATTCCATGAAAAGTAATCAATGCCGAATTCGGTGCCTTCGGGAACATCGAAAACGATCAAGGTTGCTCCGTCCGCGTGCAGACGCTTTACGACTTCAGGGTTCATGTCCGCCATTTTTAAGTACTCTATACGATAAATCGAAGCACTTGCTACTAGAGATCTTACGACATCACTACGTTTTCTTGTCGCAACTTTCTGTGCGTGCCGTGTCTGAAAGCCCAATCGGCCGCCATATTGGACGAGCGGCGATCTGAACTCCACTCTAGTACCCAGTCTCTTACAAATTTGCATATGTACAAATTGTACATATTTATGCTTCCGATCAATCTTTTTTTGGGGGGGCTCCAAACTTTTTATAATGTGGATATAAAATTCTTACGCTTCACCATGTGACCAAAGTGTGCTTGTGGGCAGAACTTTCCTACAGGGCAGTTTATTCTGTTGACGTCTCTAACTAATCCGTGAATGAAATCTGTAAGTGTCACCATTCAAGCAACTGAGCAGAGCTTTCCAGTAGTGTTGTTTATGTTACTGTACAAGGGGGTTCTAACTTCTGAGTAAGACAGTTATGTTGCACACTGTGATTTCAAATTTTGAGTCTGTGACCTCATGCAAAAGAAAGCTTCTGAGCATTTTTTATTACAATCATAACTCCAGAAGTCATGAGAGTATGGGACGTTCCATTTTTTATCTGCACCCCCCCCCCCCCCCCCTAAACATGGCAAGAATCCGAACCCTCAATTTATTGCCGGTGCCCTCTGAGAAATAAAATCTGAAGGGTTAATTTTTTGTCGGCACCTTTGAAAAAAAAAATCCGAAGGCTCCAAATTTTGTCGGCTTCTTTGAAGGAAAAATCCGAACCCTCCTTTGCAAAAACACTCCTTCTTTAGAGGGGTGCAGATAAAAAATGGAATGTCCTTATTAGATTTGCACACATGCAGCTAACATCCCCTTACAATATTTGTGCCTGAAAATTCAATAATTTTATAAACAGTTATGAAAAATAACCAGGAGTCCAATGTGTATATAACTATTTTAATAGCTCCTCAAAAATGTTCATTTTCACAGGTTGAGCTACACCACTCACATGATAATGCTAATAATTATAATAATGTGATTTTGTTGCAAATTACATAAGGTATCAATTATAAATTATACAATATAAATACATTGCCTCAAATGTGTTTTGTTTCTAATTTTACAAATTTTCAAAATTTTGTACTTTGATTTTCAGGATCCAGTCCTAAAATGCTTTTTGTTTTATGTGACACACACACGTTACAATTTATCAAGATGCCATCTTCATCAATTGGCAAGAAATTAAGTTAATATTACTGTCACAGTATTTGTATGGGAAATAAGTGCACATTTTTTAAATAAAAATAGCTACTACATGTAACATTATTAGTGAACATGAAGATGTAAACATTTCTAAAACTGTTGTCCTGGTTGTTCAAAGAGTAGAGAACTTTATCTAAATTATGGATAAATTTCTGCCCACCGTAGCCTGTGTTGCAAATACTTCTTTAAGTGTACCTAAACCCAAAATTGTTTTTTCGCTTAATCAACTCTATGTACGTTGAAAAGTTGAATAGTTAAATATTTCGTTTTTAAAGTTGCGTTTACTTAGTGAATTATAGAGGTTTGAATTTACAAAATGACGTCAAATCAAGAATCGTTTATTATACAATTACTTGTTTCCACCTCCAAGTAATATTTTTTTTACAAATCAATTGACTATTAACAGTTTTTATTTAGTATTTCTTAAATTGATTATCCTTAAGCTGTGAACTGCATATTGTTAATTGAAGTAGAAATAACAGTAAAGTCTTGATTTGACGTCATCTAATTAGCATTTTGTAAATTCAAATCTCTATAACTCACTAACGCGACGTTAAAAACAAGAAATATTTCACCATTCGACTTTTCAACGTACACTGAGTTGATTAAAAGAAAAAAATTGGGGTTTAGGTGCACTTTAAACTTATTAATTCATGAGTAGAAAACTTTAGGAAATCACAACCATGAAGGATATTTGGATATGAGATTTGGATATACTTATTATCATTAAAATTTGTGCACTTTCACTTTGAATTTCTCCAAGAATTATTAATAATTTGAGAAGCTATATCAAACACTTGAAAGAGAGTTGTATCAGGTATCCAAACACCTTCTACTTCTCATTGTTTGAATATCCTGATGAAGCAGTCTTCCTCATGTTTGATATATTACCATAAAGGGGTTCAGGGAAAGGGTTTTTTTCCAACATGCACGGCCTTCTCCCTATGGCTGTCGAGCTCCTTGCAAACTTCCCTGTGCACTTCACACATGTGCTTGATTCCCTCTCTTTCTTGTAATATCAATGCATAGTCTATCAGAGAGGTTCAGAGAATTAAGGATACATGTATTAAACCATGCAAGATAAATTCTCTTAATATATATTAACAACTTATCCCTGCTTCTACTGCTATAAGAAATTACATGGACACTAGGAGAAATTCTATTTTGATATTCATGATTACTGGACGGTTTAAACTAAAGGATTGTTTTCTCTACTCTTTGAACGATAAGGACTTAAAACTCATATACCCAACAATTTCCATTAAACATGGCTTTAACACCTTAAAATGGAAATATTTATTGCTGAATTAAAATGCATAATGGTAGTTCAAATGATGTTAAAATGAAATGACATGTTTTTAATTATCTTTTAGTTTTAGAACTTTATGATAGTTGAAGTAAATTGACTCAGTGGAGACATTTTACCATCACAGAATATATATGCACTTCCATACAAATCTTGTAAGTTTATAGTGATCTTAACCAACCAAAACAAGATGGCGATTTAATAAGTGTAACTAAACCTTTATAATTGGCAAATACTGCTGTTATTCCAGAGAATTAATGCTTGGGTCACTGTACATATAAATTAATTCACACTGTATGCTCCAGTACTTTTTAACACCCTTTGTTAATATTAATAAATCAGATTAAAAATTTGCATTAAAACCATGCATGTAGTGCACTGATCTTTATTTTAATTGGCCAGCAGAATTATTCAGTTTCTTGAAAATAACATGACAACTACAAGGGAAATAAATTCTGTATGAAAACAAATTTGAGCACTTTGAGAAACAACAGTGACCCAACCATTTTGTCTGAAATATTATTGTATTTTTCACTTGGAAGATATCATTAATTTAAGGCATTATGAAAACAATCCTCACAAAAAAGGAAAAGAAAAACATCTGTAATAGACCAAATAAAAGCTGTATAAAACATATGTTCAGCATGGGTGTTGCGAATTTAAAATTAAACCAAAAAAATGCCACAAAAGAACAGATACTTAATGTAAGAATTTGGATATGTGTTCACCAATGAAATTGATGAAATATCATAAACATTTTAAAACACTAAACTGAATTAAAGATGAATGTTACAAAGAGTTTGACTAATATTAGGACTTTATATTAACATTTGTCAAAAATAAACTTTCATATTAAAAACATTTTTATATTCAAAGTTTTTAGGGGTGTATTTTACGCCATTTGGAATTTGACATGAACGGATTAAAAAAAGATGCCCGTATGTATGTAGACTCTAAGACTTCAGAAGTTAAAAGAGTGATTTAAATCATGACATGATATGACCAACTTATTCTGTAAGTTGAGAAGCTCACTACCTCAGTTAAAAGATCATACACACTGTGTTTGATGGAAAGATGTCAAATAGTACTTTATATAGTGAAATTTAGAATGACACTTGCATTGTGTAACATCTGGCTTATTATATACAATGTTGACCTAGAACAATAAGAATTAAAATATACTACCTAAACATGTAATTTGTTGATAACCTTGCCAAGTGTGTTTTCGGGGCTGGGCAAGAGGCTCTCCATTTTGATAAGCAGTCGTTCCACTGTAATGGTCTCTCCACTGTTTCCAATGGCCACATGCTCAATACGGGGACTGCATAACTTCACCTCTCTGATGTGTGTACATTTGTCTCTTAGCTCTTGTACCAAGTCAGCATCTGTGTCATCAATGAGCTTGAAATTGATCAAAGACACAGCCTCGATGAGAGGGCACATTTTAATCAAATTGGGTACCAGAGGGCTTTCTGAAAGCGCCTCCTTTCGAAGAGGTCCAAACTCCAAAATCCTCAGCTTGGAAACAAACTTGAACATCTCAGCAATCACTGACGGGGGTATCCTCGGGGAGTGACTGACACCCAAGTACCTCAGGGAGGGGGACTGTTGCAGTACGCCCTCCAAACATTCCGCAGACAGCAGAAAGTTCCACCGAAGATCCAGAGTTTCTAGACATTTGTACGCCAATGTAGGCCTCACTTCTTGATAAATCCTCAAATGAAGGATATGCCGAAATCCGCACTGGTTCATTTTGAAATAGCGAATGTCCGGTAACCGAGAAATCACGTTTGAAAGTCCGGTTGTGGTCACGAAATAGCATCCTGTTAAATCAAGTTCTTTTACCACCGTTTTCTCCCAATTCACCGCCATCAGCGCCTCGTCTGTTATCTTTGTAAAGCGAATAAGAAGTGTAGAAACGGATTTACAATTGCTGAGGACTCGATGAAGGTATTTGCCTCGGTAATTTTTACATTCGTTCAAGCAAATCGATTCCAAGTGCGGGCAATTCATGGAGATCTTGAGAAGTGCGTCATCGGTCAGAGTCTCGCAATCTGTGCAATCAAGAATCCGCAAGTTCCTCATTTTAGCGAAAACATCAGGCACAAGACTTTCTGATGAGTCCATTCCTAGTCCGACATATCTCATTTGTGTAAAATGCCTCGGTAATCGCCTCATAAACTTGAAATTTCCCCACGAGTAGCGCAAGTCCATCAATTCCAAACCCGTTGGGAAGTCGCGTATACCTTCGTGGCCCGTTTCGCTCTCAACTTCGGCTCCGTAAAAGACCAAACTACGCAACTGATAGCACCTTTTAGCGAGTTCTTTCGCGACCTTCGCTGTGAGCGTACAGCCTCCCAAATTTAACGCTTTTGCCGAAGATAAACGCGTCCGGATCAACATCAACAACGTCTCTTCGTCGACCGCAGGCCAAAAATCATTCATGTCAACAACGAACCAAAGCGACCGATCGTAAGCTACGCGCCTCCAGCGCCGGCAAACTTGAGCAACAACACCAAGTTCCCTTTTAGATAGGTACCTAAATACTTCAAGAATAACAGAGTCAGGTATTTGTTTCTCCATTTTTGATGAGAGTACGCTACTGTCGATTGTAGTTTCGCAGCTGGCGTTGTAACTTTCACCACGCGCGGAGAAAAATTGCGTGCTTCAAGTTTTCAACCACACAAGCTAAATTCGCGTTCCTATATCGCAATCAACATTCCCGTTACAAACTCACGTCATTTTTGAACTATAAAATCCTAATCCTTCGAAAGAGGGAGCAATTTTCTCGGCTGAAAAGACTTGCACGTTTCTACCATACAATCGCACAATCGCCAAACACTGTAAACCTCATTATGAAAAGCTCTCGCATTGTTTCGCCGGATGAGGGGCCAATGCCCACTGGCTTCCGGGCGCTGATTGGAGGTGAGCTGTGACGTCACGTGAAAAACACAAAAGAAACCATTTCAACACAATAATCGCCTTTTGAGTCCCCGCGTCACGCGCGCGATATAGAACGCGAAAACGCTTGGGAGCGTCGCGTCACTCAAACCTTAAACTTTCACTAACAAAGTAAATTAATTCATATGACAGTGGTGTGATTTTATTGTAACGCTTGATCCTGGCTGTTCTCGTTTTTTTTTAATCCGGTGATGAAATTTTGTGATAAAAATCTTTAATCGAGAAACACGAGGCAAAGTCAAAGCTCAAAGCGACGGAAAACAGAGGAAATTGTTAGCCAACGCAACCAGTTTTGTCAAACTTGGGCAGAAGTCATACATACTGTATACACATGAAAGATAATACTTCTGGCTTTAGGATCAGCATCTGCTTACCAACGCTGTAAGCAATTATAATTTTATCGCTTCATTTTAAAGCTTTCATTCAAGGATCATAACCTTTCTAAGCCAAGATTCTATATAAACAAGGCGAAATGCAAGCATAAGTCGGATTTTTTTCAGTTCCTTGATCTTACCGATATTTTGATAGAGGGGCCATATCGATTGTTAGCTTGACAATAATGATTCGAAATACATTATTTATGTTTAGCTTTTTCACACAAATATTTGAATTGACTACGCATTTATCTTATGACTGTTGTCAGTTAGAAGTTTCAATCAGCCTGGGCCGGATAAAATGACTCGTGACCCGGTTTCAGTACTGTTTCGTTGTACCATACAGCACGTGAACGCTGAAAGGAGCTAACGCCGTATTGTTAGAGTCCATTGGCTTAACACGAGTGCTAAGTACTTACATATTTTGGAAATTTCCTGCCATCTAAACATAACGCACACAAACTGAGCAGAAGAAGACAATTTATGCGAAACAATTTATTAAAAATTTATTAAAAATGTATTAACAATTTATGTACAACAAGCATTCAACCTAAAAGTTATGTTATGTAATGACCGTTGAAGGGGGTCTATTACTTCAAGCATTTCTGCTTTTCTATAGACTCCTCACCACTTTTGATTTTAAAGCTTGTTATTGAGAATATTTATATTATTTATTGTATTAAGTAGTGATGGAAGTAATAAAGTTAAAGTTAAAGTTAAAGTTATGCAATTAGCTGTCGGTTGCAGTTTGTCACGCATCTAGGGCTATACGTTGACTCAAACTAAATCGGCTATCTAGTAAGTTACTTAGCCAATATGCGGCTATGAACAACATTCTACACAGGTCCAAATGATAAAATACTTTACACTGCTGTTCAATTCGTCACATTTCATCGATCCGATAAAATTACTTAGAGCAATCATCTCGAACACAATAAATACCACAGGTAAGTTCTGCTCAGTGCGGCCCGTGACGAGTTTTAGCGGAACTCGCATTTTTAGCAACTGGCAAAGGAAATGGTTATTTTTAACCTTTTCAATTTAGTATTTCAAATAAACAGCTATTCAGAGATGTTTCCACTTTTAACAACTTTTTCTTTAAACTATTTCTTATAAAGGTTTAAGCGATCCAGTAACTTTTAAGCAAATTTTATGCGTGTACCGTCACTATCTATTAAAACACGGACACCATCGAGAACAAAACCAGCTGTCTTATAGGGGTGTCTGTCTTATTGCAGTGGGAAGGATACCAACTTTAGGTGTCCGTCTCAGAGCGGTGTGACTGTGCACAGTTACAAAGCGGAGTTGTCAAATTAGAAAGCACTTTATATGTAAATCCTCCGCCCGGCTTTTTTGGAATTCGCTAAAAATCATCAGCGACAATGACGCAGCAGCTATGCGTGACAAAGTGTGTTTTGGAGCATGATTCACGCCCGTTGCATTTTTCACGGTATATAGTTTTTCCGTCGCTACGAAACTTGTTGATTTATGACGTCCGGTCATCTTCGCCCATTTTGCCCCTGGCATTTGCATAACAACATAGCCCGTTTGCACGTTCCGGTCTCGATAATCTGCTACTGATGTTCTGCCCACATTTGGGTTCGGTGAGGTCAAGACATAGAACACCGAAAAACGTGAAACGCTCCCACATCGATCACAAAAGTCATTAGATCTGGCATCTTTAGCCCGGTTATGTTATTTTTATCACGGGCCGTGGGCAACGTTCGTGGCCAGGTTTTATGGCGCGTTATATTTTATTTGGAATATGCAAAAGCACTTCAACATAAGTGCTTTTTTCTGTAAAACCAAACATAACACAAATACTAAATTGAAACAAGAACGCCAGACGGCGCCATGCGCCAAGCAGGGAAAAGCGCCGGAGTTAACGGCATGTCACGAATCACGACAAGTTTCAGTTTTGCCACAGACTGGAAAGACTAGATGCTATGATGCTATGAACGGTAAAAGCCGGGGATAAAAGAAAGTTGGAGTTTTTAAGCCGAATTGTTTTTACAACCTGGGGCATAATTACTTTCTTTGGATAGTTAACGGTAACCACTTTATAATACTGCTTTTGTAATCCTCAAGATAAAGAACATTGATTTCCATGTTCCCACGCAAACACTTTTTAAACATAAATGAACCATTCTGCTGATTGAAAAGACATTTGTTTACTAAAGCACCGCGCCATTTTGACGTCGAGGTCATGTTTTAAAATTTCGCGGGAAAGAGCACCGCTGTCATGACAACAAAGAAGTGAGCCAGCGATACAAGTTGATACAAACTGATCCAAGATGGCGGGCACAGGAACGATGCAGATGGATCCCTTGTTTTTAGCAATGAGCTTTTTTAGGCGAAGAAAATACGAAGAATGCGCAGAAGTTTGTACACAATTGCTAAAGAAAAATCCATACGATCAGGTATTATGTTTTTTTTGGGAAATCAGAAGCAAATATGATGATTTTCACCTTCATCTTTGCTTCATTTAAACTTTATAAATTGAAAAACGAACACAACTTTATGTAGATAGAAACCTATCATATGCTTGCATAGGGGTTGATTTTTGCCATTTCCAGAAATTTTCACAAGGCAAGTTTTTCTTTATTTTTCTTTGATAAGGCATCATGGTGTTTAAAAACACGAGCGCTCACTGAACAAGTCTATGTCGACGAAGTTGATGTTGATGAAGAAGGAATTGCTGAAATGTTGATGGATGATAACGCTGTTGCCCAGTTACCGCGTCAGTATGATATTTAGTG
This sequence comes from Cladopsammia gracilis, assembly GCA_022457155.1. Classification (NCBI taxonomy): domain Eukaryota; kingdom Metazoa; phylum Cnidaria; class Anthozoa; order Scleractinia; family Dendrophylliidae; genus Cladopsammia; species Cladopsammia gracilis. The sequence goes on along the minus strand of JAJGOT010000005.1, from coordinate 2,324,322 downwards.
CTTCTTGTTTAACGTTAACACAGAAACGATGTTCAAGATTTTAATGTAATTTTATGAGGGGCATTAGATCAAGTTTGCATTTTTGTGGAAGTATTTTAAAACAGTAACTATAAATCCTAATGTATTAAGGCCCAGTTCAAACGTCGAACTTCACGTGTGCCGAACCTAATGCAAATGAGCAAAATCTATTGTTCCTGCTCATTTGCATTAGGTTCGGCACATGTGAAGTTTGACGTTTGAACTGGACCTTAGACTTCAGAATTGCAATAACTAGATCACTTACCGTTACTCCGTGAAAAGTAAAATCTTACTTTGAGACGTTTTGTCTTATCAGGGAACAAGAACAATTGCTGACGTAGCTGCTAGGCATTATTGTTCTGGTGCTCACGTAAGATGAAACGTCTTAAATTAAGATTTTAGTTTTTACGGTGTAAGTATTAGCAATTAAGTCCCCCCAGCCACCCTAGGCCACACTCTGTCTTCTTTATCCAAGTTCAAGCCCCCCTATTCATGTTTATAACGACATGGAAGTATTGTTAAAACAACGATGTCAGGGAATGGAGCGATGATTACAAAATGATGGTCGTCAGATAAACATCTATTAGCTATTTACTTTTAAAAACTGAACAACAGTTTAGATAATCTTTGTTCATATTGCTAATCATTAAGGGCTTGTTGGATTGACTGTGTTCTGGAAATTATAACAATAAACAGAATGGTCTCTGCAGTATAAATCTGCCAAAACATGCTTAAAATACGGCAATAGGATATGCTTAGTTTTCCAGTGGCTCCCATGTCCAGAAAAAAAGAGATTTTTTGTTGCCATTCTGCACATTCTTATTCTGGAAGACTGTCAATCCAACGTACCCTAAATCCCTTGAGGGAACTGCTTTTACTGTGTTTTCTTTGTCATTGTTTTATGGAGTTATTAATAAGGTCAACAGTTTTATAAAAGAATAGGCGAGCAAAAAAATTGTCCTGGACACGTAAAATTTCAGAGTTGTCTGGAAAAAGAGAGCCCCGGAAAAAAGCAGTAGGGGAGGCCATTTGGAAGACTGGACACCAAAAAATCTCAAATTTTACTGCATGCAAGGCACGGGTCAACCAACACGAAATTAGAATTGCGTTCATTAAGGGCAAGTTGAAATTTAAATTTGTTTTCTTAGCCACATATAAAAGAAAGACCCTAACCCTATTGCACAATAAAATCATTTTGCAACCTCTCCTCCTGGAGGGCCTTCTCCAACTTCTCCACTTTCAATATACATGGGGCAGGTATAAAAAGCCCTGGACAGGGCTGCTAAAATACACCAAGAATCGTAGAGTGTTTTGTCATGTGACCAGGAGCCCATTACCTGGAGCGTGCAACTAACATAAATTTGTGCAACAGTGTTTTAACAAGTAGGTTTATTTTTAGATAAGCCTTTCCCACAAATTGGTTTCAGAAAGCCAATCACAAGCAATTGCATAATTAATAACTATTCACATGTTCACATCCCTGTGCTGTGAATGTCTGATTTCCAGTCGCTATGTGAATATGTGAATAGTTATTAATTACATTTAATAGTTATTAGTTATTTTTTAGAGGTCATTTCCAGCAATATGCAGTCATGTTAGTTTTCTGGTAATTTGAACTGAAGACATTTCATGTTTTACGCAGCAAACTACTCCGGGACAATTTTGAGTACTTTGAGTTTTTTAACAGCCTTGGCCAGTGGGGAAATTTGGGGAAATTGCTAGATTCCATGGCTCAGATGGAGGTCAGACACCTTATTGAGACTTATATAACGGAGTAACTGGTTAGCTTTCAGTTGGGGTTAGGGGTAGCAGTACAGTGGTACGGTAGGCTATGTAAGCCTAAGCGGGGATTTTAGATTTTCTTTTTTACCACTTAAAAATTTGTTCAAAATAAAATTCTAAGTGTCGACATTACGTTATATAATTCTCAATAAGTGTCCGACCCCCTTCGAAGCTATAGAAGGTAGACTCTAGCTACCGACCAGTGGTCTCTCTGCCTGCCATTTTGAGTGCAGAGAGAGAAGGGCCTGGGAATGAGGTTGCCAAGTTAGGATTATTTCCCCTTGACTGGTGGAGGCGCGGTGGTTTAGTATTAGCGTGTCGGACTTTCAACCTGAAGGTCGGTGGTTCCAGCCTGGTCTCTGCCGTCGCGTTGTTTTCTTAGACAAGAAACTTTGCTGTACATGTACACATTGTCTCTCTCCACCCAGGTGCATAAATGGGTACTGGCACACAACGCTGGGGGGTAACCTTGCGATGGACTAGCATCCCATCCAGGGGGGAGTAGTAATACTCTCAGTCACTTCATAGTATATAAACCAGGTCACCCTGTGATGGACTAGCATCCCATCCAGGGAGGAGTAGTAATACTCTCAGTCGCTTCATACTACAGAAACTGGGTTAAGGAGGCTCATAACGGTTTCTTGCTTTCAATAGTGTGTCTAAATGATGAAATATTAAAAATTGATACAACTGATATGCAAAACTTTCGGATATCTATACGACGCTATCAACAGGCAATACTTTAGGGGTGCTTATGATGTCCTATACATTGCCATGGTAACAGTTCAGCTCTGAAAAGAGCCTCTAAAACTCAGTTTTCGCTAATTATAAAACTAATCCAGTGAGCTATAAGTTTTTTTCTCAATTTGGAAAGCACTGCTAATTTTCTTTTCTTTTTGGCGCTATGACAAAAATCTATCTAGTGGAAATCAAGTTATTTCCAAAAAGGTTGTTGTCAGATAAGAAAAAAATGGCGCAGATAATTTTTTCTCAAACTCTTGTTTCAGATAAGAAATACGGAACACCTCTTTGAATACAGAAAATCAGGATAGGTCCGATCACCGAACAAACTTTTGAGATAAAGAGGAATATTTTATGCACAAATTATTTCTGGTTCGCGCAATTGTACGCAGTATTTTCATTCCGGTGAGCTGATGCGTGCCTCAATGCATGATGAGTGCATGTTGTGCATGCACGCAGCTGAAAACCCTTTGTAGCCTACTTAAGCTCTGGCAGTTGTAAGCCACTTAGGCTTGTGAAGACTTACCTTTACCTACCTCTTGACTGACGTGATGCATCATCATGAAACAGGTCCTGGGACATCATTAAAGAAACCAGGAACAAGTGCAGGACATGGAGCTCCCACTCCAGGGGTCAGGTATGTTGTTTCCTTAAACATGAAACTTCATTTTATATTGCTAACAAGAGGTGCAGATTGGTCTATCAAAAATTATGTGTCTTGGCAAATTTTAGCCCAGTCATAAAATCTCAGCAATTAAAAAAGGCATCTCTGAATCTCAGGCTTGCTTAAAATAGGGCCATCTTGGAGTCTCAAATTTTGAAAACCTGGGAGTAAATCCCTCCCAAGTTTAGTCAGAAGCTTGAAATAAATTCAACAAGTGCTAACTCCGTTTCATTTCTTTTGCTAGCCAAAAACTAACGAACCATGAAGTGAGTGAAATCGTTCAATAAATGCACTGTAGTCAGGGCCGTAGCTAGAAAAAAATAAGGACTGAGGCAATATCCATGGTTAAATTCCCCGCCTAGCTATTTAGGGTCTTTATGGTGACTACGTTTAAACAAAACACTGGGATCATGAATGAGGCAAGTGCCTCTGTTTGCCTCATACTGGCTACGGCCCTGACTGTAGTTTGTTGTCTCTGGCTCTGTTTTTTTCCGAGCACTTTTGTCTCGGGCTCAGATTTTGTGGGAATTTATATACCTTAAGTTGCTTTGAATCATGAATCTTGCGCATTTATTTTGTTGGATCAGACATGCTGAATAAACCTTTAGTTAGTACAATGCAATTTTACCCTTTTAGTACCACTGTGAACATAGTTTTGATTTTGTCTTCCAGACCCATGTCACAGGCAGGACGTCCAGTTAGTGGATTCGTCAGACCAGGAACACAAAGTGGAAGACCGGGGACAATGGAGCAAGCCATCAGGACTCCTCGTACTGCACAAACAGCAAGGTATACACTTTGAGTTTTCATAAACAGTATGTGTCAGTCATCATTATCATCATCTTCACCATCATCATCATCATCATCATCGTCATCATAACCACTACCACGACCACCACCACCACCACCACCACCACCACCACCACCTATACCATCATCATCATTGGGATATGGAATCATGTGAAATATGAATGTGGACTGGACTCTGAATAATGGATTGTGGTTGATAACATTAGGATTGTGGACTGGACTTATGTCTGTAAATTGTGGATGCTACATTTTGTAACTTAAATTAACCTTTTTCAAAACAAAATCCACTGAGTATAAAATGCATCCATTTAAGTATAAAAACTGGGACCAAATGGTTCACTTTTGAAGCCTTATATGACATTTGTTGCTGCAGTGTTTAACCATCAATTTCATTGTTATGATCAACCATTTTTCAGACCAGTGACTAGTGCATCCGGCCGACATGTTCGTCTTGGTACTGTAAGTAGCACATTTCTTTTTGGAACTTCATTTTGTATCTATTAATAGATTTATATAGCATATAGCAAGTGAGAGCCTTAAAAACACTTATTTATAGTTTCAATGCACTAGTATAGGAGATAAAACAAAACTTGAGCATTTCTTAAGGTTTATTGACCAAACAATATATATTTTTTGGATTTTAAAAATGATACTAAAAATAACTTTGTCTTTTCAGGCATCCATGTTGTCACAACCAGATGGACCATTTATAAATGTTGCCAAACTAAACTTGTCTAAATATGCGCAAAGGCAAAATCTTGCAAAGGTAACAGAGAAGATTGTCCACTAGCAACTCAATAACAATCATTAATTTTAATAACCACTGTATTTTTGTTTTAGTAGATAACTGATTTATTTTGGAAGAGATTTATTTTTCCTTCATTGTAAATAAAAATATTGTGCACTTTAATCTGAAATTAGTTAATATTAATGATAATTTATTATTAATAATGTCTTTCCATTTCTCAATTTCTCCATTTTTTTCTTGTCCAGACCTTGTTTGAATACATCTTCCACCATGAAAATGATGTCAGAAATGTAAGTAGAGAGAAACGAGGTTTGTTATTTAAAAAGTTAGAACTACCTTGTACAGCATAATAAACAGTACCACAGGAAAGTACTGTTCAGTCGCTTTCATTTGAATGGTCACACTGTAGGATTTCATTCACAGACTCAAAAGTTAGAACCACCTTGCCAGCATAATAACAGCACCACAGGAAAGAACTGCTGATCAGTAGCTTTCATTTGAATGGTCACACTGCAGGATTTCATTCACAGACTCAAAAGTTAGAACCACCTTGTACAGCATAATAAACAGTACCACAGGAAAGTACTGCTCAATAGCTTTTACTTGAATGGTCACACTGTATAAATTCTTCTACAGTACACCCTCAAAGCTAATTAGGGCTGAAATTTATACAGTGAATTTCAGCGACTACATGATTTTCTGGTTTCTGTTAGGCGTTAGAGCTTGCAGCGACAGCTACTGAAGAGTGTCAGTTTAAAGACTGGTGGTGGAAAGTTCAACTGGCCAAAAGCTACTACAGGTACAAACCTGCCTTTAAGAATCAGCTAAAACCATTTTCCTGGAAATTTCAACATTGTCTTCCTTATGAATCTGATGGTCAATCAAGCCAGCACCCCTGGGAGGGGGGTACTCCCTATAATGGGCTATACGGGGATGCTCCGCCCGAAAGGGGTACCTTTTTGAGGCTGGAGGTATATGAAAGGGTCGGGATTTCACGAGTTGAAGTATATGAAAGGGTAGGGATTTCACGAAGAATAGGAAATGGTAGCGAAAACACGAGTTGAAGCATAAAAAAGGTAGGGAAAACTGCCATTTAAGTATTATAAAAAGGGCCTGTCAAAATATATCAAATAGATGCACGTAAAGGTTATATGAAAGGGGTATCATTTTCAATGAAAGGTATATGAAAGGGGTACCTTGTCTGTCAAAAACGGCATATGAAAGGGTAAGGGTTTGGACCTCGGGGCGGAGCATCCCCGTACAAAATTTTGTTGAGTACCCCGGGGGGGGGGGGGGGGGGGGGCAGCACTTACCTTATTACTAAACAGGATATTTTCGCAACAGTCTAATTTTGCAATTTTCATGGCACTAAATTTTTGCGAAATTGCAGAATTTGTGGAACATTTCTTTGTAATAGTCATGTCTAATTGATTGGCGAATTTATTTTTTGCCATTTTTCTGCCACTTAACATGGCTTTAATGAAAATATCTCGTTCACGTTTCAAGCAATCCAAAAACTCTATGCGCATCTCATATCGTGTTTGTAAATTTTTGGGTATGTTTGGGAGGAAATAGTTTTTCTCGAAGCATTTGTAAAATTTAGAGAAATAAGAAATATTGAAGATTTAATGAAGTTTTGAAATTAGAGGTACTGCTCGCAGCATTTTTGAAAGATGACTTTATCATGTCTTGACTGATAACATGTTCTTTTTGTGCACCCAGACTCGGTATGTATCGTGATGCCGAAAGACAGCTCAAATCAGCACTCCGCGATCAAGACATAGTGGATATATATTTGTACCTGTGTAAAGTGTACAGAAGACTTGATCAACCGCTCACTGCTGTTGAAGTATACAAAAAGGTTGGTCCTGAGAATTGTCACTTAATGAACGTTGAACACCTAAGAGTGTGTCCCAAAATGAAAATTCAAGAAAAATCCCAAATTACATTTTGCAAAATACCGAAAAACTAATAGTATCACAAAAAAGTTCTGCGGAAGAGGTTTCTCAGTTTTGAATGGTCACACCACATGATTTCGTCCACAGAATCAAAAGTTATAAGTTCATTACATGTCTCCATAATAGTGTCGCTGGGAGTCAAAGGATTAGGGAGAGGATTGACTTTAAGCTGGAAGGTTATGGCCAATTTTACAGTATCATGCAGCTATAGTTTTTATTGAATTCTTAATACATGTATAAGTCAGTATTTATTACTAGGCTATTTAAAATTTGGCCTGAGAAACACGCTTTTTCTTAGCATCACGCTGTTTCAGGCCCGAGGGAACGCGGAAGGAATGTCTGAATGAGCCAGAAATTCCATTTTTATTGCTAAGCTATTTTGTTGGGCGATTTCTAGCCTGTTCCAGGCGTTCAGATAGTGGGGAAAGCGCGAATGGTTGGGGAAGGCGCGAAGAAAAGCGAGCGTAAAATGCGGGAAGACTGGGGAGAGGAAGCGTCTCCACGCATTTTGTCGCTCGCTTTCCTTCGCGCCTTTCCCAACTATTCGCGCTTTCCCCACTGTCTGAACGCCTGGAACAGGCTAGGCGATTTCGTTTATCCGATTAATTAAATTCACAACTCTGGAGAATGTAAAGTAGTAGCACATGAAAGCACTGCTCGATGATAGCTTTAATTTAAATGGTCACATTTCAGGAATACATCCACAGAATCAAAAGTTTTAAGTATATAAATTACATTACATGTCTCCATAATTGACTTTAGGAGTGAAAGAGTTTAATGCGGGATCTAAGGCTTTCCCAGCGATCCGCGAAAATAAGATCCCGTGAAAATAAACTTTAGCTAATAAAAAGTTCGCGAAAATTTACTGCGTTTATTCTGATCAATGAATTCCAATTAAATTGATTACAAACTGGTCTTTATAACTGGAACTGATAACGAAGAGTCTCTGCGGTCTCTGGGTTTAAACTTGAGAACTCAAGACAAGGAGACCATCTACTGCCTGAAAACAAACATGAGGTACATGGGAACATCAATTTTTACGAGAATGATAGAAGTGTTGACCGTTGCTGTTCATGTTGTTGTAGAAATCGATTAAGTAATGATCCGCATAAGAAGAATAGTGCTGAATGGCAATGCATGATGGAATGTCAACTATTTTCATTTTTACAACTAGTGATCTCATTGGCCTAGACTCAAAAACCGCTAAAAAGTTAAGGTTCAAGGTGCATTAAGTCTAAATTTTTTAAGGTTTCAAGTATTTTGAGACCCAATCGCACAACATGCAGTTTTTCAAATATATTGTATTTGAGAACTTCATCAAAGAAGCAAAATTAGTAGCTATTGTCTTCTGCTATTCTGATTGGTTAAGCACGAACATTTCCTAAAATATATTTCACGCAAATGGATTTTATGTATTTTTGTAACGAAATATAATTATGAACCATCAGCCCCTCCTCTATTCTTAAAATCAAAGATATTCTATGTGGGAAAGAGCCATTGCCGCAGAACAATGAAGTTTACTATAGTTCTTATGTGAAGCATTACTTAACCATCTTGAGGTATGTATGTGAAATACGTGACAGGAATTTGCCCGAGATGCGCGAATTTTTTGTGGGGAGCAGGAGTGGCGCTCCCATCAATGTGGCCCGGGTTCGATTCCCGGCCCCGGCGTCATATGTGGGTTGAGTTTGTTGTTGGTTCTCTCCTTGCTCGGAGAGGTTTTTCTCCGGTTACTCCGGTTTTCCCCTCTCCTCAAAAACCAACATTCTAAATTCCAATTCGATCTGGATAGAGGACCTGCATGAAAACCAGCTACGGCCGATGTGGCTTTCCTCTCAAAATATAGTTATTTAGTTAGTCTGAAATTCTAATTCGCGAAATTTATTCCCAACGTAAAGTCTGAAGTTCTTATTCGCGAAAATTTGTTCCCGCGAAACGCAAAAAAATCCGAGTTATCCGCGAAATTAAACTCCCACGAAATTAAACTCCAGCAAAAATTTCAAACCGCGCGGTATTGAAATTTTGCTTCCTATCCATGTTATATTGCCAATTGCCACCAAAAATATAAGTAAATTTGATTAAAAAAAATAAATTCTACAGAGCAAAAGAGAGCCAAGTAGTTTGTGGATAAAGTGCAGGATTGCAAGGATGGAAGTGGATTATAGCTCATCAAATTTGATTTTGTGACAGGCGGTCAAGAATTGTAATTGAAATGTCATATTTCTAAATACTGTAACTTTCTTTTCATTGCCGCAGGCTCTGGAGAAATTTCCTGGCGAGACCACACTTTTAACAGGAATTGCTCGCATTCATGAGGTAAAATCTATTTTGGTCTTTTTAAAAAGGCCCGTTTACATTGTTTCAATAGAAAGGGGGAAAAAGTTGACTTTTTTCGATTTCGAAGAAAAAAACGAAAAGCTGAATAAACTCGACAAATTTCTGGTTTTGACTCTTTCGAGACAAAAAGTCGAGAAAATTTATTTGGACAATATCCCACACAAATCTAAAGGAAAGTACCTTAGGTACCTTAGGTACAAATCTAAAAGGAAAGTACCTTAGGTACGTCAGGATCATTTGTCAATCAACCGCCGTCGCGTACGAACCTCTGTGAAAATCTGTACAGAATAAAGACAGCTTTTGAGCAATCTGTCTGTGTGGTTTACTTGTCTTTGTTTGTACTAGTCGCTTTTGGCAAACCCCATGACATTTTCAACACAATGAACGAATTTGTTGAGGTTTGTATCCTTGGAATTCCTTTGAGAATTTCGAACTTTTATAGCACTAATTTCAGAATAAAAACAATGAAAATTAGCTCACTCGAGCTGAAACGGGCAGAGCTATTTCTTTTATAGCGCGTCTTCGTGTTTAAGGACAAAACGCGAAGCGCTGAATGAGTTCTGCAGCGGGACAAAACATTTCACTCGATTGGCCGTTAACATCGAGCCCGCAATATATAATGATCACCTGCCTTACCCATGGGGACAGTGTTTGAGGGAGGGGAGGGTGGGGAGTTGGACGCAGGGGGGGGGGGGGAGGGTGACAAAACGTCTAGAGGAGGGGAGCGTGCGAACGTTTCGTATTCACGAGTTGGCTCATGTTTTTTTTTCTTGATACGTGGTTTAGGAATTAAACGATATGACCAATGCAGTGAAGCTGTACAAGGACGTGTTACACTATGATAACACCCATGTGGAGGCCATCGCTTGCATTGCAACTCACCATTTCTATACTGATCAGCCAGAGATTGCGCTCAGATTTTATCGGTGAGTCTATAACTTATTTATATGAAAGTCATATGACCTGTGCCAATAGCGGGAAAACATGATGCGCAAGCGCGCAATTGCCAAACGCGCAATTGCCAAACGCGGGAAAACATGTGACTGGTGCGAAGCGCGGGAAAAGATGTAACTGGTGCCAAGCGCGGGAAAACTTGTAGCTGGTGCCAAGCGCGGAAAAACATGTAACTGGTGCCAAGCGCGGGAAAACTTGTAACCGGTGCCAAGCGCGGGAAAACATGTAACCGTTGCCAAGCGCGGGAAAACATGTAACCGGAAAGCATGTAACTGGTACCAGTCGCGGGAAAACTGGAAACTTGTGCCAAGCGTGGGAAAACATGCAAAGGAGCTAAGCTCATGAAAATGGACGTAAACCAAGTCCCGGTTGGTTTTGGTTTTGCCTGATTGGTTGAAATGTTTACGGCCTTGCGTGGAACGAGTATTCGGACCAATAGGCCATTTGCACGATGACGTCATTTGACTACTACTACCAGAATCCTTCAGTATTTTGTTTTGTAGTGCAAATTAGGGCTATTGTTATTTAAACCCCACTGGGATTACAAAATTTAAATAAGAAAGAAAAAACGAAATGAATTCTGGTAGTAGTTAAATGACGTCATCGTGCAAATGGCCTATTGCAGTTCTAGTTCTCAGAACTTCAGGACCAAGCGCCTGGTTGTTTTTCACCAGTGACCAGGGGTCGAACTTGATTTTTTAGTCCACTGGCAAAGTTTTGCTCGTAAGATGTTTTTCTTCTAGCAAAACTAGTAAGGTCACTAGCTATTTTCTTTTACAGTCATTTACCGTTCCGTTACCGGTAGTCTTAGGGGACGAGGGCCTCTTAGAAAAAGCAGTTATTTTAGACATCTACAACAAAAGTGGCTCACAAAGCGTGAAATTCATTCTGTCACCTTCCTGATTCCAACAAAATGTAAATGCGTAGATAAAGTGTGCACAGGTTTTTTTCTCCCGTAGATGACATTCGATGATGTCTGAATTTTCGCTACAAAAGTCTCCAGGAACGTTCACTTTTTCACTCCAACTTTTCTTAGAGAAATGCTTACTCGCAAAAGTTTGCCAGAGGATATTTTTCAGACTCGCAACTTCCAAAAACCACTCGCATTTTTCGAGTGTTAATTTCGAGCCAGGTAACGCGAGCGCACGCGCCAGAGGTCATACAAGCACTGAGAAACGCAAGTGCATATGCTGGCGTTGCTAGTGAAAACATGTTGAAAGCAAACATATTTTGTGTTTTCGATAGGGAATCAATTGAACATTTCCCGTATAATTTATTGATTTGTTGTTTCTTTTTTCAGCCGCCTTCTTCAGATGGGTGTGTACAATGCGGAGCTCTTCACCAATCTAGGGCTCTGTTGTTTCTTTGCTCAGCAGTATGACATGACCCTCAACTGCTTCGAAAGAGCGCTGGCTCTTGCGTCAGATGAAAACATGGCGGATGTCTGGTATAACATTGGACACGTCGCCGTGGTAAAGTATTTTTTTCAGAGGCTAATTTTTGAAGGGAATTTTTTTGTGCTTTAAGAACGGCTGGGCTAAAACTTGGACAATATCTTGCATCTTAAAGATAGAGCGGATTTGAATTTAGTATGGAAAGTAATTCGCGTTTGTTAAGGTTCTGGATTCACTAGTGTTTGTGATTTGCACGACCTTTTTCAACCAATCAGAAGTGAAGCAAAAACCAACCGTGACTTGATTTGCGCCAGTTACAAGTATGCTTCGAGTTCTGATTAGGATTGTAATCTTGGTTTTACTACGCTCATGTGAAAACCACGCTATTAAGATGATGATAAGAATGCCGTGCGATGTAAGAGGAACAGTTTTATTGATTTGAAGAGGTGGTCTGTCATATTTTCCTGAAAATGTTTTTATTTGTTTTCGAATTCCTGCATTTGCCGAACAGTGTCTTCGGCTTATATGTGTAAAACGAGAATACTGAATGTGACTTTGTTCTTTAGGGTATTGGAGACATTCAGCTGGCCTATCAGTGTTTTAGATTAGCGCTTGCGTCAAATAACGACCACGCTGAAGCCTACAATAACCTTGGGGTCCTGGAAATGAGGAAGGGCCACACGGAACAGGTATAACCGGTACTACAATCCAAGCTTCATTCCCGGTTGGTCTGATCATATTTGGTCTTTTTCGATCCAACATTTGATTACTGATGTCATAAGTCTGAAGTCGGGAAACAAAGAAATCAGAAAGAAAAAAGAAATAAGCTTTTTGACCGTCCACGAGAACTAAGACTTTTTAATTAAAGCTCGGCGGTATTCCAAAGAAACCAAACAAACAGTGAAGGTACTTTCACTGCATGTAAGCGTGATGTCTCGGCGAGGATCAGTTGAATTTCACCGCAAACTACGATTGTCAGAAGATGTTTTTCTTCCATACTATCCTTGAACACTCTGTCTTGTCTTGGTCCCCAAAGTCATGTCCCATTTTTCTGCATTTCGTTATCAATGCCTGTGCCTTAATTTTGCACAAGAAGCTTGACGTCACAATTTTTACTAAAGCCTGGTTTTCAAATGTCGGGAAAATCCCAGATGATCCGGGATTTCGCTGTTTCCCGACCGTCACAGGTGTTCCCGATACTGGATAGAAGTGTCGGTAAAATCGGCGATGATTAAATAAAGACGTGCCTTACTGAGTCTACCATACCGATTTGCGATCGCTTGTTTTTACCAATTAGAGTCTTGGTACCGAGCTAAGCATATCGCTGACATCCGGTCCCAGAATGTTAAAATTTGTGTTTTCATAAGTCAGGAATGATCGTAGACTATCGCAGTAATCTGGGATGCGTCGTGAAAATAGAAACAGTCCCGATTTTCCCGACTTATCCCCGACTTATCCCAGATGATCGGCGATGGTCGTGTTTTCATAAGTCGGCAAAATCTGGGACCTCTGGGATTTTCTCGACATATGAAAACCAGGCTTTAACTCTGCAATTATTATTTTTGCAAGAAGGCTGAGTAATTTGAATGGAAACAGGTTAAAAAAGTCTCTAACTGGCTGTGAATCCTTATGCCAGTTTCAGACCCGCTTGGGTGCCGTGTTTGAATACCTAGTCGCTTCAGTGCCCTCCAAAAGTCGTACCTATTAGTATTTGGAACGGCAATTCTCAAACTTCACATCAAGTTTCAACAAAGAAAATCATACGCAAGACGTTGCTTTGGAAACCCGGTGTGAATTAGCATAGATTTTGGCGATTTCTCTGTATTTAATGATCCGTTTGAGAAGCTGTACAAACCACTCGAAAGAGTGTTTCATCCGGTATCCAAACACCTTGAACTTGGTTAAAAAAAACTCGGCTCCGCTCGTTTTCTCAACCCACTTTTCGGTGTTTGAAAATCCTGATGAAACACTCTTCCTCGTGTTTGATATATTACATATGAACACGTGAGAAGGACGGCGTCTAAAATGGGCCTTGCTCCAAGCACATGGAGGTCTAATTTTCATCTTTTTTGCTCCATCCTAGGCCCGCGCGTTTCTTCAAGCTGCCGCGTCTCTTGCTCCACACATGTATGAACCTCACTATAATCACGGACTGTTGTCACATAAGGTATGCGTTACTTTGTTTAATAAACTCTCTGTCACACAAGGTATGCGTTTCTCGTAGTCATTACCGCTTATCTCCCTCACAATAAGACAATGTTACACGAAATGAGAACTCGAAAGTACGCGGAATAGCCTGGACACGATTTCAAGCTCGCGCGTTGCCGTCTTCACCGCAACGGCACGTTGGATTATCGCAGTAGTATGTGTATCTCAAAGGCTATAGTACTCAAGGAAAGTCAAACATTTATCGGTTTTGTGTGTTAAAACAGACTTTGTTTTAGGAGTCCCCGGGTAATTTTGGCTTTGAGCGGCTTGGTTTTGCCGACTTGGGGGTGTGATATTGAGTTCTTTGTTTTTTAATGCTTGCAGATCGGCGACCTTCAGAGCAGCCACAGTTCGATAAGTAAATCGCTGGAAGGATACCCAGATCATTGCGACAGTAAAGATGTTTTCACACAACTCAAGGAAGACTTTGCTGCCTTGTGAAGTCACTAGTCCTTAACCTTTTCACTCTTAGAGCCAATTATGGAGACATGTAGTGTGGTTCTAACTTTTGAGTCTGTGGACGAAATCTTATGGTGTGACCATTCAAATGAAACCTCTTCAGCAGTACTTTTGCATGGTACCATTTGTTCTAACTTTTGAGTCTGTTGATGAAATCCTATGGTGTGACCATTCAAATGAAACCTCTTCAGCAGTACGTTTGCATGGTATCATTTGTTCTAACTTTTGAGTCTGTGGACGAAATCCTATGGTGTGACCGTTCAAATGAAACCTCTTCAGCAGTACTTTTGCATGGTACCATTTGTTCTAACTTTTGAGTCTGTTGATGAAATCCTATGGTGTGACCATTCAAATGAAACCTCTTCAGCAGTACTTTTGCATGGTACCATACGAAAGGAGCGGGGATGCTCGTCGGTAATTTGGAATTAAACCCCTAAAGGAGACCAATCTAGGCGTGGCTCAAGCTTTCTTTGACCCCTAAAAGTTACCATTTTAAAACACAGACAAATATGTTATTTCTTCGCGTGCAACCCTAAATGAGACTGACGGCTAAATGAAATGGCGTTTTGCCCAGAACACCCTAAGTGAGACCAAAATCCGAAATTTACACACCTAAGCGAGACGACGAGCATCCCTGCCTCTTTCATATGGGCGTTGAAATCCCATGTTTCCTTGGGCACGCAACTTATATTTCCTTTTTTCTTCTGCGCTTTTAAGGCGCTTTGGAACGAGGCAGTGTGGTTGTGCAGTTTTTAACGAGGGGTATGCGTATATGAATTTGGACATTTTTAGGATTCCGTAATCGACCTCAGTAAATTCTTGTTGCTTCGCCCAAGGGTTAGAATTATCGGGATTTAATTGTAATGCACTGCACATGTAACAAAGTATGTTGTACATATTCTGGCTTTTAAAGCAATAAACAAAGACCATAACAATTGTCGTGAAGTCAATTTATTTAGCAAAATACAATCCGCTGGCACCCATGCCACAAGGAACAAGGGGGCGGTGAAATTCTTTTCTTAATACTATATACACGAGTGTTTCTTAAATTAGTCTTAAAAGTCTTAGCGCTATAAAATACAATTATTTTCATTTACAACAAATTCTAAAACACATTACGAAACACTTACATCGACTATGGTTAGATCATGGTGTGTCGCAAAAATGAAAAGGTTCGTCCCACCCGTACCCTCCCTAAAGTTTATTTTACGCGTCGAGTAGAATTCTAAAATAGTTTTTAACAATACTCACTTTCCAACAATTTTCTTATATTAGTTTACTTGTTTAAATATTAATGAAACTGTACTTTTGGTTTGAGGCCCACAGACACGAAGCAACATTACGAGGAAATAAATGATAGCGTTGGACTACCGCAGAAATTGTCGCGTGCGCAATGCTGCAAAGATCCTTGGTTATTTTCATTTTTCTGACAATTTTATAGTTTATTATTCATTTTGGTTTTCTTTCTTGACTTTCAATTTAAATCTTTACAGCTTTACCCGCTTCCATTACACTGAGCTTGTGCTATATGTGGGTAGAGCTGCCTTGTAAAGGTACCATAGTTATGCAACACAATGCTTAATGCATTGAACTATTGCGCGCAATTAATAATGCAGCAACAATTTCAGCTGCGGACCCACGGCGCAATTTAGCAATAGTTACATTTGGTGTTCTGCGCGATGCTGCAACTATGTCTGGGCTTTTATGACTGTGCACCTTCAGAGCACAACATTCAAAGAATAAAGATTTTGCTTCATTCAATTCAAATTATGTCAGCCACAACATGAGATCACCAAAGAAGTTTGGGATGTTATAAAATGGTCTTATTTCTCGACTTGTGGCAGATTAGAACAAAAAAACAAACCAAACAAAAACGAAAAAAATATATAACGCATTCATAGATTTTTAAATAGCCTTAGTAAACATGCTCTTTCCCAGTGTCGCAATATTTTCTGCAAAGAAAACGTCTGAGCAAGGATAAAAAAATTCCATTGTGATGACGTAAAGATTTTCAATAGCGTGTGGTGTATCCCCGATTTGTGCCTTATGGAATTCTAATTATTTGAAGCCTTCGCCTTCCTTTTGGAAAAACATCGAGTTAAAAAGCCCAAAAACAATGGTACAGTTTTGTTTAAAATTATTCTACTAGCGCTTTAAGCGTAAACATAAGTGTCTTGGGCTGCAGATGGCCAGGATGGAAATGGATTGTAAATTCAAAAAATTGCCAAGTTGGTTGCCTTGTGTCATGGAAAACTCGCAAAAACTCGGATCATGGTTCATTCTCTTTTCGAAAATTCAGAATTTAAACAAAACATCTAAGCAATAAAAATGGAATTTCTGGCTCGTTCAGACGTTCCCTCGGGCCTGAAACAGCGTGATGCCAAGACAAAGCGTGTTTCTTAGGCCAAATTTTAAATAGCCTAGTAATAAATACTGACATATACATGTATTAAGAATTCAATAAAAAAGAAAGCTGCATGATACTGCTAAATTAGCTTTAAGCTTCCAGCTTAAAGTCAATCCTCGCCTTAACCCTTTCAATCACAGAGTGCAATTATGGAGAAATGTGGAGTAGTTCTAACTTTTGAGTCTGTGGACGAAATCCTATGGTGTGACCATTCAAATGAAACCTCTTCAGCAGTACTTTTGCATGGTATCATTTGTTCTAACGTTTGAGTCTGTTGATGAAATCCTATGGTGTGACCATTCAAATGAAACCTCTTCGGCAGTACTTTTGCATGGTACCATTTGTTTTTTAACATTTTACAAAATGAAATTTGGAATTTTTCTTGAATTTGGCACTCTTGGGAGTGAAAGGGTAAACCTATCATATGAATTCAGTTAAGCATGTTATGAGGATTCAGATTTTGAAAACCTCTACATTGAAAAATCTTTTTCCAAATTTAACTAGAATGAGAAATATGGGCCGAAAGAAGTAAGAATTAATTTAAAATTCAAATATTTTACCATAAGATCGTCTTTCTAAATAATTTACCTAAATTGTTGGAAATTAGCCGAACCGTAAACTCCATTAACCATCGATCTAATAATTATGCTTTCAACCCAAAGCAATTGCCGTCGTTCGTACTGCAATTTTAAAATGACGTGGAAGGAAAAGTTATCGGCCCTGATAAAGCAAACTGCAAATCAACGTGTGAAGTTCGACACATTTGTGACGCGCGTTTTTCCTTATATTCTGCACAATTTCTAAGAATCTCTACCGTTACCGTTCATGGCCTATTTTCGTTTAAAAACTAAGTTACTTTCGCTAGTTACCTTATTCTCACCAAATTTCGCGATTTTTTAATAAATGCTCGCGAAAAAAAGAGCGTGAAAATTAAAATCGTGAAATTTAATACCATATTATACTGTATAAGTAAACAATGCATAAATTATTAAGGTTGAGGAGATCTCGGCGCTTTGACTTCGTAAAAGTAGAAATCGCGTAACTCTTGATATTTCTATATAGTTATTTTGTGAACATTCTTTATACTCGCGAAATACAGCTCCCGAATTTTCGCGAAATTAAGTACGCGCGAAAATTAGTAAGAATAAGGTACGTCAAACAAAACTGTCTAATCTTTTTTTTCCCTATATACTTTATTGCAATTCATTTACCGACGCTCAAATGACCACGGGCTTGTCGCTAATAGCAACCAATGGACCAATGAAGTCCAGACGGTTCTTGGTAGGTTTGTAACGCCGTAGCCTGAAATACAAAGAGATAACCATAGAATGAAATTTTAGCGGTTTTCAATTGTGTCCAAAGTAATTTCGGAATTGCTTTGGTTTTGCATTGCTACGCTTTTGTCATTGGCTAAAAAATCACGCGCCACTATCTCAACCAATCAGTTCCAGTCAGTTCTCCCGCGTTTTCCCGCGCTTGGTACTGGCAGCGTGTATTTGCTTCGAACGCTGATTGGTCCATTGGATTGTCTACGTCCGTCGTGATTGGCTGGAGTTATTACTTTGGTTTTTTAAGACTCAACTGAAAACCGCTCTAAAAATCAACTCCATAGCGCAATTCTCAATTGTGTCACGTAATTCGTATTTGCTTCTGAGCTTGGTGATTGGTTGTAAAAATAGCGCCACTTTCTCGACCAACAGGAAGTAAAAACAAAATCAGTCGCGGTTTTCCCCGCGCACCGGCTGCGTGTATTTGCTTCACGTTCTAATTGGTTCATTGGATTGTCTGTCTGTTGTGATTGGTCAGTGATAACTTTGGTTTTGGTTTTATGACATTCAATCGAAAACCACACTAAAGAAAAGGATTGACTGTTGAAGCAAGTAATTACAATAGCATTTTGATAACTTGAACGCTAAATAATTAAAATTTCTCGCCAACCGGAGGACAGAATGAGATGAACAATTTAGCCTGATAACCCAAGTTTTCGTAAGCCGTGTCACTCCAAGAGGCGTATGCAGTTCTTACTTGTGAGGCCGTGGAAGAAATCATTCACTGTGACCATTCAGTGGCAGTTTCTTTTTCAGTATTTCACAAAATGGAATTTACTTCGGATTTTTCTTTCATCGCTTGGGGATGAAAGTGCTAACCAAAACGTTTTCCCCGGTTTCACCTATTCCCGCGCTTGGCACAAGTTTCATCTTTTCCCGCGCTTGGCACAAGTTTCATCTTTTCCCGCGCTTGGCACAAGTTTCATCTTTTCCCGCGCTTGGCACAAGTTTCATCTTTTCTCGCGCTTGGCACAAGTTTCATCTTTTCCCGCGCTTGGCACAAGTTTCATCTTTTCCCGCGCTTCGCACAAGTTTCATCTCTTCCCGCGCCTTGAGCTAGTTGCATATTTCTTCGCACTTGGCACCGTTGTATGTTCTTATATTTACTAAATAAATATCCAAACCCTTCACAACCTACCTCGCTGAAATACATCCACGTGCTGATCTGCCCGGCGGAGGCTTGGGTCTTAGAACCTCGTCACGATGATGAGACTCGGCCTCATTCATGTGCAGGTTACCAAACTCTGCGGCTCGGTGTGGCGGTTCATCAGGTCCTATCGACCAGTAATCATCATACGGCTCCTCGGCCTCATCTAGCTGAACGCCAACTTGATCTTCCTCATTATTGAAAAGCTCGTTCAAGCTCGGTATTTTAGGTATTGCCGCTGACACATTAAGCGCACTGTATTTTGCAGGGCTTTCCTCTGCAAGTTCGCCCTCGATCGCAACAAAGTTCTCTTCTATTGTATTCGCATTCTCAGCTCGATTTCCGCGTTGTCCTTCAGAGTAGAAATTATTGTCCTCTTTTGGTTCTCTATGACTCGACGATTCGCTGTTTTCAGAATGACTGTTATCTTGGTCGCCAATAAAAAATATACTATCTCTACGCGCATCCTTATTAAATTTAAGTTTATCAGATTCACTTTCTTTCTCTTCCAGCGACGATATTTTACTGACTCGTTCCTCCTCACAACCCGGTTCCTTCACCTGATCTCCATTTGTGGCCAGGCTGTTCAGTTTTCCTTCATTTACCTCATCTTTGGAGGTAGGCTCTTCCTTGTCTTTATCCTGATCATCATCCAATGGAAACTCGCAATAGTAATTCTCCTCCTCTTTGGGTGAGTCCCCTTCCTCGCAGGCAGGACCTTCAGAAAATGACGAAATCTCCTCCGCGGCAGGGGCAATCTCAGTGTCCCCTAACACACACCCCGCGTCACTGTGATGGACATCGCGACACGTCGTAACCGCTATCGCATTGGAGCCGGCCACATGAAGAGCGTGGTGTGAATGAGTAGACCTCGTCCCCTCCTGTTTGTCTGAAGCAAATTCAGCAGAATCAAGCTTGTATTCATCGGCGTCAGGGGGGGTCAGTGGTGGCCCGTTTTCTCTCGCGACAACGGGCTCTTCGTCCATCATCTGTTCTAACACTGAGGGTACCCTGAAGAGATCGCCACGTTGCCTTTCCCTACCGTCCACAGGGAGTTCATCGACCATCTGTTCCAACACTGAAGGTACACGGAAGAGACTCGGAGGCTGCTGCGCTGGGGTAGCGGGTGGCTCGGGCGAGTCTATCCCAGACCTGTGATCCAGCCTATGGCTGCTCACTTCATCATGGCTTTTCTTTTCATCGCTGCTGTGTCTCACGGGCTCAGAATCCAATGGTAGGTCCCGCACGAGCTTCTTTATGTCATCATGGTGATGGTGATGTTGATGTTCAAACATGGCGGATAAATGATGACTGCTCCCTATCGGGACTTGCCGCTCAGTTCTTCCCACATTGGCTAGTTCCTCCAGTTCCTCGTCATTCTCCGTTTCCACCACTGGAGGGGGCATGTATACAACAGGCTGGTCGTCAAGGACACCCGGTGACCAAGGAGACACAAACCCCTCCTCTTGTTCGTCTTTTGCATCTTCTGGAGAAGACTCAAAATCAAGGTGGGCCAGTTTCGAATCCGGTGTTACCGGTTCTCTGATGATGGGAATAGGGGCGGACAGGACAGGGGCACCCCAAGAGGGCGATTCCTTCGAGATTGGTACCGTAGGTGGAGTTCCTTCTTTTCTGAAGTCGGTTTCTATTGTATTCACTTGGGCTGGGTTCATTTTTGGTGGATTTCCAGGGTTGAAATCTTCCACGTTATCTAACTCCATCCCAACCTCTAAGGAAGGCTTATTTTCCGTCGTTCCCTGGTTTTCTATCCCTTCAGGATTATGAACAAGTCGATCAGAATGGTCTCCTTCATTATCATTTTGCTCATTGTTTGCATGAACCTGTGGAACAGGCATGATCTCAATATCTCTGTAATCCGGTTTGTCGTGTTTTTCAGGATTTCCTCCGACGTGTGCTCTTTGAACATCATGAACGATAGCGGAGATAAGGGCTGGTGTTTCCAATTTTATATCTCCATTTACTTGTTTTTCCTGTCAAAAACGACAAAAATTCCTGGTGTAATACACGTTAATAGATTGACTTTCAAGAAACTTTTAACAATTTACACAACTTGGCATTTTCAAAATAACGGTTATATTTGCTCAACCGCCTTCGTGAGCAACAAGTCACCAAAATAAACGGTACAGAAAAACAAAGTTAAACAATATGGTAGGTGATTTTGAGAGCTTTCATTTCATTTCCATTAGTTTTAATAGCCCTAAATGTCGCGTTAATTGAGGCTCATTTTATCAACCGATCACCGATATGGCCATTACAGATGCACAGTACACCACACCACACAAACAAAGGGATGGCAAACCTGTGGTCCAATAGAATTATTGTAAACAAAATTGGGTTTCCTTTTAAGGCGGGGCTCTACCTGAATGCCATGTTTCCGCCACATAGCATGGATTTAATGGAAATATCTTGTTCACGTTTCAAGCAATCCGAAAACCCTTAGCTCATTTCATGAATCTATGTTGTGGGATGTTTTGTAAATTTTTGGGTTGGTAAAATTTAGAGAAATAAGAAATATTGAAGATTTAGTGAAGTTTTAAAATTAGAATTTGTAGTTAATAATTAATAGACGGATACCAAGATAGTCCACTAGCAACCTGGGGTGCTCTTGCGTGGGTATCAACTGTGTTGGCGTTCCGAAAAATCATTTTCTTTCTCTTATCCCTTCTTAAAACCTCTTAAAATTTCATTAAAATTCAGGTAACTCCCCTCCCCCAACACCCAGTAATAAAAATTCTCCATTCTTTGCACTCCAACTTTACTCAGAAACCATTTTCTTCCACATACCTGCTTGACAACCTTCTGAAGTCCATAAACAGCTTGTGGCTTTAGAAAGTTGCCATTGTCTTTCTCCACGGCATCCAACACTTCCCTTATTTTCTGAATTACCCCTCTATCTGACGTACCAAACTTGTTAACACCATTCCCATTTCTGACTCCAGTTTCCTTTCTATTTGCATCGTTGCCATGGTCACTGGGGTCGGCCTCCAGCATGTCGACAGTGGAAATTCTCTCCGATCCATGCAGGTTTGGCAGGCCAGCCTTGTTCAAATCTACGGGGGTGGTGTAAATCTGCCCCACGGGGGGAGTACTGGTGGTTGTGGTTGCCTGAGAGATGTCGCCTGGAGTTTTCTGCCAGTCAAACGGGTCGCTTTCCTTGATTCCCTTTTTGGCAATGGCTTTCTCAATGATTGAAATCAACATCTGCAAGGTACAGGTTAACTTTGAAATGTATTGCATCTTGCCAAAAGAAACAATAACAATCAATCAATCAGTCATTTTATTAAGACACATAACGCCTAGGAGTTAAAAACTCGTTAAAACGTGCATTTGCAAATAAATTTATCTATCAATTAAATCTACTGAATATATAAAACAAATATATCTAGGCATAAAACAAATAAATAAGTTGATAAAAAAGTGAAAATTAAGTTACTAGGAGTTTTATAAATCAGGTCAGTGTACCTTCGGGGGTGTCTCCAGTATAACAGCTCTAGCGTCTTAAGATTACACTTAATATACCTAAACCCAGATATCAAATTAAAGCTTATAGAGCTGGCTATCTAAATATGGAAACCTTTGGTAATAAAATGAATTGTCGAATTTTTTTACGACGTCTAAATTCGAACGTCCGAATCAGCTTTAAAACGCTATAACTCAAAGCAATTATTATATTTTGCTAATTTGATTTGTTCTCGGGTTTCCGGACACGAAGCGCTAAAAAAACGTGTCGGCGATTTTACATATTCAATTGCAGTGAAAAGTTACAGAATATTTTCGAAAAGGGGAGAAAAAAAATTGGAATGATCGTACGGAAATGCCTCTTGACGAAAAAGTTTTCGGAATTAAGAAAATCGCCGACGCGCATTTCCCTTTCGTAAACGGTCGTTGCCATTTTAGCGACACTTAGAAAAATTTTCACCAATTTTAGAATTATTTTTTCTATCAGAAAAAGAAAAATGGAATATAATTACCTGGAATCGAACCTGGAACCTCTGCATGCTAACATCTCTCTCTTACCACTAGACCACTGGGTTGATCCGGCAAACCCAAGAAAAATTTAATTATAAAACATGCTTTTCTTAATATATATCAATAACGGGTCACCCTAACCCTAAATCTCACCTAACCGTGAATCTAGCTTAGATCTAATAATCGCTTTACCTAGACCCAATTTGATCTAATAATGATAGCCTGTTTTCGTCCCAATCCAGGCATAAACTAGAGAGAAATAGCATCGACCATTACAAGAAGGCTTGGTTACTAATGAATGCTAATGATGGCATCGACCGTTTGCTAATAATGGCATCGACCGTTAAAAATGGCATCGACCGTTTACGAAAGGGAAATCAGCATCGCCGACACGTTTTTGTTGATTATATGTTAGCCTAGCTTCTGTCCAAATTTAAGGAAAATCGAACAAATTCCCTTTGAGTTGTAGCTCTTTAAAGTGTGCCCAACAAGCGAAAAATTAACTTTGAGAAAACGGCGCTTAAAAAAACATATCGCTTAATAAACAAACTCCGTCCACAAAAGTTATACCCGCGTCATTTCTCCGTCAACTTTCACTATTTTTCGATACTTTTTTTTTGGATGAAAGTTCATTCTGTAAACTTTATTTTAACGCCAAAAAAAAATTTTCAATAAATTTTCGATCTGAAGGTACACTGTAACCTTAATCAAGTTGATGTACATTGAAAAGTCGAATAGTGAAATATTTCTTGTTTTTAACATTGCGGTAGTGAGTTATAGAGATTTGAATTTACAAAAATAATGCTAATTAGATGACGTCAGATCAAGACTTTACCATTATTTCTACTTCAATTTACAATATGCAGTTCACAGCTTAAGAATCATCAATTTAAGAAAAACTAAATAAAAGCTGTTAATAGTCAATTGATTTGTAAAAAAATTACTTGGAGGTAGAAACAAGTAGTTGTATAATAAACGAGTCTTGATTTGACGTCATCTTATTAACATTAATTTTTGTAAATTCAAAACTCTAATTCGCTAACGCACTTTTAAAACAAGAAATATTTGACTATTCAACTTTTCAACGTACATAGAGTCGATTAAGCGAAAATAAAATTTGGGGGTTAGGTGCACTTTAAGCTAAGATTAATTCAAAAGTGGAAATTAAGTTTCTTGGAGTTGTATAAAATTAAGGTGGGTTGAGCTCCACTTTATTGAGCATCCTTTTGAATTTCTTTGTATATCCATAGATGGCCAGTAATGTATGCATACATAACTAGGGGAAATACCTGTAATAACAATGACAGCAACGACGAGAGTTAAGATTTAAACTTAACCAAATGTTTGTTTTACCTTATAGTCTGGCTTTTCTTCATACGTTAGCTTGCTGATGTGATCCAGAAACTGTTTGAAGCCTGGAGGCAGTGATTTCAAAAACGACTGATGGTCATATCCTTTCTTCATCTTGCCAACTTGTTCCTTACAACAACAACAAAAAAAGTTACAGAACAATAAACAAACAGTCAGTTGTATGTGTGGGCGGCACAGTGGTCTAGTGGTTAGCGCGTCGGACTTTCAACCTGAAGGTCGGTGGTTTGAGCCTGGTCTCTGCCGTCGTGTTGTTTCCTTAGACAAGAAACTTTACTCCAGTCTCTCTCCACCCAGGTGTATAAATGGGTACCGGCGACAAAATGCTGGGGGTAACCCTGCGATGGACTAGCATCCCATCCAGGGGGGAGTAGCAATATTTCTAGTTGCTTCATGCTACGGAAACCGGGTTGAGCTCTGACCGTGTGGGCCATCGTGGCCTGAGTGCGACTTTACCTTACCAGTTGTATGTGTGTCCTTTTGCCATACAAACAATGATAGAACTCCAATCATCTTGAACTACCCTCCCCTCCAACCTTGTTGGGGCATCTCCTGTATACGGTCAACTCTCTCTAAGCTAAACACTGTTGGGACTGGCAAACACGCCTCAACTTCGAAAGGTATCTGTCTAATTGACAGTTCAGTTGCAGTGAAATGAGTGACCGAATGGGAACAAACTGTAGATGTCGAACTTAGAGAGGTTTCAGAGATGTGTCTGTGTTACACGTACAGGTGGGTGTCCAACATTCTTAGGTTGAGATTGGTGGATTTGGACTCATTCCTTTCTTTTTTCTTTGCCTCTATAGGGCTGAAAATACTCTGCACCAGTAGTCTGTACCTTGTAAAATAGCCATGCGTTTTATCAAGTAAGGTGTACTGTCTATGAGTTACCCTACCTTATCCTTTATTTTTCTCCATGGTAGATGCCCAATAGCAAACTCTGCCATCATGTAAAAGAAAGACCACAGATCATCTTGACGTCCCATTTCCTGGAAAAAATAAACAGAGCAACTTCAGTACAAATATATGTGCTACTTACTCAGAGAACGTTTTCTGTCAAATTTCTGAGAAAGACAAAAACTACCAAAAACGGATATGATTCATTCCATTCTAAGTAAACCAAAATGTTACTCAAAGGGATTCCACATAAACAAAACACTTGCAAAAGAGATGTAATTCTGTCTATTCCACGACTAGACTAAACACTTGCAAAAAGGGATGTACACTTGTACATGTAATTCTGTATATTTTGAGTAAAACAAAAACTTTTCCCAAAGGGATGTGAATCTGTGAATGCGAAGTGATGTGAGTCTGTCTATGCAGAGGAGTGGCAGCCATGGATAGCAGTTTCGTCCTTTTCCGAACTTGTTAGCAAGGCACAGCTGTTGTGCAGTGATAGGACTGGAAAGTCCTATGTTTACAGCCCTTGACTCCAATGGCGACCAACAAGGGATTCTACTTACACAGAGTAAATCTTTTTGCTCTATTCTGCTATTGGGATCAGACTGAACAGAACAATATTTTGTGCATTCCAATCGGCCCTGTCTGACATGATGCAACACAAATCTCCATAGATGTGTAATTTATTATAACACTAAAAACAACAATCACCTTATTTTCATGAGCATTCATAGAAGCATAGCGAACAGTGCCTCGGAATCCTGCAGAGTTCCTTGCCTGAAAGACAATACATGACAAAAGTAATCATTAAATGGTAATTACACTGAGTTGAGTACAATTCTAGGTTTAATTGTGCAAGAAATTTTGTTTCAGGTAAATTAACATCTCAACTTCCTTTCCTCATACATGATTCATACAGACTTTTGAACGTTTTATTCGAGACTTTTCCAGGACTTGTTTTCCTCAGGAACACACCATTAATTATTGTTGCAATTCTACATATTTTGCATACTTGAGCCAACAAACCAGTATCCGCAAGTGCTAATAATAATAATCACAAAATCAAAGGATAACAGGTGTTGCTAACTACAGGTTACTTAAGGTGCCTTGAATAAGAGACGCTATTTGTCCTGGTTTAAATACGTTGACTTTTTGGCACTTTCAATACGTTTTTCATTTTTTTCTCGACCTGTATACATGTTCAGTGGTACTCCTTCAATCTTTTCATATCAAAATGAAGTTATTTTAGTGCTGTCTAAAGCATTTAAGGACTTTTCCAATGATATTCAAGTCCTTCTGGATGAAATTCAGGACTTTTCCACATGAGAAAATCATTTTCAAGTTTTCAAGGGCATAGCAGTTTTTTTTTAAGGACTTTTCACGCCCATGTGAACCCTGCTTATAAAAAGCTGACTTTATACATGTAGTAAAAAATAAATCAATAGTTTTCTTTTCTGTAAGCTTATAACCTCACACTCACCTGTCTTACTTCTCCATTCCCCTTAGTGAACTGTCGTGCCAAACCAAAGTCCAACATAAAACAGGAATGACAAGTATCTGGGGTGGTACCCATGGCAAAATTGGACTGCAAGTA
Source organism: Cladopsammia gracilis (assembly GCA_022457155.1). Lineage (NCBI taxonomy): Eukaryota > Metazoa > Cnidaria > Anthozoa > Scleractinia > Dendrophylliidae > Cladopsammia > Cladopsammia gracilis. The sequence goes on along the minus strand of JAJGOT010000005.1, from coordinate 2,297,515 downwards.
AGACAACCAGGCAATGCAAGTAAGCGAATGATTCACATTCGATGTCACAGTTTTCTCCAACTCTAGCCTTCATTCCTAAAGGGGGAGCGGGGAGGGGAGGGAGGGGACACTCAAATACAGGGGTTTTGTTTCGGGTCCCTCAACTCCCCCTCCCCCTCCTCAACCCAAGAAATAATAACTGACCAAATCTCTAGACAACCATTAGAGAGATCAACATATCTCCCTTGCTGGAAATAACATAAAGTGATGTGTCATTTTGGCGTAACTGTTCACGTCAGGGTCTACTCTCAGACCAGAAACGGACGACTATGAGAAAGTCTATGCCACCTCTTACAGTACCTTTAGGGTCAAGAAGGTCGAGATCCATGGAATCATTGGTTTCAAAATCTAAGTGTGATGAAGCCAACTTTATCACCAATAAAAACTGTGAAAATGCTTGTTTGTGTTTTCTGTTAGTAATCTTAGAGGTAAAGTAAGTTAAATAGGAGCCATATCCTCAGTACAAGATTGTGGTAACTTTCAGGGCTTCTTTTCAAAAATGTTGACAAGCATCCCTGTCACTTTTTTCTGTGAGCACCCCCCCCCCCCCCCCCCAGCTATCTCTTGGGATCTGAACCAGTCATGTTTAATTATCACACAGTAGTCTAACTCCACTAAGGTTAATTTCCACCCCATTCCTAAAATAAAAATCAGGATTCTTACAGGTTTAATGTCTCTATGGAGAAATCCGGCTTCATGTATGGCTTTTATTGATCTCAGAATTTGAAAGCCAAGTCGTAACATGGTGCTCTGGGAAAACACTCCCTTGGGCTGGCTCCGCCGCAACTCAGCAAGATTTGCACCTTGCAGCGACATCACCAAGTAATTGAAATTCTCATTCCTACCACAGCTTACAAACTTGCACACATGACTACAACCTAATAAATACATAAAATCAATGAAACACAATAATTTGCATCCAAGGATTTACAGTATTTGTAATACTAAGACAACCCTTATAATAACTGACTGCATGCATGAAAAGGAATGAACAACAAGTCAAGGGCTTGAAATTGTGCCTGTATCGGGCGCATTTGCGACTAAAGATTTTGCTTTTGCAACTAAAATTTGTCTATTAGTTGTGATTTTGCGACTGTTTGATGGCCTAGCTAATAAAGGAATTATATTAAACAGTCTTGTGTCTTACTCGTAACTGGCAGTTGCAATTTTATCCGAAAAATCCTGCGAAAATTCACATTGAATGTTGCGTGACTTAATTGTTGTTTTCATGCTCCATTAACGCAGTTTCCAAGAAGTGTATCACGCCCAAACTTTTTCAGGCTTTTTCAGAAATTTCTCATTTCTCATTTCCGGTTCTGGTAGTAGTAGTTATTATTATTACTTTTTGCGACTAAAATTTTCGAACTTGCGACTAAATTTTAGGAATTACTCGCAAATTGCAATTGACAATTTTTTTATTTAATTTCGAGCCCTGTGACTACACGTCTAAAGTAATCTCTACATGCCATTTTTCTGTTACTTGAGATCAGTTAATATAGGGATTGTCTTGTCAATAATTCAAGTAATACATAAATAATGCCATCATAGGTTTGTTGACGAATGTTGTTCTGTAATTTGTTTGGTGAAATTTTGGTGATTTTTAGGCGTGGGGGGGTTGGGGCGTTGATTTATGAAATTGAGATAAAACAAAGATTTAAAGAAGTTGTAAAATTACAATATGAAGATAATAAATTTTGGTAGACTGACAACAAAACAGGAGAACTCTTTTAATATGCGTGGTTATGTTCTTTCACTTTCTTCATCTCTTCCGCATTAAAACTCTTACAGTTTTTTTTTAAATCAGGTGAAACTCCACCCTCAAGTGATGTCAAGCTTAATGAAGTAAAATACGCAAATATGAATAAATTTTGCCTGACACGAAGAAATTCGAAGGCAGGGAGTAATACACTGTATGTTTTTTCCCTCTTATGTGTCAAGGTTCTCCATGCCAGTGACCTTCAAGCATGCTCTCGTGGTCCACTTCTTGCTAAGCCATCCCAGTACAATATACAGTACACTTTCTTAAGATGAACACCCCTGTAAGGTGGGCAACTTTCTAAGATGGGTCCACATCAATTGAAGGCCTCCCAGCATTAAGAATGTCATTAACACTAGTAACTTTTTGGAAAATTTTCACTGAAATCTTGGATTTTTGGCCTCAAAAGGGACTCACCTGCCAAAATTATGACTGGACCAGGTAAATACGACTGAAAGGATTTCAACCAGGTCAACAAATCTTTCTATCTTCGAACAGAATAAAATTTTATCTTGAAAAGATACATAGGGTAAGGCCCAAAACATTTTCTCAAAGATGTGGATTTTCTTCCCCATTTTGGATCTGTTTTAAGTACCTTACATGTAACAATAATAAATCATAAATTTGACAAAACTGTGCTTTTAAAGGCCTAAAACATACAATTTTAGTGAAAGTCACCAAAAAATACTTAGGACATTCTTGCCAGGAGGCCTACATTTAATTATTGGCAGGTTCTGGCTGAATTTCACTTGTTTGTCTGTAACTATGCTCTCTATAAGGTAGACACCTCTCTAAGGGCCGATTTACATGGTACAAATTTGTCGCATGCGACACGCTTAAAACATGCTTACGATATGCTTACAACACAAATTACTCCGTGTAAATCAACTCAAGTCATGTCGTAAGCATGCCGTAAGCGTGTCGCATGCAACAAAGTTGTACCGTGCAAAATCGTCCCTAAGGTGAAGGCGTCTGACTTAGACGTAGTTCACTGTAGTCTATTCACAGACTGAAGGAAAACACATTACCCTGCAGCTTCTTCAGCACAGCAACCTCCATTTTGAGGACCTGTTTTGACTGGTTTACAGATTCCACCTTCAGGGCAACAGAATCTTTTGAAACAAGATCCAGTGCCCCATAGATCTCCCCTAGTAAAAATCAACCAAAAAAAAGACACTTTAATCAACACTACCAGTAATTCTCATTACTATTAATAGTGATCAATTTTTTAGTCTTGATTAAACAAGAAACTTGTTTTTTTTTTTTGGAAAATAGAAAATGTTCAAGATTCAGTGTGTAAATTAAATATTATTAAAGTACATCAAAGAATGAACTTGACTTGGAAAGAAATGTTAAAAAAGAACACCCCCAATGAAACTTACATGTACTGCTTAATAAGAGCGTTCTGTTATATTTGAACAGTCACACTTTGCCTGAAGTGAATTGCTTAGAGAAGCATTGTTTTTTTTTTTAAATTCACAAGTGCTTTGCCTTGTACAACTCAACAATGCACAAGGAACAAGTTTGCTAGTATTTACTCATGGCGCATGTTTCACGCTCTGTTTTTCTTTGTCACATCAGTGCATACAAATTTATGCACACATATTTTAGTTTCACTGCTCTGATTGGTTGACATGCAACCTTGTGATCATGCTAAAATCGCAAAAGCTTATTTCCGCTCCTTTCGACATAAAGGATATTTTCTTTGGAATTGTCCGTGCGATTAACAACAATGTTCTTATTAACTACATCATTCTCGAAGGTAAATACTTTATCTACCGTGCTAAGCTTAATAAATCCCCCCTCTCCATTAGTCTGTTTTTAGAAAAATGTAAGAGAACGTATCAAATCGAACGTTTTATTGCGAGAAGGAACAAAAACCTTTTTCTCCACAACAAAAAATGGGAGCCCTTCCTCCCTCTTTTGGAACAATAGCTAAAACTTTCCTTCTTTTGGTATACAAGCTATAAGGGTTTAAGTATGTTAAAAAATATTGTTTAGTGTGAGTATCGTTCTGTAAGTATTGTAAGTATTGTTTTTGTAATAAGCGTAAGTATCGTATTGTAAGTACCCGACTGTAAGAAGTATATGTATTGTTTTGTAAGTAGCGTAAGTACCGCACTGCAAGAAGTATACGTATTGATTTGTAAGTAGTGTAAGCTTTGTATTGTGAAATAAAATGTTTATTCAAAAAAAAAAAAAAAAAAAAGTTTCACGCTCTGTTTTTCTTTGTCACATCAGTGCATGCAAATTTATGCACACATATTTTAGTTTCACTGCTCTGATTGGTTGACATGCAACCTTGTGATCCAATCTCGATTTTGTGGGATTTTTGTTCTGGCAAGTTTTGTGTGTTACTCTGTATGTAAGACTTAACTTGCCATTTGCTTAGCAATTGAGGTTTCAAGTGTCGGCTACTGAATGTAGTGGTCTTATTTTGTAAACAAAATTTTATGTTTCTCCATAAAAAAAACACTCAAAAACACTTGGGAATCAAGACACCACAAATTCAAGCTGTGTACAGCTTCTTGTCCTTTTATAAATAGTCCTATGACTTGCACGATAAAGCTTGCGCATGGTGTAAGGCTTGTGCTGTATTGAAATATAATGAACTTGATCCGATCAGACTGTCATAGTGTGCACATTTCTTTGAACATTTCACAAGCATAATAAACAGCACTACAGGAAAGTACTGCTCATTATTTTCATCTACAGACACAAAAGTTAGAACCACATTATACATGACTTGTGTGCATGCTGTAGACAGATTAACATTTAACTCCAAGAGTGGTAGGGTGAAATGAAGATACATGTACTATAGTATGATGTTAACTGGATTTGTCTTTGTTGACAGGAGTGTCACTAATTATTGAAGAAGCCAGGGAAATGGAAAAAGTAGCTAGGGAGAAAACAGTTGTACAGTAAACACCCGCATAAAAGAACCTGCGATTTTCTTTTTCAGGCTGATGCGTTTTTAAAATATAGGATGCGTAGTGAAAAATCAGCATGGAGTGGTTCTTAAGAGGTTCTAAAATTGTTTCTGGAAATGTTGTACAATATCTACCGAAAATCCATCCCCTCTCCTCCCACCCCCACAGAGGGATAGATCTGCCATATGACTCCCCTCCTCTCTGGATTACAAAAAAATTAGCCCAAACATTTAATAGAAAATTAGGCATAAGGCAAATTATCCCCCCCCCCCCCCCCCCCCTGGAAAATTAAGCAAATCCACTCTGGAAAATCCAATCCCTACTGTGACGGTGGTATGGATATTTTCTGAAACTACACATTGTGTGTTTGTAATGGTCATGCACACATATTTGGATCTGCCCCGTTATGTCCAATCTTTAGTAATTTTTCCTATAAGAACCTACTTCATTTGTTGGGCTATATTGGTTCTATACAATACACTGTAGGTCCTTTCTGGCCAAATTTCAGCCTGGAGGTTCTTAATCTGCTGTTTCTTTTATGCGGGTGTTTACCATATTAGTAGGATGACATTGTTTGTCTATGGAAACCAGGGTTCAGAAATGTTATAGCCAGGGAAAAATCCCTGCCCCTAGCTGGCCCTTGTGTGTGTGTTTAAGAAATATTTTCAGCAATTTCTAGAAGAAATTTCATGGTCCCTCTGGCAGTTTCATGTGAAGCAAAGTCATTAATATTCAATGAATATGGTTAACCATGTCACGAGTGTGTTACCATCTTTTCACATGATATTATAAATAAACCGATAAACATGAGTAAGCCTAGAGCTTATTTCAATACTTGTTTTTGTGATTACTTAGGTCCTCTCTTCTCTGCAGAGCTCATAATTTTTTATTCCAGTGCGACAGTGATTCACAATGTGAAAAAGGCCTTTGCGGCAAGGAGAGACTTAGGTCATCAAATCGTGTAGCTCTTAAATTGTCTAAATTTTATTAATGAAAGATGGTGATAATGATGAACCCATCAGGTCTTTGCAAAATAAAAAAAAAAAGAAAAATCGTCAATGTCAATGTATTCCTATGTATTGAACCGCTACAGGACAAAGAACTTTCTATTTCAGGACAGTTAAACTCTGCTCTTAAGTTGAAACCGACATTAAAGGACTTCAAACGTGGCTTGAAAAGGAGCCTAATCTCAATTATTTTTTTTCTTACAGACTTAATTGCCTTTTTCTCTTGTTGTTTTTATTTTATTAATTTAATTTATATATTAATGATTAATTAATTATCAATTAGTTACCTATTAATTTGTTAATTAGCTACTTAATTTACTCTTTATTCTGAAAAACCCTTTTAGGACGAATAAAGTATATATGTATGTAATCTATGTAATTCAATAGCTACAAAGAAGTTTTAGTGGCCTGTTGAGTGTGTTTTTCTGGGTTAGTGTAGTTCTAAAAAGAACTGTTCTTGTTGATAGTCGCTGATATTAGACAACCTGAACAGAAGTCATTGTCAACAACAGCAGTTCTTTTCAAAACTACACTAACATGGACAATCACACTTGACATACAACATCCAAACTACAACGATCGAAAACGCTTCCTGATACTCCTGGGTTCAAACCATTTACAAAGAAGTAACAGCTTGAGAAGATTGCTTGTATTGCAAACAATCAACTATGATCAAGCAGAACTGAATTGATCAGGTGTTCTGTTGTGCGTTGCTGAGGATGCTTATATCAAAAAGCCCCCGGTATTAACCCTTGTTAGCAAAATCACCATGGTTATAGAATATTAGCTGCTACAGTTTATCTTGAAGAGTGTGATTTCTGATATAATTATTATGACTGCACTTAGGGCACTCTGGCTTAGCTGGAAATCAATATTATAAATGCCTAAAATAATAATTAAAACATCAGCGGGAACAGTTTGACTGAACTGTTTGCAACATCATTATTTATTTAAAAAGACAACTAAACTAGAAGTATAGAAAATTAATGTTCATTTGCAAATCCATGGCCATAAGCTCTCTTAATACAAGAGGAATGAGTTTTGAGATCTGTGTTAGTCTTTTCTGTAAATAACAGTAACCTTTACACCAAAGGTCAAATGCTAGTAACTGTTTACTAATGGGCATACATATTATAATCAAATCAAAATAAGAATCTGAAGTGTTTACGTTTTTTTCACTGAAATGTCTTTTCCCAAGACAATAACACTTGTAAATGGTTTAAACCTAGGAGTATCAGTAGTCTTTCTCGTTGTTGGCATTGGCTGATGGTATATACGTCATTATACCATAACTGACGATTCACACTTCACATGACTCTCAAGATGACTTCCGCTCAGGTTGTCGAAATGTCAGTGAATGTCAACAACAACAGTTCTTTTAAGAACTACACTAATCTGGATGATCACACTTGACAGACTACAATAACACTCATACATAAAACAAAGTCACTGGCAATCTTTTGAATCATTAGTACTATTAGGCCTGAATCACACTTGGGACAATTTTGTATGTTTTTACCAAATTTCAATTTATTTAAGTCCCTAACTTGGCTAAGACAAGTGTGTTAACTCCACTTTTCAGAGAAACAAACTGGGCAGACAAATAATACTTTAAAAACACCACTGCCCTCTGATTGGTCGGCATTGCACGTGCAATTAACATGCCTGTCTGAATCATGTTTAGCAGTGTTCAATGATGGTACTCAATAATACTGCAAAAAAAAGTGGGAGCAAGCTTTCCGTATAAAATACATGCATACTAATGAAATTAAAAGCCACGTGCACTTTGATGCTCAGATTGAAAGTCAGAATTGCTGCACACCTTTAAAATTGTTTCCATACCCTAATGTGCACTTTTCGTATTGTCTTGCAAATTTTAGCTCAGAAATTGACAAGTTGTCTCAGACAATTTTGTATGCCAATTTCTGTCCAAATTATCACGGACAATTCAAAAGTTGTCCGTGAGTGCGATCCGGGCCTTAGAGATGTTGGAACATTGCAAAATTATAAGAAATTTTAAATTGAAGTGATATGTTACATATGTATGTAATTCCCAGTTATTGTGGACCTTTGTGTTATGCAAATTTTGCAAGCTAGTCACACTAGCTGACAATGAGTGCATTGATCTCTACATATGTATGCATATTGTTAAAGATTACATTCTAATAAGTATCAAATTAGAAATTCTATATTTTTTAGATGTTCTTTTTAATTCAAGCATGTTTTCAGTACAGTATCGTTGAAATGGTCTACTGTACAGATTGCTGTTTTTTCATGACAATAATATGAAGGGACGTGTACACTAATTATGAATGACTCATTCTCTGTGCTATAAATTGGGATGATTTCACATTATTAAACTTACCAAAGCCCCCGCCGCCTATCTTCTTGTCCTGCGTATGAAAAAAAAAACAGATATAAGCTCACTTGAATTGGTCGTCGTGATCGCATTCATTATTTTAATATCACAGCTTTCATTTATCAAAATGAGATATTACAGTCGCTTAAATGAATATCTCAGCAAGAAAATTCTCGTCATGTCGCAAATTAAAAACATCACCTATTTAGAACAAATTTTCTAACACGTTAGTTAGTACATTTTATTAAACAGGAGGGAAAGCTGTCGCGACTGTACAAATGTTGGCTCAACAAATACACAAGCCAGTTGTTGTCAAAAACTGTCAAGGCATGCATTCACGACATTATTTACATTCGAGAAGACAGCTAATAGATATGTCCCAAGTCCCTTAAAATAAAATGTTTTCACAAGGCGGAAATAATTTAAACTCTATACATTTCCTTTCAGCGGCTTCCGCGATTTAAAAATGTGTTAAGTTTCTCAGAATAAACGAAATGCAATAGCGAACAACGCAGAAACACGGCGCAGCTAGTATTACAATGCTTTTCACCACAGTAGGACATATGACTCGATGATTAATACAGCCGGCATTTTGTGCTTGAACTTCGCTACGTTACGAAATCGCACGAACTTCCTGCGTGTGGTTTTACGCATCGGCAAAGAAAGAGCAAAGCGAAATTTTTTCACCGTAGAAACTCGATTATATTAAAGAAAGAAAGGTTGTATGAGTATTTAGCTGTACATCCGAAAAAGATTGAGACGTTTCCATCAGAAATACGCGATTTCTCAAACAGTTTTTATTGCGAAACAAAATAACCAGCCACGCAGACAAAACTTGGCGAAAATTCGTGAAAAATTGGTAGTTAAATCAACTGGACCAACCAACATAATCTATGAAATATCAAATTCGGCTCTTTCACTCACAGAACTAGGGAACTAGTTAAAAAATAACAGAGATTTCTACTTACGATCTTCCATCGCTGCCTGACTACATCGCCCGGCGCAAGAAGATCCGCCATAGAGCTACCTGCCCTTGATAACGCTAAAACCGAGCAAAAACATTAGTGATTGTGTCGAGGAGAGAAATTCTCCCACCTTCTACTCGCTCTCAAACTACTTAAAAACTCTAAATCACTATAGGGTCCAAGTCATGTCGCTTCTTTTTGTATGTAAAAGTCGCTGAATATCAATATGCGAGTTCAGCCACGACAAAAATACAAAGTTCGTTGGGGTAAGTGCGACCGCGATCGAAATAGTTATTTTTCTGCGGATTAACGCAAAAGAAAATCGAGCCTGTCGTTACACGAAAAGCATGGCAGCGGATTAATGCGAAATTGTAGGTACTTTATGTACATCTTATTTTAGTGTATTTACAATTTCAATTAATGGCGGCCAGCAAAAGCTGGCAAAAGGACAATTTTTTCATTATTTAGCTTGATCGTGAAGAGATCTTTTAATCGCCAGTAAAGAATGACAAATTTGCAAGACTTCTGTGGATTTAATAATGGATCAAAATTTCTCTTGTGGAACAACAACGACTTTGGAGATTGTTTCAAACTTCTATGCCTTGTGTGTCCTGCAAATGTTCTGTTGGTATGTTCAAGTATATTCTTTGCCAGAAGAAAGTGGCAGATATTTGAGTTTCAGGAGCGTCGCTTGTATATACTCTCAAAGTTTCAGGTGTTATTTTGCGGGTTGATATTTCTAGAATCACTGATTGAAGTTATATGCTCATGGTCTCTGAAATCATACCACCCGCCAGTCTATTTATTATCTTGTTCATTAGTAGCGTTAGCTTGGATTTCAAATGCATATACAGTGTGGAGAAAGAGACATGCCCTTCTCCTCAGAAGATGCTACCCTGCATTTCATGTGGCAGTCATAATCTTGGCTTTTCTAATGACTTGTATTCAACTCTACTCTGTTATTCTTAAAGTCCAAAAAAGTGATTTTGTTGATCTATTCATTCACGAGTATGGCACCATTGTCAGGATTTCTCTTCAAGTAATTTTTCTGGTCTTATTAATATCGCCAGCCTGCAGCAGCTATAATAGGATTGGCTTGAATACAGACTCTTCAACAGCTGCAACAACTGGGATTCAAGCCAGCACCGAAAGAGATGCGTTACTGAGATCTGCTTCAAGAGGCACATTTTACAGCAGTACACAATGTGTCACTGATGACCTTGGTGTTGCAGAAGACAGTTCAAACTTCATTTCCAAATTGACATTTTGGTGGGTACGACCCATGATGTTGAAAGGGTTCAAGGGAAAACTTGAAAGTGCAGAAGATTTATTTCTGCTTCCTCAAAGTCTTTCAACAAGAAGAATCAGAATGTTGTTTTCTTATAATTTTGAATCCTTGGATACACAGATAAATCAAAGTGCCGAAACTAATCAAGTGTTAGATGATAGCTGTTCCAGTGACAATGCATACACCTCCATAATATTTTTACCAGGAGTTCAGAAAAGCATATCTGATCCAAACTTTAGGTTCCGAGATCAAAGCACATCTGCGGTCAGAAGACTAACTAGTACTAATAGTGCAGAATGGTCCGAAGGAGAACCCCCTAGTGATATAACCCCCAAAGCGACCAATCAAAGATCCCTTTTAAGTGCTTTACACCATTCATTTGGTCTGCAATATTACTGTGTTGGACTTCTGAAGTTGACAGGAGACGCACTTAGCTTTGCTGGCCCTTTGTTGCTTCATGCACTGGTTTCTTTTATGGAAAACAGACAGGTAAGTCAAACTGATCAACCCAAAACTCAAAGATTAAATTTCCCATTTACTAGTTGCACATTTCTTTTTGTTTGAAGGCTACTTTTCATATGATGATCATCAATCATCACAAGGGCCAAAAACTCTGTGATTAGTAAGAGATCATGCAACATGATGAACGAGGAAAAAAATCAAACGTGTGAGTTGAACCGATAACTCATTAGCAACCCAGCACCGGAGCGCAACACTTATCGCCTTGCGCCATACAATTCAATTTAAATAGCTGTGTGAACTTTAAGAATAAATACCTTTGTTATTCATATCAACATTAGTTTGGAACGCTTCGTTGATTTCATTCTTTGTTTCACAGAACAAAGAATTCAATAGGTTCTTTTGTTTCTGTTTTGAACAGAAGACACCAACCACGATTTTTCACCCGTTTTTTTCTTCTCGAAAACTAATTTAAGCGGAAACCAGCGAAAAAATATAACTCAGAGTAGTGTTCTTTGGATAGATTGAAGGCCACATGTGAAAATTCAGGCACTTTCGAGCAAAAAAAAAGACCCAAAAAGTCATTGGCGCAGTATTTCCACTAGCGTCTTGAAGTGATCTTTCTGTGATTATTGGCAGTCATCTGCAATTATATGGAAACACACTGTCTTGCACTGTTACTCAATAATTGCTAGTAATTGCTGAAATAGAACAATGTTTCTTTTCAGCCAGAAAACTAGCAGTCAATCGCTATTGATCGCCAACAATCCAACACAATTGCATGTTTCCATATTATTGCAAATTAATGTTAGTTGTCAATGATTGTTCAATCTCTGGCACACCCAAACATTGCATTTTGCACATCCCTTAATCCTTTTAATCTCCAATTATTTCAAAATGCAAATTCTCCTTCTTGGGTGATCATGTCCTTAATTCTCCTGACCTCTCTGATTGATAATACACTTATATACAAGGAGAAATTTGACAATGATCACTATAAGTATTGGGCTTAACCCTTTTAACTCCCAAGAGTGCCAAAAGTCAAAATTCAAGAAAAATTCCAAATTTCATTAATTTATAAAATATTGAAAAACAAATAGTACCATGCAAAAGCTGTACTGCTGAAAAAGTTTCATTTGAATGGTCACACCACAGGATTTTTACGACAGACTCAAAAGTTAGAACTACATGTGTCCATAATTGAGTCTGGGAGTGTAGGGTTATAATAAATGGTTAATAGGCAACATTTTCTAATTCCTTGCAAAGACAGCAACACCTGAGCATTGTCACATGGGTGTGAATTAACACATTTTCCCAATTGATATTAATTTGCAGGAACCAATGTCCCATGGCTATTTCTATGCATTTGGTTTGTTTCTGACAACATTTTGTTCAGCATTCATCAATTCACAGTTCAACTACTGGGTAAGAGTTTTAACTACTACATGATGTTGATGATAGCTTGCTTTATCATTTGTTTCACATTCTAGTCACTTTAGCTAGTTTCGACCCCATATTGCTGGTCTTCATCAGGTGATGGAGTCGACTGGATACATATGTTCATGTAACACTATGTATCACTGCAGTTGTGTGTGATTGGTGGATTTGGTTCCTCATTATTCGAAACTGTTTGCTTGGAGGTCTGTGATGGTACCAATCTGGTGTTGTGTTTGTTAACTGTAGCCATCCACACTTCACCATCATAGACTTCTGAGTGAACTTTCAGTTGCTAACCAGAATAATGACGATCCAAATCCACCAATCAGTGATATACAGTATAGCATGTCACGCATCCAGTCGACTCCATCGCTGATGAAGACAAGCAGTAGGCAGTCAAAATGTCACTCATGACACTTAACGCGATCCCAACGAAAGAGACAAACAATAAAGAAGGCTATCGATTTAGAATTGCCATGAAAAATAATCATACTTTTCATACTATGTTGTTATCTTTTTTTGTATGCTACCAGCATACTGCAGTATCTCGAATCTGTTGTACTTAATTGTTTTTGTAATAATTCTCCTTCTCAGGTGAATAAAATTGGCCTGAAGATTAGAGCTGCTGTAATCACCGCAGTGTACAACAAGTCACTCTCTGTCAGCCTCACGACTTTGTCCAAGTTTTCTTCAGGAGAAGTGAGTTCCATTTCTTCTTATCACATCTTACAAGTTTGCCCTTTCAATTTTCAAGCTCCAAAAAAATGTTGGCTTGCATGCAGTAGTTCTTCATAATTAGCCATTTCATGTTTTTTTTTTAGTAGTTTATGAATAGAGAACTGACTGCTGCACTGGATTGTTTTGCTGAGCTGTTTACATTAGCGACAGACTTGTTAATATTGTGAGAACCAATGCCTACGTCTTATCTAGTTGACAATGCCTTGCCTGCTGCCCGTCAAGAAAAAAAACCTTTTTTGGAGGAAATCTGATCCCTCCCAAATGCAATGCCAAGCACTTTAACAATTCTAAGGGAGAAGTATTGCAAAACGGACACTATAAGTTGCTGTTAATAATTTGGAAACAAATTTACTAATGATTCATATGCAGATAGAATACGCAGTCAACGATAATGATTGTAAGGCTCATAATACTAAGACTTGGTAGCAGAGCTTGGAAAGAACTTACCCTTTGGGTAAGTTTTACTTGCCCAGACAAGGTTTTTCAAATTGTTACTTACAGAGGGTTTCACAAAACGTTTGAGGAGCGGGTTCTGAGGTTTGTTTGGAAGTTCTGAAGTTGGCAATGAAGTTGGCAGTTTGATTACATAGTTGCTGATCAAACTGCGAACTTTAAAACAAAGTTGTGAAGTTCGGAACTTAGTTGCAAACTTGTAAACTTCATAACTGGGGTTTTCATCTTGTACTCTTCTTCACTTGAGTATGGCAGATTTGGAAAAGCTTGACCAAAAACTCACCAACTGATTTATGAAACTCATGCCACAAACCAATTTACTTCCAGACTCCAGTTGAAATTGCTCATGGTGGAGAAAATTGACATGATGTTTGCAAAAGATCTTGCACTGGATCTCACTGTTTTGAATGCTGGGCTACATTTTTTTTACAGTATTCAATGTAGTAGTTCACATCATCAGTTTGTGCTAAGTGTGTTTAATGTTTCCTCCATTGCTTGCCTGACAACATGTCCTTTGCGAACAAAGTTGTCAACAATATTTAAAACAGTCTGTTTGCTGAGTCTTGGTTCTTTTCCAATATCTGTTGGTGTTTTACCTTCTAGCCAGTAGTCTACAATTCTCTCCCTAACAGTGCTTGGGATAGCTTTTCATTGCTGGGTAAAAGAATACATGACAGTGTATAACATTTATACAGTCAATGTATAAACTGCCTTCACAACTTAAATTCTGTCAAGTTGAAGTTCACAATCATGTTCTGAATTAAGTTCGCAACTTCATTTCGAAGTTTGTAGTTTGATCAGCAACTATTAATCAAGTTGCCAAGTTTGTTGCCAACTTCGGAAATTCCTCACAAACTTCGGAATTTTTTTGTCAAAAGTTTTGTGAAATGCTCTGTAGGGTTTAGTTCATATTCGACTTGTCAGACAAGTGCGAGTGGAGAAATTCTTGCCTGACTCAAAAATCTAGTTGTCCTGGATGACCATACAGGACTTTTTTCGAGCCATGGGTGGGAATGGATGACCATACAGGACTTTTTTCGAGCCATGGGTGGGAATGGATGACCATACAGGACTTTTTTCGAGCCATGGGTGGAAATGCATAACAGTGATGTCAGCCTAGAATGATTCACTCAGTGAAACACTGACCTTGTATTGTCATCTCATCACCATAGTAAGTGACAAAAAATTAATGTTGGTGAACCATGAAAACAACAATTTGTTGCTATTCTTCGAATTGCAGCAAATAATAGTTTTAAAATTAGTTCAGTAATCTTTAATGAATCTGACTTCCTTAACCTAAACCTAAAATGAACACTCAAGAAAATTATTTCTCAGTTTAGCATCATATTTTTCTTTGAAAAATTTGCCTTTAGAGGCTGCTCTCCCCCTTGGGGTCAGTATGGATATTTCCTGAAACTGCACAATATTATGTGACAAACACTTGAAAAAAAAGTAAAAAAAATACTATGAATATTTGTAATTATGTATCTCTTGTGTTGCATTAAATAATTATTATTTCTGCATGTTTTGGTAGGTTGTGAATTTTATGAGTACAGATACAGACAGAGTGGTAAACTTTGCTCCAAGTTTTCACCAGTTCTGGAGTTTGCCATTTCAAATTGCTGTGTCCTTGTATCTTCTTCATCAACAGGTAATTCTGTCTCATGACCATTAATTAATTTTTTAAATTAATATTAATTTGCAGATGAGATATAGTGTACCATTAAATCCCATTAAAATAATTATGATATTACAGGTCTGGAATTTTTATAAGTGTTTTTCTTTTGTGATTTAAAAAATAATGAAAATCTGATGTTCAAAAAAGAATTAATTTGCATAAAAAAATTCATGCCCCATTAAAATTAATGGCCCATAAAAATTCATGGCCTATGAAAATTCATGGCCTATGAAATTTTATGGTGATGAAATTCATGGCATATGAAAATTCATAGCCATGAAATTCATGGGCATGAAATGCAAATTGGCCTATGAAAATTCACGGTCATGAAATAATTATAATGGCCATGAATTTTCATAGGCCATGAATTTCACAGCCATGAATTTTCATAGGCCAGGAATTTCATGCCATGAATTTTCATCGGCCATGGATTTTCATAGTCCATTATAATTATTTCATGACCGTGAATTTTCATAGGCCAATTTGCATTTCATGCCCATGAATTTTCATAGCCATGAATTTCATGGCTATGAATTTTCATATGCCATGAATTTCATCACCATAAAATTTCAGTAGGCCACAGGGTTCTCTCTAAATTTCAGCTCAGCAGGTAAGGGATTTTTGCTAAGCGGTAAAGGGAAAACTGTGTGTCTTAAAAATGTTCCGGGGCAAGCGGTTACAGGCGGTAATAAGTGCTGCTTCAAGCGGTAAATTTTACCGGTTACCGCCTGATAAGGAGAACCCTGGTAGGCCATGAATTTTCTTAGGCCATGAATTTTTATGGGCCATGAATTTTATGGTCTTGAATTTTTGAGTCATAGACCATGAATGTCATGGTTGCAGGCAGGCATATTTCCCCTTCCTTTTTGTTTCATATTACTAGTAATTATATAGTCTGATTGTACATGTAAGTCTGATACAACACAGCCACTCATGTTGTAAACAGTACATAAAATGAATGGCAAGTCATTATTAAGCCGGCCTGTTGTTAAGCTCAAAACTTTCATTTTTTTCCAGGTTGGCATATCATTCCTGGCTGGTCTTGGCTTTGCACTTCTTCTAATTCCGGTCAACAAATACCTAGCTGAGAAGATACAGAAACTCAGTCAAGAAATGATGACCCAGAAAGATGGTAGAGTTAAGGTAAATGCAAATGGCTTTATCCTTACAGTGGCATTGTCACCTAGATTCTGATGTGTACACCAATCAGTTGACAAGGTACCTTTGCTCAAACATAAAATTGCTCTTAGAACACCAACAAGAAAACATCAGGCAAACTTGTGATTTCTTCATCTAAGGAAGGACAAACCATAATTAATATTAATTTTGTTTTTGCGATTTTTCCACAACACTTAGGAGGTACTTGAAAAAATTGGCCAATTTTTTCAAGTTGCGAACCATTTCCATCCTGGCCATCTGCAGCCAGAGATAACGAATACTAGTTTCTGTGCACTGATAGAGTATTTGTTAACAAAACTGGACCATTATTTGTAGGTTTCCATTGAAACAAATATGTTTTTTTGGCTTTTCAGAGTGATACTTAAAATAGGTGACAGAGCCCCTTTAAAACTTGATGTTGGTCAAGTTGGCAATCTTATCTCCAGGGACTTCTCTGCTTTCAAAATGGTCGGCCGGGCATAGAAACCCTTAGGCTGCCAAAATACTCCAAAAAATCCTGAAACTCATTCCCTGAACCCAACACAGTATCCCCGTAAGAATAATGAATAGCATTACTTGCAAAGAGCAGCTTGAAATTATGGATATCATTAATTCAGGCTGCCATCGGGATGGTATCTTCCCGTGGTGCTTTGTTGCACCATAACAAATAAAAGATGGCAACCATGAAAGGGAGTAAAAGGGGGAAAAGCGCCAAAGAAGATTTATAGGGTTAGGGTTAGGGTAACCCTATTGGATACACAAGCTCACGAGCTGGAAAAATTGTCACCGCGCCGTTGCTTTCATATAATTTTGAGTCTTTGTTGCACTTTCTTAAGTAACCTGAATTAATAATATCCATTATTTCAAGCTGCTCTTTGCAAGTACATTGTGTAATGCTATTCATTATTCTTGAGAGGACATTGTGCTGCTGAGCCTGATCCCTTTTTTATCTACTGAGGTCAGCAACAATAAGGCCAAGGAGCTGGAATATGTGACCTGTTTGAAATTTCAAAGTTAAGTAGTACAGAAATGTTTACTGACCAGTTGATTTGTGGTTTTTAGGTGATGAATGAAATCTTACATGGTATCAGAGTTATCAAGTTCTATGCCTGGGAGAAGAACTTTGAGGAGAAGATAAATGAGTTAAGGTCAGGTTTGTAATACATACCTCTTTTGCAAAATAAATACAGTGTACTAACAGTTCAAGCCGACTTTCATGCCACCACTTTTAATAATTCAGACAACCTAAATACATTTTGTACATTGGGTTTGATCCTGTGGAAAGTTTGTGCATTAATTTTTCTCTTAAATTAGCTTAAGTTTTCCTCATCCAGACTGAGACACCATCATAAAAAGATAACCTTTTATTAACATGCTAGATACATGGTACATCATCATCATCATCATCATAGCCACCATCATCATCATCATCATCATCATCACCATCATCACCATCATCATCATCATCATCATCATCACCTATGCACATGTATATGGAAGGTGTAACATAGTACTAACAGAAACACCAAACTAAAATAATGTCTCCATGCAAGTCCTGCTTCATCTGCTATATTCTAATGCTAATTCTAGCCAATAAAAATCTGTCAAATGCACTATGCCAAACAGCTCATTCACTCTGTTTTGTGTAATTGATTTATATGTGTAACTGAGCACTGTATTTACCTTCAAAGGCATTGAAACACGTACAAGTATGTATTAAATGGCATCAATCAGTGTGAAATAATACGGACACCCTATTAATACTATGCACTTATTGACTGAGTGGGAGGGCTGGATGGGAAAATATTTGGCTCAAGGTCATGGCGTACAGTCCGAGCACAGCGAGGTCTGTGCACCATGACTGAGTCATGTTACACCATCCAGTCAATAACTATTTTATAAATATGACTAGAAAGTACAAGAATAGTCGTGCAGTGCGAGGTCGCTTGAACTTGAGTGGGCCGGATGGCTTTTTCCATACCGGCTCACGTCAACCCATCCGGCCCCGCTCACATCACCTTGTGATTCTATTTTCTGTAGGATTGCATCGGCGGGGCTGCACGGTCATCATATTATAAAGAAAGTTCTGCACTCTTTGATCCCTAGTGGAAGCACAGTGGTGTAGTAGTTAGCGAGTTGAACTTCAGATTTGAAGGTCAGCGGTTTAAGGCATGGTCTCCGCCATCATTAAACAAGAAACTTTACTCCACAATGTCCCTTCACCCAGGTGTATAAATGAGTACCAGTGAGCAACAAAATGCTGGAACTGACATCCCATCCGGGGGTGGGGGGGGGGGGTAGCAATACTCCTAGTTGCTTCATGCTACTGAAACTGGGTTAAGCTGTGGCCGAGTGGGCTCCCTGTGCATCATGTGCGGCTTTACCTATTGTAGACCTTATCAAATACTTACTTTTTGATCCCTATGGTGTCCTTATTCACAATTTGACTGTAACAAAATATATTTGGGATCCATCATTATCCTGTAAGTTGCCTTGACGCTTAACATTTTTATCCAGAGCTGCAGAATTAAAGAGCTTGAAGGGAAGAAAGTACCTGGATGCTTGGTGTGTGTATTTCTGGGCAACGACACCTGTAATCATCTCTATACTCACATTCACCACCTATGCTCTGCTGGGAAACAAGCTGACGGCAGCTAAGGTACATCTCAGAATGATCTTTGTTAATATGAACATTCTGTTGTCCAAAAGAAACAAGCTGATGACAGCTAAGGTACATCTCATAATGAGAGAACCAACAACAATCAACAGACATAGAGATGAGCAGGTTTTCAATTGAGTGTTGAAAGTAATTTTGTAATTGCTTTGTTTTTGCATTGCTACGCTTTGTGATTGACTAAAAATCTTGTGCCACTTTCTCAACCAATATTGAATAAGAAGTAAAACCAAAACCAATCGTGACTCACTCCCACGCATTTTCCTGCACTTGGTGGCAGCTACATGTATTTGCTTTGGGTTCTGATTGGTTCATTGGATTGTCTGTGTCTGTTGTGATTGGCCAGAGTAATTACTTTGATTTTGGTTTTAAAACATTCAACTGAAAATCACTCTATAACTCAGGCTGGGGAATTGAACCAGGACACGTTGCTTCGAGGCAAGAATTCTCTCCACTACACCACTCTTGCTTCTCATGAGTAAAAAAGACAAATTTGTTTATATGTTTTAAACATTATTGCTTGTAATTTTCTTAGTTTTCTTTTTATAAGATGTGTTATTGCTTTTGCCTTGCCCCGCCTAGATTAGCTTCGTAGTTATTTGTGGGACAATCAATATTGTTCTGTTTTGATTATTGTCAATAAATTGTTGTTGTTATAATTATGGACTGGCATAGTCTTAACCCTTTAAGCCCTAATATCAAAATTTAAATTCTCATTTCTTGTCCCTATACATTTCCTATAGAAGTAGTGGGGAGAAATTGTTTATATATCAAGAGAATTGATCTTGTTTGATCATGTCCTTAATTTCCATGACCTTTTTGATTGACAAGGCATGGATATTACAAGGAGAAATAAAGACGAGATGGAGATGAGTATTCTTGACACTGCACCAACCATACTTCCTCGTTACATTTTCAACTTTAATTTACAATATTTGTTGTAAATTGTTGTTTGCACTTACAGGTCTTCACCAGTGTAGCTTTATTTAACATGCTCATTTCTCCATTGAATGCCTTTCCTTGGGTGCTGAATGGATTGATGGAGGCCTGGGTATCAGTCAAGAGAATCCAGGCTTTCCTGTCGTTAGATAACCTGGACTTGACTGGGTACTATGAACAGCTAGAATGCTCTGATAAGGCAGATGGTAAGTCTGTTAATCTCTGGTACTCATCTATGCTTTGTTGGAAGTTAACTCGTGAATATAGCAAAGTGTTGAACGAGTTATTGCAGTAGTGAGTGGGACAAAATTTCATTCGATAGGCCACTTCGAAAAATCACCTGGGTGTAATTATTCAAGTCTCCTTTGTTAGAATGGCACAATGGAATTCAAAGTACATGTAGGAACGCTAGGATGAAGCATTGTGTGTGAGTTTCTGGAAAATGGCGAGTGTGGAATAGTTCTAGGATAGGGTAGGGATTTTCGGTGTTTGGTCTAGAATAGGATTGCAATATGCAGCTAAAATGGTCTAGTATAGGTTAAGGGTCTCAGTGTCCCAGGGGCACACTCCCACCCAAAAATTTACCGAGTACACCCCCCCCGCCTCCCCCCCCCCCTCCCCGGGCTGTCTGCACACTGGTCAGTTCTTGTAACCACGGGCCCTGGTTGTTCAAAAGGTGGATAGTGCTATCCACCGGATAAGTCACTATCCAGCAGGTAACACAATGGATTTTGTTAACACTTATCCACTGGATAGTGATTTATCCGGTGGATAGCGCTATCCACCTTTTAAACAACCGGGGCCAGAACTATAGGGAGACTTATGGTGAGCTACAAATTACCACAAACGTGAGTCAATTAATAACTTCATATGCGAATATCAGTTCAAAACAAGCATCAATATAATAGATTCATAGGCTTGTTGTTCTTTAGTTCATAATTGACAGTTTTTAATGTATTCTGCGTTTGTAGTGTCCAGTGCCCCTGAAGTATTTATAAGGAACGGTCATTTCAGCTGGCGGCAACAAGAGGAGACTGGTGAAGATGAGGGAGTTTTTTCGACTGCAGGAGAACTTACGAACATCGACTTCAGTGTGGAAAGAGTAAGAATTCTTCTTTAATAAACAGTCTGCAAAGAGCAATGCTTAACATCTTGAGAAAGTTGTCCTGATCACCTTCATTGCCTCCTCACTCTCCAGATCTCCTTGGGTTTTACAAAATTGAAGATTCGATCCTTTATTTTTAGGGTCAGTTGATAGGCGTGATAGGGAAAGTTGGTTCAGGAAAGAGCTCATTATTAGCCGCCATCACAGCAGAGATGGAAAAACGACTAGGAGAGGTATTTATCTTTTTTTGCACCGGTTTTGATTTCACAATTGCTCCAGGCTTGTTAATAATCCATGATCAAGGATTGCTAATGTGTACTGTTTGTTGTATGCTTGATGTAGGTTTTTGTCAAGAAACTTGAACGTGGATTTGGCTTAGCTACCCAGGTGAGATGGTGTTTTAACGTCGGTTTTTTTTTCTTCTTGAAGCCACAACAAAATGAATCATTAATTTAGTTACATAACCTGTTTTCTTTTCTGTTTTGCGTTTGCTTTGCTCGATATTCGCGCAACGTGCTCTAAACAATCTCAAGACAAACGTGCGATTTTTTAACCAATCAGGAACCAAACAAAAACTAAATGGTGACCTGGCATTCTCCCGTTTTCCCACGCTTGGCACCGTGTGCTTGATTTCCCGCCCAAGGAACTGGTTGTAATCTACACGCCACTTGGTACCAGGTCCACATTTTCCTGGGCCTAGTGTCCGATGCATGTTTTCCTGTGCTTGTCCCCAGTAACACATTTTCCCGCCATTGGCACAGGTTGCACGTTTTCCCGCCCTTGGCACTGGTTACACATTTTCCAGCTCTTGGCACTGGTTGCACATTTTCCCGCCCTTGGCACTGGTTGCACATTTTCCCGCCCTTGGTACCAGTTGCACATTCATTATTATTGGTTTATTGTAGAGCGGTTTTCAGCTGAGTGTCGAAAGTAATTTCGCGATTGCTTTGGTTTTCCGTTGCTACGCTTTGTGATTGGCTAAAAAATCACGCGCAACCTTATCAACCAATCAGAAGTAAAACCAAAACCAATCGTGACTTACTCGCACGCGACATGTAATTGCTTCGAGTTCTGATTGGCTCATGGATTGTCTGCCTCTCTTTTGATTGGTCAGAGTAATTGCTTTGGTTTTTGTTTTATGGCACTCAAGTGAAAACCGTTCTATTATTGGCGTTTGATGTGATCGGCTAGTTGTGGTCAGTCATTTATGGAAAAACTTTGTAACTATTTTTTGTTTTGTTTTCCATACTGATATATTTTCAATAACTGAATACCTTTATAGGAACCTTGGATTCAACATGGCACGGTGAAGGAAAACATTTTATTCGGCAAGCCATTTGATGTGGAGAAGTACAGTGCAGTGATTTATGCTTGCGCCTTGGCGGAGGTGAGATGCGCGCGCTTACGTAGATGCAAAGGAATGTGAGATCACGAGAGGCCAGGATGATCCGCCAGCAAAGATCAGCAAAATGACTTGCCAAGCACATATGCAGAACACGAATTTTGAACGGACCTCTAAAAACCCCTTAAAAGTCACCCCGCATATCGCATGCTCTAATAGGAATCTGCTGCTGACCAGGCAGCATTGTCTTGATGTTAACCTTGACCAAATAGCCCAACCAAGGCTAAGTGCAAAACCATTCATATGGATATAAGGCCGTGTTCTATTGGGATCAACCACTTTCGGTTGGTTGGGTTGGTTGGGTTGGTTGGATTTTTTTCGTGTTCTATTGGGAAAAAACCGTTTTCGGTTGGTTTGGTTGATCAACCATTTCAACCAGCCCCGAACCTGGTTGAAATGGTTGAAACCGAAAATGGTTGAAAAGTGTTCTATTGGGACACCTCAACCAAATCAACCAAAACCGGTTTAGGTTGAAACGGTTGATCCCAATAGAACACGACCTAAGTTTTATTTGCATGTGAAAGAAAACTCATTATCATATGAATGGTTTTGCACATTGCCTCGGTTTGAAAAGGAGGCTAAGAGCAACCCGGAAATGGGCTATTACATTTAGTCGCGTTAACTTTTTGATGACGATGATGGTGATGATGATGATAATGACGATGTTGATGATGAAAACAGACAGACAGACAGACAGACAGACAGACAGACAGACAGACAAACAGACGGACAGATTATATTAAAAGACTCCAATCTTGTTCTTTCCTAGGACCTCCAAGTTCTTCCAGCTGGTGATGAGACCGAGATCGGTGAGAATGGCGTTACGCTGAGTGGTGGTCAGAAGGCACGCGTGGCTCTCGCCAGGGCTGTTTACCAGGTTTGATTGGTTTATATTTTGTAGGAAACGCTATGAAAAATCAAAACTTATAGACCCTATTAAATATTTTTAATACCTCTATAACACTCTGTGCATTCGTCAATGTGATTTCTATTATTATTACTGCAATGAGGATTTTTCGTTTGGGGGAGAAGTTCCGAGTGGCCAAGTTTCCCAGGGGGGTGAGGGGGAAATTTTTTGAAATGAATATGCAATTAGATGCAATCTAGTCACATATATTATTTATCTTTTAGTCACGATAACGCTTTTACAATGAGCTACAATTGTGATTGAAATTTGTGATCTTCTCAGTGTGCTATCAACGTAAAGCAACTAACTTGAGCAGATCCCAAAATCTAATTACACATATATTTATACATACTCATTGTAAGAAAGTGACTAACATTAAATAACCTCAACAACGGCAATTTTCCAGTTCTTACCAGCAGTTGATAGTACTTAATATTCGTTGTCATATAGTGTCCTTTGACAGGATGATTTTTCTGATACAGTTATATATAAACTGTAAAGATAACAATTTTTTTTTTTTTTTTGGGGGGGGGGGGGGGGGGGGAGAGGGTGGGGGAAGCTTCCGTACCTCAAACCCGCGAGATGTAACCCTGGACTACCCTGGATGTAATTACTTTGTTTTCGACTTCTCTCAGGACAAACAAATCTACCTTCTTGATGATCCTCTCGCAGCCGTTGATGCTCACGTGGCCGCGCACCTCTTCCACCACTGCATCATGGGACTCCTTCAGAATAAGACCAGAATACTTTGCACGCACCATACTCACTTCCTGTCAGCCGCTGATCTGCTGGTTGTCATGGATCATGGCTCAGTAATTCACACTGGTCCTCCCGAGGGAATTCTTCGCGCGGAACAAATTATGAAAAGCATTGTAGCGCTGCCAGATGAAGCTGCAAATGAAAGCGAGAGTAAAAAGGAAGGTCTAGAGGGCAAGAAAGAAGAGGAAAACATGGACGAAGGATTGGTGAAGGAGGAGGAGAAGGAAGTGGGCGTGGTCAAACTGCACGTGTACAAGTCGTACTGGCTTGCAATTGGCCATTGCCTAGCAACCAGTATTCTACTATCACTGCTTCTTATGCAAGGTGACAAAATTCATGTTGGTTTATATCTTACGTACTAAAATAGATCTAATGGCTTATTTCTGACCTCAGATGTTTTCAGCAGCAATAAACGGATATTTTCGTAAACGCTGACGTCACATATTCGTACCCAGTCCTTATCCACCATGCGCAATGCAGATGTTTAGCGTTTACGTATCATTTTAACGTTTACGCGTGGACAGGTGCATGAAAACGAATCCTAAGCGATGACTGGCTTTGTGTGGACAGAAGCATTTTAGATAAAAATATATATATGCGTTTACGAACGTAAACGTATTCGTGTGATGGGGTCTTCGACTGAGAAAAGTTCCAGCATTTCTCGCTGCAGTTACCACGCAGCTCTTAACAACCTCTAATTTCATTGGACCCGGGTATCACACAGCCCTATTGTTTTCAGGGCTAGGGTTCATTGGTTTGTTTTTGTTTGTTTGTTTTTTTCTAAAGTTGTAAATAGTTTCAGAGCATGAATTCGTTGAAAATGACTTTGGAGAGCAAGATGTCGTCTTTTCCGCCAGAAAGAATAAAAAACATTCATGACGTATGTTACACAGATATTTCCGCGCTTGGCATCAGTTGCAAATTTTCTGACTTTGCCACCGGTTACAAGTTTCCCCGCGCTTGGCACCGGCTAAATTGTTTACTTTTATGTTATATAGGATAATAATATTGCACTTTTTGCCAGTCAATGAAAACGCTTTATCTTCTACTTCTTGTCCATGATGCTTCTAATTTTTAATTCATCTGTTTCTCTTGTTTTCCTCTTCAGCTTCGCGCAATGTGAGTGACTGGTGGCTAGCTTATTGGATTTCTCACTCCCGCGTCACTAACAGTACAGCAAATCACGTGAACGCGACAACAGCCTATCACTGGAATCACGTGATTCCAAGAGTGTTGAACGCTAATCAGTTAGGAATGCATGTTCATATTGTTAAGAACACTGTGACATTTTATCTTGTTGTATATGGAGGACTTGCTGTCGCTAACACGGTAAGGTTATTTGTGGCTTTCAAAACGTCACGGCCTCTTTTCTCTTTTCAGTTTTTAGCTTGTTTTGTTTTCGTCTCGTTCCCGCGAGATGATCTCGTGAGTATATCGTTTCCGCTTGAAATTCTATTGAATACGCGAAGCGTTGAAGGACTCAGGAGTTGTAGCATTGGGACAAAATTTCACTCGATCGGTCGGTTGATCGGCTGTTAACATTGAGCCCGCGATATGTAATGATCACCTGCCTTACCCATGGGGACGGCGTTGGGGAGAGGGGAGGGTGGGGAGTTTGACACAAGGGGTGGAGGGTAGGGGTTGGCGGAGAAAACACTTAGGAGAAGGGAAGGTCGGTGAGCTTTGAGCCCGCGATATGTAATGGTCACCTGTCTTACCTATGGGGCGGCGTTGGGGGGAGGGGAGGGTGGGGAGTTTGACACAAGGGGTGGAGGGTAGGGGTTAGCGGAGAAAACATCTAGGAGAAGGGAAGGTCGGTGAGCATTGAGCCCGCGATATGTAATGGTCACCTGTCTTATCCATGGGGCGGCGTTGGGGGGAGGGAAGGGTGGGGAGTTTGACACAAGGGGTGGAGGGTAGGGGTTGGCGGAGAAAACACCTAGGAGAAGGGAAGGTCGGTGAGCATTGAGCCCGCGATATGTAATGGTCACCTGTCTTACCCATGGGGCGGCGTTGGGGGGGGGAGGGTGGGGAGTTAGACGCAGGGGTGGGGTTGGTGAAGTAAAACGTCTAGGAGAGGGGAGGGGAGGGGAGGGTCGGAACGTTTTGTCTTCACGAGTTGGCTCACAGGAGCCTTTGATTCTAAACAACACGATTTCAAATATCCGAAAAATATTGCACGAACTAAAAAGGAAGGATCCATAAATAGTTTTACCGTACTGAATTTAACAAAAATGTAGAGATCTGCTTCAAACTTGAGAAAATATAAAAAGTTAAAAATTGCGATTTTTTTCGGGCTGTTGGGTAACGTAGACGGGCAGTATGTGCCTCCCTACCACACATGTTCTTGTAAAAATCGAGAAATTCCATTTTGATACGTCCTGCGGTTTCAGCAGATCCCTTTGTAACTTCACAATTTTGCTAAATTCAGTATGCGTAATCTATTCATTTACCCTGTTGCATTCAATATTTAAAAATGTCAGAATGTTTCGAAGAATGTCTTTTGTCTGCGTCCGTTATTGTCGTCAAGGGGATGCTTAGCAACGTGACCTCAGTTAATAACGTCATGTTGATTTAACTAAAGTTGTCGGAGAGGTTTTGTTTGTTCCTATATCGTTGCCATAGCTTCCGTCACTATTGGTCAACAACAGAGAAGAGAAGGCTTTGGAAATGTGACTGCACGATTTGAAATGCGAAAGTTTTATTCGTACTCAGATTTGAAATCGTTTCTAGCAGTTTTCAGTTGAGTGTAGTCAAACCAAAACTAAAGTGGTTACTCTGGCCAATCACAACAGACGCAATCTAATGAACCAATCAGAACTCGAAGCAAATACATGTAGCCGGTGCCAAGCGCGGGAAAACGCGTGCGAGCAAGTCACGATTGGTTTGGGTTTTGGTTCAGATTAGTTGAAAAAGTGGCGCGAGATTTTGTAGCCAATCACAAAGCGTTTTTTCTTCTTTGCTGCTACGTTGTGGTTTAAGATGGTGGCTGTTAGTGTAGTTTTTACTGATTGACTCGTAGTTTTGTTCATTTTCTTTGCAGATTTTCACTCTGTTCCGAGCATTTCTGTTTGCGTACGGAGGCATCTGTGCTGCTAAAGTTCTCCACTCCAGATTGTTGAAGAGCATTCTGTCCGCTCCTGTCTCATTCTTTGATGTCACTCCAGTATGTAGTACTCATGTTAACTGTAGCTTTGGAATGGTCACACTTTAGGATTTCTTCCACAGACTCGAAAGTTAGAACCACCTTATACAGCATAATAAACAGTACCACAGGAAAGTACTGCTCAGTAGCTTTCGTTTGAATGATCACGCTTTAGGATTTCATCCACAGACTCGAAAGTTAGAACCACCTTGTACAGCATAATAAACAGTACCACAGGAAAATACTGCTCAATAGCTTTCATTTGAATTTATTTATTTATTACAATTTATTTCATGCACAGACTCAAAAGTTAGAACCACCTTGTACAGCATAATAAACAGCACCACAGGAAAGTACTGCTCAATAGCTTTCATTTGAAAGATCACACTTTAGGATTTCATCCACAGACTCAAAAGTTAGAACCACCTTGTACAGCATAATAAACAGTACCACAGGAGAGTGCTGCTCAACAGCTTTCATTTGCATGGTCACACTTTAGGATTTTAGCCAGAGACGCAAACGTTAGAACCACCTTGTATAGCATAATAAACAGTACCACAGGAGAGTGCTGCTCAACAGCTTTCATTTGAATGGTCACACTTTAGGATTTTAGCCAGAGACGCAAACGTTAGAACCACCTTGTATAGCATAATAAACAGTACCACAGGAGAGTGCTGCTCAACAGCTTTCATTTGCATGGTCACACTTTAGGATTTTAGCCAGAGACGCAAACGTTAGAACCACCTTGTACAGCATAATAAACAATACCACAGGAGAGTGCTGCTCAACAGCTTTCATTTGAATGGTCACACTTTAGGATTTTAGCCAGAGACGCAAACGTTAGAACCACCTTGTATAGCATAATAAACAGTACCACAGGAGAGTGCTGCTCAACAGCTTTCATTTGCATGGTCACACTTTAGGATTTTAGCCAGAGACGCAAACGTTAGAACCACCTTGTATAGCATAATAAACAGTACCACAGGAGAGTGCTGCTCAACAGCTTTCATTTGCATGGTCACACTTTAGGATTTTAGCCAGAGACGCAAACGTTAGAACCACCTTGTACAGCATAATACACAGTACCAAAGGAAATTACTGCTTAAAGCATTCATTTCAATGTTCGTTTTATACACAAATTCAAAGGTTTGATCTACGTCACCTGCTTCGAACCACTGGCTGTTGTATGCGTTTTAAATATTATAGGTGTACGACCTGAGACAAACTCTTTTATCCTATGTTTTATACTCTTTATTTTTTCAGATTGGACGAATTATCAACCGCTTTTCTTCAGACATAGTGAGTAATAACAATTTGAAGATACAATTTAATTTTCACAATCCTGTGTATAACATTGTCTAAAGACTAATTTAGACGGCACAACTTTTGCCTACAGCTATCGCATGCAACCTGCTCACGCCATACATGCAACGCGAATCGCGTCGTCCAAACTCGCTCACAGCTGTTGCATGCAACACGAAAAAAGTTGTAGAATTTTGAGACACATTCAATGTTATATGTGCGAGTTGTATATAATTTTCGCCTGTCGCAAGCAGCGCGCGCTAAAAAAAATCGCATGCGACAATGTTGTGCCGTCTAAATCAGCCTTAAGGTAGCTCACGCGTCAAGTAACAACTGTTCCTCTAAATAATTGAATTCTTTTACATTTGATATTTCAGTACTCTATGGATGACAGCCTCCCTTTCATTCTCAACATATTTCTGGCCCAGGCCTTTGGCGTGGCTGGCACAGTGGTGATCACGTGTTACGGCTTACCGTGGTTTCTTCTCGTGCTAGTCCCTCTCGTCCTCATGTACTACTACATTCAAAACTACTATCGGAGGACTTCGAGGTAACTGAAGTTGCAAATAAATAATTTAAATAGGAAAAAATAGCGTATTTTTTGCCTTTATTTCTGCGCCAATTTACAATGCGCAATTTACAGCTTGAGGATAATAAATTTGATTAATACTAAAAATAAACTGCGGATATAGTCAATTGATTCGTAAATAATATTACTTGGAGGTGAAACAGGGAGTTGTATAATAAATGATTCCCGGGTTGAGGTCATCTAATTAGCGTTTTGTAAATTCAAATCTCTGTAACTCAATAGCGCGACGTTCAAAACAAGAAATATTTCACCATTTAACTATTCAATGTGCGTAGAGTTGATTCTGAAAGTATGTATTTAAGGGTTAAAGGCACTTTAATACACACGACCCTTAGCTTAAGCTTCTAGCTTTAACACAGCCCATGTTTAAATAAAGTTGCTTTCAATCATCTTTCTATATCTGACCTTTGTTTTCACCTAGAAGAACATGGCTAAACGATTTAATAAATAAACCGTTTTCTTTCTTCAGAGAGTTAAAGCGACTGATGAGTGTAACGCTATCGCCGATTTATGCGCACTTTTCTGAGACCCTCACAGGTCTGACCACCATACGAGCTCTCAGAGATGAAGCAAGATTCAAACAGGAAAATGAACATAGGTTGGAGATCAACCAAAGAGCGAACTTCTGTGGTACGAAAATTCTCACTTGCAGTAGACTGCTAGCTGCCCCTTTTCTGTCCATCGTGCGGTCGAGCTATAAATCACGAAAACTATTAAGGCCGGTTTACAAATGCGATTTTTGATTCGATTTTTGTTGCGCTCTCCAATGCAGCTTTTGTCGCAAGTGTAAACTAGGGGCGATTTCCTGTGCGATTCGGGTGCAACATTTACTTTGATTTGCTGTGATTTCCCAAAAATCGCCGCCAAGTTGCATCAGCTTTCGAACAATGTTCGAAACCTTTGTGACATCGCGCGACAAATCGCACTAAAATTGCCGCCCGTTTACACAAGCGATTTGAAGATGCAACTTGCGCGCGACAAAAATTGCATCGACAAGTGCGACAAAAAAATGCACAAAAAGTCGCCTGTGTAAACGGGCCTTTACTTTCGCTCACTTGGTCGACCGATTTTTTGGAACACCAACAGACAGTTGATACCTACGCAAGAGTACCCCAGGTTGCTAGTGGACTAACTTGGTGTCCGTCTATTAATTATTAACTAGAAATTCTAATTCCCCCCAAACATACCCAAAAATCACCCCAAAATTTACAAAACACCCCATAACATAGATTCACCAGATGAGCATAGAGTTTTTGGATTGCTTGAAACGTGAACGAGATATTTCCATTAAAGCCATGTCAAGTGGCGGGAAAATGGCGTTCATGTGGACCCCCGCCTTAATTCCTTGTTACTGGAGAAGTTTGTTTCAAAACGTTTTATTTGAATTAAACGTCAATTGTATTGTCTTTTCAGCTCTTGTAGCGTCTCAGTGGCTAAGCTTGTTCTTACAGTTTATTGGTGTTGCCATGGTAACTGCAGTGGCATTTATTGCCGTCCTTGAGCATCACTTTAGCACTGTTGATCCAGGTGAGTGTTTGGTTTGTTTGCTTGTTAGTTTGTTTTTCCTGTTTTTAATGCAGACGTTGGGCTCGAGGGCGAGACGTCCTTTTGGCTTCGTCATGCGTGGCGTTATTTGGACACGTCACGCACTTCTTTGAGTACTCTAGTGCGTGACGCTCTTTACGATAATCAAGCTTTGTCACGCACTTAGAGATAAGCGTGTTGTCTTATGAGTGCATCACGCACTCTTTGCATGCAAGCGGTTTTAAAATACACACTATGCCTCCCTTTTTGAAGGAGCTATGTCATGATGATTTTGAGGTTAGTTTGGGTCAAAACTGCCTCAAATTAAAACAAAGTACCTTTCTCATACACAAAATGCCTTTTAAACATTTTAAACATTTTTAAACAGAAAAATGAAATCTTCGGTTAACTTTTAATGCGGGATTAGCGTTATTCGGCTTTCGAACAACCGGGCCCAGATTATGATTTTTTGTCTCTACGAAAATTCACTTGATATATTCCTCTTAATGTTCTATAAAAGTCAAAACTTTGGTAAATTTTCAATTGTTGAGTTGTTTAACTGGATTCAAAATTGACGCTAATCCTGGGTTAACTTAACCGTGCTTTGAACAACCCGGCCCAGAGTTTTAGCGAGTTTTCCAAGACACATGGCATGGCGATAAAATCCATTTCCGTCCTGGTAATCTGCGGCCCAAGGCAATAGCAGAGCGATTTTAAGCAAAACTGGACCATTATTTGCGGGTTTCCACGATATAAATATGTCTTTTGGTCTTTGAAAAAAAAAATGGTGACATGGCCCCTTTAATATTCCATTCTCCACGTTAAACGTCTTCAAACGTATCGGTCCTTTCTCAACAGGTTTAGTGGGTCTGGCCATATCATACGCTCTGTCAGTCACGGACCGGTTGTCAGGCATGGTGACGTCATTTACTGAGACGGAGAAACAGATGGTGAGCGTGGAGCGAGCGGTGCAGTATATTGAAGATGTCCCGCCTGAAGTCAGCCCTCGGGGCACGGTCAGTATTGACTTTCCATCAACCTTTTACCCTCAAAGATTGTCCAAAGTACAAATTTGCTTCTGGGATATTAATCAAAGGCTCCTATGTGCCAACTCGTTAATTCTTGGTTTGCACTTCATAACAGATACAGATGCAATAGACTGTGTGATTTTAAGAGGAAGTATGACAATTTGAAATCCATATCGACAAAAATAATTGTTCACTATATCGGCAAACAGCGCGCGTTATCCGACGCGTCAGTAGTGAAAATTGGAGAGAGCGCGCAAACTGTGTTCGGCCACCTTAACTTAAATGTGTTCAATTTTCAGGTCATCTCCTCGTGGCCTTCTCGTGGTCAGCTTACATTTCGAAATGTCAGCCTTGTTTATCGGTAAGATCATACAACTTACACATAAATCTAATCTCATGACCAGCAAATGTTCTAACAAATTAAAGTGCCATAACGTGTTTTTTTTTTTATTATTATTATTTTCTTATCTAAATCTACACGACACGTTATGAACGTCTGCGAAAAAAAAATTTGATTTCAGCAAAACGAGATTTTTTTATGATTTTTTAAAGTCTTCGAAATTTGCCGCCATTTTGGTCTACCATTCGCATTAGTCTCCTTTCGGTTCCTCTCGGTTAACAAAGGATCCGTGACGTAGATTAAGGAACATGTGAGCCCGTTGGCCTTCTTAACAGCGGGACGGGTATACCACAAAAAAATAGGATTTTGAAGATTTGAAATATTCGTTAAAAATTCGCGTTTTGTGCAAAGCGCGAAATTGTTTCGCAGAGTTTCCTTGTGTGATGTTTACATTCAGATGAGAAAATAAAAAAAAGAACGTTATGGGCACTTTAAGTATCAGAAATTTCAAGCCGGTGCTAAGCGCGGTAATAGGGAACTTTAAATCGGACTACGAGTACGAGATTGAGTGCGAGTACGACTTTTCAAACCTATGGCATGCTCTAGGTAACCATTTATCAGCATAATTTTTTTACCTAGAGTCTCCCAAACGTTTGGTCAAAAACAGAAAGGACCGACAGCTCTGGGGATGTGACTGGCTTGAAATTCGCAAGTCGTACTCGTACTCAATCTCGTAGTCGTATTCAAATCTAAAGTTCACTAATACTAGAGACCATCCTGTGCCAAGCGAGTGAAAACGTGAAACTGGAGCCGGGCGCGGGAAAACGTGTAGCCAGTGCTACGTACAGGAATACATGTATTTGAAACCGTTGGCAAACGCGGGAATAGTTGCGACCGGTGTCAAGGGCGGGAAATGTCCTTTGAGTCATGATCAACGGACGCTTGGGGTAGTTGTTGTTGTTGTTATTATTTTTTAAGTTATAGTCCGAAAAGAAAACTGTAATCTTTAGCTCTGACTGGTTAGCGCAAATTGGACGTATAACGTGTTATCATTTAGTATACACCTATGAAAGTAAACACAGTTTCCTTAGAGAAAAACAGCGAAATTCGTTTCAACTAAATTACTTTGCTGCTGTTTGCATAATATCTTCTTGTCACACACGTTTTCTTTTTGTCTTGACAGAGGTGGTTTGCCTCATGCTCTTCGAGGAGTTTCGTTTTCAACAACTGCTGGAGAAAAGGTAAGAATGATGCAGTGAATAAAACAGCAGCCTTCTGTATCGATATGTAGAGGTTATTGAAATAGCGTGGGGACCGAATTGAAAAATTGTCGTTGATTTTGTTGTTGTTTCTCTTTTTTTGTCGAAATGGGCTACATATTTTACCAATACAAACAAGGTACAATGCTGGACAAAATGTTTAGGGACACTTTATAGCTTTTTTATAACCTTTTATATGTGCAAATTGAAAACAAAAAAATGAGCGGTGATATACACTCACGCAATTTACCTTACAACGTTTCGCCCCCATGTTTGACTCCTGACACGCAACTTTGTTCAGGGTTTACGTGCGAGGAATTATATTTTATTGATGTTTCAATGGGTAAAATGAAAAGTCCCCCAAACATTCTGGCCGGCCTTGTACATGTAGTTCAGTGAAGGTTTTATTACCCACTGCATGGCTCTTATAGAAATTTGCCTACAGCATTACACCTTTCTTCATATCGCTGAAAAACTCATAACATATAATAATTCATGACGAGAACACAAAGGAAATCACTACCATGAAGGAGGTTTGGATACCCGGTCTTAATTTATATAGATTTTGGTCATTTTCCTTGTTTTTCTCCGCATTAAAGGATCAGTTTAAGAAGCTATATCAAACACTCGAAAGAGTAATTCATCAGTTATCCAAACACCTCGAAGAGGATTAAAAAAAATAACTCGGCTGCGCCGGGTTTTTTCAACCCACTTCTCGGTGTTTGGAAATCCTGGTGAAACACTCTTCATTGTGTTTTATCATGCACGCGCGCAACAGAGGCGAACGTTAAACAGAAATATTGTTTATTCATGCCACTTTCGCAGAAGGATTTTGTTAAAATTGTATACCGGACACGGAAAAGGCTCAGTGCTACTTTGCACAAAACAGTTTTTCTTTTTTTTTCTTTTTTTTTTCAGCTTGGTATTGTTGGTCGAACGGGTTCTGGCAAGTCCAGTCTCTTTCAAGTGTTGTTTCGAATGGTTCACAGCTATCGAGGAGCTGTGCTGCTCGACGGCGTCAATTTGGCTTCTCTTCCGCTGGACATTCTTAGGTTTGTGTCCCTGTTTTACCCCTGCACAATTGCTATTGCTTTTTAACGCCATAATTTTTATTTTCAGACAATTCCCTTAAAGTGCAACTAACCCCAATTTTTGTCTTTCGCTAAATAAAATCTCCTGTTTGTCCTGATTACTTGTGCGAAAAAATTATCGTAATTGATAAAATCCCCGCGTTTCTACAGCTGTTTGAAGTTAGATGCTTCTGCCCCATTACCGAGCATTTGTGGGAGCTGGGTATGAACTTTGCTGTGACGTCATCGAAGGAAACCATTTGCCGCGTAAAAAAGCCGTTCTCATAAGCATATCACCGCGAAGCGACAAAGGAGAAGGTATTTTAACGCGAATGGTACTCAAAAGCCAAAAAAGGGATTTGTGCACTCTGATGCCTTTTTTGTATTTGCCCACAGTTCCTTTGCTCTTCGCATAAAATCAATCTCATTCGATGACGTCACAAGACGTCAAAGCAAAACTCGGACCCATTCTTCACACTGCTCGGTAATGGCCGAAAGAACCGCCAAAATTTGAAACTTTAAAAAACTATAAAAAATCAAGGAAAAATGCTACGGTAAAAATTTTTTCGCACAGGTAATCAGGACAATTAGGAGATTTCGTTTGGCGAAAATTATTATTGGGGGTTAGTTGCACTTTAACATTTCACTCCCAAAGTCAAAGTTTGAGTCATGGAAGTGGTTCTTTGGATTAAAACCTAAGTACTCCGTGACCATTTAAATGAAAGCCATGGAGCATTACTTTCCTGTTTACACGGTGGTTCTAACATTTGAGTTTGTGGATGAAATCCTGAAGTGTGACCATTCAACTGAAATCTTCTTGACAGCACTTTCCTGTAGTACTGTTTATTATGCTGTACAGGGACTTAGGTGGTTCCAACGTTTGAATCCATGGATGAAATCCTAAAGTGTGACCATTCAAATGAAAGCTATTATTGAGCAGTACTTTCCTGTGGTGCTGTTTATTATACTGTACAAGGAGGTTCTAACTTTTGAATCTGTGGATAAAATCCTGAAGTGTGACCATTCAAATGAAAGCTACTGAGCAGTACTTTCCTGTGGTACTATTTATTATGCTGTACAAGGAGGTTCTAACTTTTGAGTCCATTTTAATGGCAATACCTATAATGATTCTCTCCAGTGGCACTTTTAAATGATGATGATATTTCTATTGAATTTTGAGTTTACCGCTTCTAGGTTTGCAAGGGTTAGAAAAGGCTGACAGACGAATGATGTGCTTATTTTGTAGATCTCGTTTAGCTATAATTCCCCAGGATGCTTTCCTGTTTAGTGGTGGAGTGCGAAGCAATCTTGACCCATGGAAAAAGGTAAGCAAAACTTGCAAACATTATAGGTGATAGAGTGGTTTTAAGCTGAGTGTAGTGAAACCAAAACCAAAGTTTTTAATCTGACCAATCACAACAGACACAGACAATCCAATGAACCAATCAGAACTCGTAGTAAATACATACACCCAGTGCCAAGCGCGGGAAAACGCGTGTGAGCAAGTCACGATTGGTTTTGGTCTTACCTGTGATTGGTTGAGAAAGTGGCACGTGATTTTTTTTAGCCAATCACAAACCCCAGCAATGCAAAACCAAAGCAATGACGAAATTACTTTCGATACTCAATTGGCCACTTCGAAAAATACCATAATACTCTTTAAAGTGCAGGTTTGGGTGGTGCTTGATGTAAGCCTGATTTTTCCAATGTCTTTTGTTTTCAGCACGAACTGCACGTGCTATGCTTCAACTTCTTGGTAATTTGCATACGGTGCACATTTGTATACGAACACACAATGCTACGTCCTAGCGTTCCTACATGTACTCTGAATTCCATTGTGCCATTCTAACAAAGGAGACTTGAATAATTACACCCCGGTGAGGCTGAGCCTGTACATAAAAGATTATTATGGTATTTTTCGATGTGGACTATTGAAAACTGCTTTAATACCATTACATTTTTTGTCAATGAGAATTCGTTTTGTAAAAGATCGATTTGCCTGAACGTTACTTATGATGATTCGAGGCTCTCGATGATTATCTCGAGGCACTCTTATGATGATTCGAGGCTCGAAAAGACAAGGAAAAGTACAGAATAAGTTTTTACAACAATATTGCAAAATATATACATGTAATTATGTGCAAGAAGCTCGGAAGAAATCCGAAATCATGTTGCAAACTTACCCAATCTTTTCGTCAGCGTATACGGAAAATTTGGATGGTTTCAGAAATTCTCGGAAGCGTTCGGCAGTTTGTAGCGTATCCTTTAGCCGTCTTCGGAAACAATCGAAGATCTTCGGAAATAGGATATATAAATTAATAACTTAATTTGAAAAAAATTGAAAGTACGAGAAGTCTGTTTTATTTATTAATTTGTTGTTTTTTTTTTCTTTTTTTCTTTTCGCAGTATTCCGACTCCGAGTTGTGGACAGTTTTAGATCGCTGTCATCTCGAGGTAGCTGTAAGAGAACTCGGTATGTTGACGCCACGGAATTTCGCCTTTTGTTAAATGCGCAATCGCGGCGTTTCAGTTGCTTCCTGTGAGATGGATTGCCCGCATTGTGGCGGAATTTGTTCGCCCTTTCACGTGAATAAATAAAACAAGAGGCGAT
Organism: Cladopsammia gracilis; assembly: GCA_022457155.1. NCBI lineage: Eukaryota > Metazoa > Cnidaria > Anthozoa > Scleractinia > Dendrophylliidae > Cladopsammia > Cladopsammia gracilis. Next base: position 2,260,594 of record JAJGOT010000005.1, on the reverse strand, counting down.
GAATGAACTGCTCCTGTGAATGCAAAAAATGAGTCGCGCCCAACTCTTGACAATTACGCATTCCCTTTTATTTTATCACGTATGCACGTAAATCGCATAAAAAATCTACCATAACAGACTTTCGCCGGGCATTGGACTCGATTTCCGCGCAGACTCGGGTCCGTTTCGAGGATAAGTGCTGCTTTTAAACTCGTGAATAGAGGTTTTGCACGGCAGCCATGTTGCATGGCAGGAACAATGAAAATGTTTTGCATTAGAAAGAACATTCTTTCCCATAGGGAAAAGAATCTATTGTTCCTGCCATGCAACATGGCTGTCGTGCAAAACCTCTGTACGCGAAGAAATTTCACTCAATCGGCTGTTAACATTCAACCCGCGATATGTAACGGTCAGCTGTCTTACCTATGGTAACGGCGTTTGAGATGGAGAAAGTGGGGAGTTGGACACAGGGGGTGGGGGCTAGGTGAAGCAAAACGGCTAGGAGAGGGGAGGGGCTGAAATTTTGTTTTCACGAGTTGGCTCATAGGAGCCTTTGATTTTCCGAAAAGTGGCCGCTGATCGAGCCTAGCCCGGCATGCATCGCGCAATGTGTTAATTTTGTTGTCATGCATCACTCAATATAAGACACAGTGCTGTGTGATGAACCAAATAGGGCGTCTAGCTATCAGCCAATAGGCCATTTTCGAGTTGCTTTTTGTCTCGTTATCAAAGCGAGGCTTGGTGCACAACCTTTCATATGAAAATTAGTTTTCATTCACATGTAAATAAAACTAATTTTCACATGAAAGGTTGTGCACCAAGCCTCCCTCTGATAACGAGACAAAAAGCAACTCGGAAATGGCCTATTATAAATCAATTCGAGCTGTTTTATATGACGTTTTTGAAACTATTCTTTTTAGGTGGCCTGGGCACTGATGTCGGTGAACGCGGGCGTCATTTTTCAGTCGGTCAGCGGCAGCTCATGTGCTTAGCCAGAGCGCTCTTGACGAGATCCAAGGTAAATATTTTGGGGTAAATTCTGAAGAAATAGACCTATATTCTTTACAACTACGTTATTGATTGAGAAATTTTTAGAACAATTTTACAGGCGACCGTATCAACAGAAACAATATGCAGCCGAACAGTACATGAGGCGCTAAGGATTATAAAAAAAAAATTCTGTAAAAATTATTTATCTTACTTGAAAAATGCTTTGTGTTCTTACAGTTCTAAATCTTAAAACGAATTTCAAAACCTAGCCTACAAACAGTCCCTCTTATCTCTAAAGCTAAAGACCAAGAAGCAAATTAGCCAGCCGCGTGAAGAATAAACGTACTCTTCCTTTCTTGCTGTTCACCGAATTCCTGAGCTTACTGATTTTGCAAGTCTCCGTTTTCATCATGAGTGTGTTCGATTGATTAAGGCCATGTCCACACTAATATCTTTTCAATAGACCAATTTCGATATATTAAAATTTATACTTGGCTCCGAGGCTTGGGGGAATAAAACAAAACAAATCGCATTGAGGTTGAGCGTTGAATTATTCATTTCTTTTGTTTTATTCCCCCAAGCCTCGGAGCCAAGTAGGAATTTTAATATATCGAAATTGTTCTATTGACAACGACAAAGTTTTGCGTCTACACTTTTATACGTTTTCGTCCGACCTATCGTGCACGCTAACACGGCGTTCTATACCAGCGAAAACGGATCTTTTTTAACACTATGTCTACGTCATGTCGAAAGTGTTTTCTACAAGATCCATTTTCTCCATCCATAGACGGCCTTTTTCTAATTTATCCACTCTGAAGAGCGTTTTCGAAACGAACCGTCTTCGGTTGTCGTAAATGTCGTATTATATAGTGCGGATGATAGCTGAAAACGCATTAAAATTTATCCAGGGCACCTTCCAGGAAACATCCCAGAATCCCTTGTGGCCTTGAGTTGGTTTACCTGGAAGCTATCCTCGAATTCTGATTGGATATCAAATATCGTGAAAGAATGCGAAGAGGTGGTCACAGTTTTGCGGTCGCGCTTTAAAACGACAGCTTTGTACAATAAAAAGGTAAGCTACTATTTCCGTTTTAACGTCTTATTTAATACGCGTTGTTTCTCAGGTGCTCTGTATCGATGAAGCAACAGCAAGCGTTGACCTGGAAACAGACAAACTCATCCAACAAACGATAAAAAGTGAATTTAAGGAGAGCACAGTTCTAACCATCGCTCACAGGTTAGTGATAAAAAGAAATGGAATGGTTTTGATCACTGAGACTACTAACTGAAGATAAATTAACGTCAAATCAAAATGTACTTGAAAAGTAAACTTTAAATTTACTGTGGTGAAAATAAGATCGATGACTGAACGAATTACCAAAACTTTTTGTCTGCGATATTTTTTTTCTTTTAGTCTGAGTTAATGTCTGCCCATATACGGGAAGTATTAACGTTCTTGTTTTCAATGTAGTGTTAATTTTCGCGATTTTTTACCTCGAAGAAAAATCGCGAAAATAAAGGCAATATTTTCGTTAAAATGTTAAGCCTTTGAATCCTTGCTTTCTATCTTTTGAAATCGCGAACGGTCCGCCGATTAAGCTAAGTATCCGTAAAGATTATTGAGAACAAATACCAGTAAACTGAAAATAGAAAAAGGCTGCTGAATTCAAACGGGAGACAAAAAAATGAAGAATAGTAACCGATGTAATCTTCTTTGTTGTAGGCTCGATACCATCATGGATAGTGACCGTGTTCTAGTGATGGACAGGGGGACTGTGCTAGAGTACGACACCCCGCGAGTGTTGCTGGGAAACAAGCGTTCTTTCTTCTATGGGCTCGTGCACAGCAGTAAAACGTAACAGAGCTGATCACTGATGGAAATTATACAATAATTTATTCTTATGAGAACTAGCAACAAAGACAATCAGAGGACTTTTGGGAAGAATGCAGGTTTCACTGAAAAAGGGAACAGATCTGAGGGATTGGTTTTGAAACGGGAAGGGAAAAATTGTTTATTTGGGTGTAAAATTTAGTTAGGATGGCATAGCCCTCAACGAAAATGTAAGGGTAATTTTTCACTGGCCGAGTACAACGAAATAAGTGGAAAATGATTTTCTCACACACCGCTGGGTATAGGTCATGTGACCTGAAAGGCGGGCAGTTGATTTTGCCTGCGGTCGGCTAGGCATGGCTACCACTGGTCTGAGAAAGACATTTGTATCAGGCGGTCATCACTCGTTTACATCTCTCAAACTGACTTTTCCCTTTCATGTAAAGCTACATGAATTAAAACGTATTTCACACTTGCTATTCTTTGCTTAACTGGAGCTCCATTTCTCAATTCTCTGCCTAAAAAATGGGGTTATGTTCTCGTGTACGTCAGTACCATAACAATAAAGAATACTACATTGTGTAAACCTCATAAGGTGTCCCACATCAGTTTCAGGCTCTATCCTCGTGCTAAGTTCCCCGCCAGCTGAGCTAAAAATCTTGTTCCAAATGTTTTCTTTTCAGTGCCAACTAGAGTTGGGTCTGGGTACAAAATTATTGTAAACAACTAACCAATTAGAATGAATATCTAGCAATCATGTTTCTATCTTTGCATAAATATCTGGAACATTGGAGTTGTTGTTTATGTTAGAATATTTTTAGTAGAATACACAAATCAAGGTGGTATATATATATATATATATATATATATATATATATATATATATATATATATAAAAAACATAGAATGCACGATCACTATTAACAATAAACCATTGAGAATGTCCTGATCTGGGCTTTAAGACTAAGATCAGTATTAACAATTCAGTAAAGTGAAACAAACTTTTTTTTCATAAGGATCAGCTTACAACAACAAAGCTTTATTGTACCCAGAAATGTTGAAATAAAAAAAATTACAAGGATTAATTAAAGGGTATCAGCAACCCTGGAATAACTAACAAGTTGAAAATGTCAGGGTGCCGGATGAAATAAAGTAAATAAAATGTTTGCAGCAGAGGTACAATATGGAGATTACATAATAATAATATATTATATATGTTGTGGTGCAATTTTGTTCCTGGTGCAAATGTTACTTTCCTTTGTTTTTGTGTATGGAAATGTATGATAATGAGTTTTAAACAAAGGAAAATGAAATTTGCACCAAGGACAAAATGGCACCACAACATATACACTATCATACACACAAACGTTACCGTTTAGTTTGTTTCAAATCAAGGTGACACTTTTTTTTAAGAACTTCCCCTTAAATAACTTTCACATTTTTGCAATCCATTTCAATATTGTGGATTAGCATGTTCACAGTATTTAACTTATTGGTTCTCAACAGGCAGCCCAAGGTGATGCTAAGCATCTCTACAAACTAGTCAAAATGATATAAGGGTTTGTATGGGAATGCAGTGCAGAATTTGTATTACAGAAACTGTAAATTGAAGGGGATATGAATAAAAGAGGGGGGAGAGGGTAGTGCAAAGCATAATCAGGGAGTGCCTCAACTGATTGTGCTGTGTCTACCGTAACTTCCTCTTCCGTCTTTTTGCATCTGCCATGCAGACTATGTTTATGGTGGAATATATTATATATATTATATATGGTGGAATATTATATATATATTATATATATATTATATATATTATATTATATATATATTATATATATATATTATATTATATTATATATTATTATATATTATATATATATTATGTGATAGATAAAATATGAGCGGGAGATCTGTATGGGCGTTTACAATGGCGAGCCGAATGATAACGCTTAATGCTTTTATATTATTGTCTTGAAACAGAAAGAAGAAAATCGCCAAAAGCGATGAAGAACTCACATAAAATAAACTCAAAAACGTAGAAGAGTTGTTTGGTAACTAAGCAATTGAGGGACCAAAAACGTTGGGTTTGTCTGAAGAGATTGTGTGACTTGCAATAGGAGTAAAACAAAAAAAAAATGGTGAAATCTGTCAAAATGCACGGACATATATTTTAATCTAGTCTGCTCGCTTTTCACGGGCCAAATACAGTCACTACAAGACAGTCACATACTGAGTTTCTTCATCACTGTCCATGGATATCATCTCCTGGTCAATGTCATTCTTTATGTTTGCTTTTGTGCAGAGAAGGATAAAAGGAAGGAGCAGAGATACCAGCAGTCCAACACCAGCAAAATAAAACGCTGGCGCATAAGAACCTAATTCATCAGCAAAAAACCCTGAAAGGAAAACAGTTCAGTTGTTAAATGAATATCATTTATAAAGGTTTTGTGATGACTTAGGCACGACTCAAACGCCGTACTTCACGTGAGCCGAACTCGATTAATTGAGCTCGGCATTTGACTTAGTAAAGTTCGACTGATTGTATTTGGATCGGCTAGCCGTTCTTAACGGCTGCACCAGCCATGAAGAACGGCTAGCTAGCCGATCAGTGCTGAAGGTTGAGTGCTTTATTACATCCATTTTGAAATCACTGGTGATCCTTGCAATCTGATTGGCTCTCAGCAGTGCGATTTATTCCCGAATCGCACTATTTTTTGCTCCAAATCGCATCTTTTTCTCAGCAGTGCGATTTATTCCCGAATCGCACTATTTTTTGCTCTAAATCGCATCTATAAGTCACATCAATATTGGTACTGACTAAAATCCTGTATTTGGGTAATTAAATTGTGTGATTTCAAAATGGATGTAATAAAGTGGTAATTGAACTTCATGTCGTGCAATTTTGGTCAGAAATCATACTTGTGATTTCAAATCAAACTCCAGTGCGCGCTCGTTCGATTTTGAAATCACGCGTATGATTTCAGACCAAATTGCACTCCACTCAGTTCAATTACCATTATAAATCAGTGCTGAAGTTGAGTTCGGCGGAATTAAGTTCGACTCACCAGGTGACCGTAATTAATTTGATTCGACCTAAACTGTCATTAGGTTCGGCTCATGTGAAGTACGGCGTTTGACCCGGGCCTTTTATGAAGTATAAGTGTCCCTGAACCCTGTTAAAAAAGGTTCTAGTATTTTCCCTTCTCCTGATATATAATAAAACGTGCCCAGATTTTGCTATTGTACTATTAATTTCCAAGGACTCGAGGGGTGACACAGACAATAGACAGTTTTATTGACAGCTTACCGAGCAATGTCGCTTTGAAAAACCAAAAAAAAAAAAAACATTCGTCAGTGCTGGAAATAACAGTCGGTCATCGGACATTGTCCAACCAAAATCCGAATATGTCCGACCAATTTTAAATTATGCTCGGACATGGTGACCGAGCACAGAAATTACTTTGCTTTTTCCTTGAAAGTCTTGTTAACTTATCGCATTTGATTTCAAAAACATTACAATAGGAATTTATGTTGTTTGTACCATTTAATTCGCTGCAAAAGGCTCTCTTGATTCGAGAAAACTCAGAAAAGGCCGGTCATTTGAAATCGCCCTACAATGCATTGCAAAACTTCTTATAGCAGGTCGTGTATGCTTACGGATTGTGTCTCAGGATAAATCCAAAATGGACTATTGCATTTAATATCCGCCCCCCCCCCCCCCCCCCCCCTCCGTTTTAAAGGAACACAGTTTGTGCATCGCCCCTCAAGAAGTCCCCAGAAAGACCATGCCCCTGAAGAAATCCTTTCCAAAACAGTGTCCCCCTAAAGAATTCCCTATCCTTGACTGTGTTTTTCCTGCCACCCCTGAAGAATTCCTTTGTTTTTTCCTTAGTTCCCCTGAAGAATTCCTCATATTTACACCATGACCCCCTAAAGAAATCCGTCAAAATGTGCTGCTGGAATTCCAGCTGGAGTAGTCCGGAATTGACCTCTTTCATCATGGCGGCCGATTTTTTTATTCTTTATATGTATGTTAATTAGCCTCACTGGCCTCGGTAACATGTGCAAAATTCAAAAGAATTTTTACTCTAAAATGAGGCCAGTGAGGCCAATTAGCATACATATAAAAGAATAAACAAATCGGCCGCCATTATGAAAGAGGTCTATACTGGCGGAATGCCGGCAATAATTCCGGTGGATTCCGGCGGAATCCACCTGGAATCCGCCTGGAATTCCGGACAAGTCCGGGCCGGAATTCCGGATATATTTTTACTAGGGACGCTAGTGGTAGCGCTAATGATAACGCTTAATGCTTTTCCGTGGGTATGATTCCATAAGTTTATTTCTAGGGTATAGGGTATAGTAAAGAGATGCACCATTTTCTATGGAAGATATATGAAAAGATTACCTTTTCTGTCAAAAAGGGTAAGGGTTCGGACCTCGGGGCTGAGTATCCCTGTGTAAAAGTTTGTTGAGTACCCCCCCCCCCCCCCAGGCTAAGTCAAAAGTCTGAAAGATGTATAGACCATCAAAAGTTGGTTCTGTTGAACGGATGGTCGAATTGATCGGTTTTCTCACAACCACATAGCATTTCTTTGGGTCCAAAGCAGTTACGGTCGTACATCATTAATGCGGTGGCTGTTGAAGGCGGGGTTCCACTGTACTTACCAGCCAAAGGAGGAGACGAAACTACTGCAAGCGCTGTCAAAACATTGGCCAACCCAAAGGCTGATGCTCTCCTTTTATTGTCCACACAAGTTAAGATAATGAGATTGACTGCTGTGTCACTGATGCCCATTCCGGCACCAAAAGACAAGCTAAATAAAACAAAGAGAGCATAACTGTGCGCCACATTGAAAAGAAAGACAGATGCAGCAGCAATGCAAGCGCCAGCTTGAAATACAAAGCGAGGGTTGATCCATTTTAAGTTGCACAGGCGTCCAGCAGCTAGATTTGCGATGCACATGGCAAGAGCAAAGAACATTAGGAGTGTTGAGGATCTACCAGATGAGATGCCCTCTTCTTCTGAATACTTCACCTGAAGATAACAAAATTATGTCAAAAATTAAAGGGACATTATCCCGGCAGATATAACGTATCGTGTTTTAATGATGGCCAGGAGCTTGTTTTAAGCTTACTTTATAGCTATTTTATCCCATGCTTTTCTAACTTTGGTACCATTGAAGATCTTCTAACGACTTCCAACAGTTTTCCAAAAATTTTCGTTTTTTTTACAATGCTATTTTAATTTTTAAAGTTTGTGATCGATTTATGAAGTTTTCTGAAGTTTTCCGCAGATTACTAGAAGAGCAGGATAAGAACAATCATGTTGCGATTGATTATTATATAGGCGACTTACATTTCTAGTACAGACCACTGTCTTGTTCAATTCAATTCACTGTTCAATTCACGACGCCAAGAAACTACCCTTGAGTACAACCTTCAAGGAATACCACGGAATATACAGTGGCTTTCCAGCCTTCTGATTGGCTGTATTCTTCACAACATGGGATAAATACTGACTCATCCCCAGTCATATCTCAATCAAGGAGAGCGCAAGGGGTGATGGGAAGAAGAAAAGCGGGGAGACGTCTTTCCCTTTCCATCACTCCCATCGGTCGCGCTTCTCTCATTCCGCATCAACTAATGCACAACTAAACGCATGCACCGATTCTTTTATAACCCAGCTAAATATAGAAACACAAGGTGATAGTTAAGTTCACAGAATTTGTCATTATTATTCAGCAAACTTCTGCAATAAAATTGATGATTGAGCAAAAACAAGTAGCAAAAGATTACCTTATTACATGAAATTTTCGCGACACGTTAATTTCGCGATTTTGAGGTTCGCATATTTCGCGACACCTTAATTTCGCGATTTTGAGAAAATTTTGCATTTTGACTCACTTTAATTTCGCGTTTTTGAGTGAGTCACACTTTATTTCTTTGTCAATGTTATTTAACATGTCCCTGAATTTGATCAAACAACTTAATCCACGATGTCCAAAATAAAAACAGAAACGCAACTGATTATGTAAACAGTAACAAGAAAGATGTTCTCACAGTTGTAACGATACGTCATTGTTATTAACCAGCCAATCACAGTCCAGCTTGGCCATGTGCTCTTGTCGGGTTTGTCAACATGGCCGTACGTGTAGTTCTACTGTGAGAATAAAAGTCTTTTGTGTTCACCAAACGTGGTCTCTTACATGGTGTCAGAAGTAAAGACGACCTGATCTTCAATTTACGAAACGTGCAACTCGACACGTTCAGCGAAGAAGACAAGACAAGTGCTCAGCGAAGGCAATTGCAAGTGTAGTCAAAATGCCAGATACAGATCCGCCGCCGCCATCTTCGAGCGCCGGTACAAACTCAACTACTTCAACTTCAACTACATTCTCGTGCAACGTAGCTTTGCCGCCGAAAATACAGCTACAGTCTGGAAATCTCTCCAAAGAATGGAAGCAGTGGCGCCAGGTTTGGGACGCTTACGAAGAAGTTACTGACCTGAAAAACAAAGCAGACCGCCTTCGTGTAGCCACATTTATCAGGTGCATCGGCAAAGAAGCTCTCGAGGTCCACAACGGACTCCCGTTTCAAAGTGAAGACGAAAAGTCAGACATAAACAAGGTATTAGAACTCTGGCAAAATCACTGTATCGGGAAAACAAACATCATTTACGAGCGTTATAAGTTCAATAATCGCTCGCAAGAACAAGCAGAATCGATTGACACTTACGTCACTTCACTCAGAGCGCTCGCCGAAACCTGCGAGTTTGGAGCCTTGAAAGAAGATCTTCTCCGCGATCGAATCGTCTGTGGTGTCCGTGATAAAGGCATACGAAGAAAATTACTTCAAGAATCTGGGCTAACACTGTCAAAATGTGTTGATATCTGTCGAGCGAATGAAGCTACCGCAGCACAACTGAAAGACATGACACCGGGTCAAACTATCGAAGAAGAAGCGAATGCAGTTAACCAGAAGGAAGATTGGAAGAAGCCAAAAGCACCGAAGGATGGCTGGAAAAGTTCTAAAAATCAGCTAAGCGCCGACTGTAAGTTCTGTGGTCGGAAACATGAGCGAAAAAGGGACAAATGCCCTGCGTATGGTCAAACGTGTTCTGCGTGTGGAAAAGCGAATCACTTTGCGGCTAAATGTGTGAATAATGCTCCGAGTGGATCCAAGAAAAGGCGTTCTCAGCGACCGGGAAAGAAAGTGCACCAGCTCGATGATAGTGCAGAGCTTGCTTATTCTTCAGAGGAAGAGATCTTGTCTGTGTCTCTAGATCACACCGCGAACACTGTGGACATGGCAAAATTCAAGAGTAAAATTTTCGCCCACATGGAGATAGCAGATGAGTTAGTGAAGATGCAAGTCGATTCAGGAGCTTCATGCAATGTGTTGCCTAAGAAATGTCTCCCAAAGGACTCTGAGATACAGAAAACTGACTTGAAACTCACCACTTACTCCAAGACAAATTTGAAGCTGCTAGGTGTGGCAAAAGTGTCTCTGCGCAACCCAAAGAACAAGAAGTATCGTGTTGAATTCGCAGTCATTGATGAAGACTACACCCCTCTCCTCGGATCCTCAGCGGCACAGCAAATGGGACTAATCACTGTCCAACAGCAAAACATCTTACAAGTTTCTGAACCCGTCGCTCAGGAGAGTTATCAGGAACTTACATTGGAGAGAATTGCTGCAACTTACCAAGATGTATTTCAGGGTCTAGGCTGCATGGAAGGTACCCTACATTTAGAAGTTGACAAGAGTGTTGCACCTTCAATCATGCCTCCTCGTCGTGTGCCACTCTCCCTAAAAGAAAGGCTGAAGCAAGAGCTAACCCGCCTAGAGAGAGCCAATGTGATAAAGAGAGAGGAAGAGCCTACAGACTGGGTGTCTAGCCTTGTAGTCACAGAGAAACCAAATGGCAAATTAAGGGTGTGCATCGACCCGCAGCGCCTCAACACGGCCCTCAAGAGAAGCCATTATCCGCTTCCAGTGATAGAAGACATCCTCCCCGAGTTGGCCGATGTCAAGGTGTTCTCGAAAGCAGACCTGAAGGATGGATTCTTACAGATTCAGCTTGATGAAGAATCCAGCAAGTTGACTACGTTCCAGACTCCCTGGGGTCGGTACCGATATCTGAGGATGCCGTACGGTATCTCTCCTGCTCCAGAGTGTTTTCAGCGGAAATTGGATCAGAACCTAGAAGGCCTCGAAGGAATCTACAAGGTAGCAGACGACATCTTGATAACCGGTCGTGGTGCTAGTAAAGAAGAGGCTGTGAGAAACCATGATGCCAACTTACTGAAGCTGTTAGAGAGATGCAGAGAGAGAAACCTGAAGCTCAACCGAGAGAAGTTACAGCTCAAGTGCACAGAAACCACCTTTATTGGACACGTGTTGACGCCTGAAGGAGTTAAACCTGACCCAAGCAAAGTCGAGGCCATACTGAAGATGGAAAGGCCTAGTGATGTAGCAGCAGTCCGAAGATTTGTGGGCCTAACCAACTACCTGTCAAAGTTCCTAAGCCAACTTTCAGAGCTGTGTGAACCCCTGAGAAGACTTACCCACATAGACGTAGAGTGGAGTTGGTCAGCAGAGCAGCAGAAAGCCTTTGATAATGTGAAACAAGTAGTCACGTCAGCTCCAGTTCTGCGATACTTCAACTCCAGTGAGCCAGTCGAAGGCCAAGGTGACGCATCAGCTAATGGTATAGGATTCGTCCTAATGCAGAATGGCCAGCCAGTATCCTACTCCAGTCGAGCTCTTACCACAAGCGAACGGAACTATTCTCAGATTGAGAAGGAGCTATTAGCGCAAGTCTTTGGTGTCGAGCGTAACCACCAGTATGTTTATGGCAGGAAGATTGTACTGTGGTCTGATCACAAGCCCTTGGAGACCATCTGCAAGAAACCGTTAGCGACAGCCCCTAAGCGTCTGCAGAGGCTGCTACTGCGACTGCAACAGTACGATGTCGAGATCCGTTATAAGCCTGGTCCTGAAATGTATTTGGCGGACACTCTGTCACGTGCCTATCTGCCAACCACTGCTCGATCCCCAGCTGAAGAGGAGACCGAACGGATCCATGCTGTTGACTTCCTACCCATCTCAGAAACCCAGCTAGCAGAGATTCAGCTTGAAACTGCTACTGACTCAGTACTTCAGAGCCTTACTCAAGTAATCCTGAGGGGATGGCCAGATCAGAAAGAAACCCTACCCCCAGAACTCCACCCATACTACATGGTGCGAGATGAGCTTACTGGCCAAGATGGAATACTGTTCAAAGGCCTGAGATGCATAATCCCTGTCAGCCTAAGGCCCAAGATACGCGAACGACTGCATGGAGCCCATACAGGAGTGGAAGGCTGTCTTAGACGTGCGCGTGAAACCGTTTACTGGCCCAATATGAATGCTGACCTGCGTGATTACATAGCAAAATGTGATGTGTGTGCCACCTATCAGAACGACCAACAGAAGGAACCTCTCATTTCTCACAAGATTCCTAATCGCCAGTGGGAAACCGTCGGATGCGATATCCTCCACTTTGATGGCAGAGATTATCTCTGTACAGTAGATTACTATTCCAGCTACTTTGAAATTGATCTACTGAAGGACAAAACTGGCAAGGAAGTGATTCACATCCTGAAGAAACACTTCTCCACACATGGGATACCCAACAAGTTAATGAGTGACAATGGTCCTCCCTACGGTTCCTATGAATTCCAGCAGTTCATGACCAGCTATGACATAGAACATGTTACTAGCTCTCCTCATTACCCGCAAAGTAATGGCAAGGTAGAGAACGCAGTTAAAACAGCCAAAGGTCTGTTAAAGAAATCCAAGGCAGCTGGATCAGATTTCTACCTAGCCTTGTTGACCTGGAGAAACACACCCACTGAAGGCCTAGAAAGCTCTCCAGCGCAAAGGATGTTCAGCCGTCGCACAAGAACACTGATTCCTATGACCAGTGAGCTGCTCAAACCCAAAATTGTTGAGAACATTCATGGAAAGCTCCTAAAGAGAAAGCAGATTCAAGCCAAGCACTACAACATCAGTGCCAAGGAACTTCCCCCTTTGAGCACAGGAGAAATTGTTCGTGTGAAGCCTGCTGATAGATCTGGCCGATGGTTTAAAGCCTGCGTGGAACAGCAAGTAGATGTGCGATCGTATGAAGTGCGGACTGAGGATGGAAAGATTTTCAGGAGAAATCGTAGACACCTGAGAAACAGCAAGGAACCAGCATGCACCGGGGGTAGCCCTGAGCCCATCCGCATCCCAGCCAGGACCCAGTTGTTTGAAGGTCCCACCAGCTCCAAACCAACTGTCAGCCCTCCAAAGACCAGTGTCCCTCCAGAGTTACCACCACCCAAGGAAGCTCGAGAAGCAACCTCTCCCAAGAAACCTGAGAGTAGTCCCAAGCCACTGGACATGCCTGAACAGCCTCCAGCCCCGAAACCGCCACCTGATCGTCCAGTTACCCGCAGCGGTCGTACCCCAAGACCACCTAGTCACCTTAAGGACTTTGTTGTGACTAAGTGACATTGTTACTATTTGTTAAAAAGCTAAGAACTTGGACACTTTTGTTTTGAAATCTAGCTTTTATTTCTGTTTACTAGTTATGTTGTTTACAACCCGTGATTAGTTTTCCTTTTTGAAACAAGGAAGGGTGTAACGATACGTCATTGTTATTAACCAGCCAATCACAGTCCAGCTTGGCCATGTGCTCTTGTCGGGTTTGTCAACATGGCCGTACGTGTAGTTCTACTGTGAGAATAAAAGTCTTTTGTGTTCACCAAACGTGGTCTCTTACAACAGTGTGTACAAGGCACGGTTTGTACTTCATGCTTGAAGGACCAGAACATTACCGTAGTTCAAAATGATTGTTATAAACGTGTGTAATGGTAATGAAGTCGTTTTTTTTAATTGTTGACATAATGTGCGTCACTTAATTTTCGCGTCATGTTATTTTCGCGACATTTAATTTTCGCATCACTTAAATTTCGCGATTTTTTTTAAATCGCGAAATTCGCGAAATTAACGTGTCGCGAAAATTTCATGTAATAATGTAGAACCTTTGCAAGTGCAAGTGTTTAACTCAAGCTACGATACATCAAATAACATTTCTTGCTGCTAATTCGTTTACTGAAAAGAAATTATATTAGGTTGTATATCTCAATGAATTTTTCTCGAAACTGATTTGCTATCAATGTGTTCAATTATAAAACAGTTATAGTGCACAAGCTTGCGCAATATCGCCTGATTTTAGCCCACTCAGCCTATGGCCTTGTCGGCTATATAAACGTATCCGGCATTCGCACTCTAACTTTAATATGCTAGCAGTAATCACAGATTATGGAGACGCGTTCGAAGGAATTTCCGGCGGAAATGAGCCCCTGAAAAAAACCAATAGGGGCGGCCATTTGGGAGACCGTCTACCAAAAAATCTCAAATTTTACTGCACATAAACCACAGGAAAACCAACACGAAATTAGGATTGCGTTCTTCGAACGCGACAATTAGACTACATGTATATAATACTACATAACATGACCTACCAAATGGATAGAACAGACAGACCTCCCAATGGTGAGCATCATGACGGCCAAAGCAAATACAGTGAATGCTGGAACTCTCCACACAGAACAGTCCACTATCTTAGTCTTTCCTCCTGCTACAGAATTTGTATCTTCCAATTCTGATGTTTCTGTGTCTTGTGGATCAGCTTCATCCACGTTTTGATCATACACTAATGCTGGAATCCCACTAACAAATGTAACTGCTGCTAAGAGCCTTAGAGTGTTCTCCAAAGAAAAATTGTCCAGCAAAATTTGTACAAGAGGTGCGAACACAAACAAGCCAATTCCGGAACCAGCTGACAGTATTCCTGTGGCAAATGGCTTTTGTTTATGAAAATATTTTGCAATAACCAGGAAACTTGATGTGCGAACACAGCTGCCACCGAAACCAGTCATTAATCCAAATGTTATATAGTAAATAATGATGCTTTTTGCAAACGATGTTAATGTGAATCCAACTGCAACAGTCACTGCTCCAAACAAGGTGACAAAACGGCAAGAAAATTTGTCTGTCAAGTAAGCAGCCACAGGAGATCCAAAAAAGAGAAGCCCTCTTTCCAGGGAACCTATCCAGGCTGCAAAAAAGGAAAGTGTTGAAAATTTCTTTATAAAATTCAATAAAAATGCAAAAAGAAAAAAAACAATTAAATCCATATAAAGATGTAATGGGTTCTGAAATTTTGATACAGTTCAAGTGAACTGAATTACTGATACAGAAAACTAAATGATGAGTAGCCTGAAACAAACATTACTGTGCTTTTCAATGATACACGAACTCTGAAATTCAAAACTCAACCAACAGTTTTGTTTTTCACTGCCGCAAATATCATAGTGGCAGAGATGCCAACCTCTGGAGATTGAAAATAGGGAGATTTTTTCTCAGGGTGAATTCTGAGGGTGACATGTTTTCGCATGACCTTTTTTCTTTTGGTTGTGAGTATGCAGGGGGGTCCGGAAAATTGCATTCCTGCGTTTGTGAAGTTAAGAGACCGCATTTGTTTTTGGATTTATGGAAAATTTGGGTTAAAATCTTAGCCTATTGTACAGAAAAGATCCAAAGTCGCTTTTATCGGGGAGATTTAGTAGCACATACGGGAGACCGGGAGATTCGTTCCGTATCCGGGAGACTCCCAGATATGGATACTCTCCCAATCCGGGAGAGTTGTCACATTAGTAGTGGACATCTCAACGATGCTTTATGCAATAGGGTTGCAACATGTGGCTCAAAAATGGGCAGCAGGTTCAAAGGGTCATGGGTTCAGAGTCCCGGTGGCATACCAACATCCAAAAATGTACAGAGTAGTTGTGTACAAGAAAACACCATAAATTTGCCTTTGTAAACTTAAACCTGGCATTAATATTATTTGGGCCTAATATTTGACCCTTTAAGAGCGCCAAAAATCAAAATTCAAGAATATTTTGTTTTGTAAAAATAATATTGAAAAACAAATGGTACCATGCAAAAGTACTGGCAAAGACATTTCATTTGAACGGTCACACCATAGGATTTCATCAACAGACTCAAAAGTTGGAACTACACTACATGTTTTCATAATTGACTCTGGGAATGAAAGGCTTTCCCCTTTAACTCCCAAGAGTGCCATCAAAATTCAAGAAAAAGTACTGCCAAAAAGGTTTCATTTGAATGGTCACACCATAGGATTTCATCAACAGAAATTGTCTGTCAATGGTTTTGTCATGTCATTAGTTTTGTAAGATAGAAATCTTAAACACATATAAATGCTGTATCAGTCATTAGCAACTTATTTATTTCATTTAGTGATGCATTTCATTTCAAATTTTTATTGGTCTTCCTTCCTTGATAATTGGCCCCAATGTTTTTATAGTCTACAACTATTGCAAATGAATGTCTAGAATGGAACTTTCTATGCCAAATTTTACATAAGTGGCAAATTAAATCAAATGGTGACATACGATTTTTAAAACGACAGCATTTGCAAACCGTGACAGCCACCACGTGGCAGCTAGGATACGATGTTGCATGAGTAGAAAAATGGGAAATTTTAAACTACCTAGTACATACATTGAGTTTTGTTTATTTTTTCACTATCATTCTGTCGGGGATTGGAAAAGAAAATTATCAAGCCAAAAAAGAGAAGGGGTCACTGACCAGCCAAGTGACATAAATCTAAGCGAAGTTTATGCAGCGGCTACCATCCCTTTATAAGTTTAGATTTTTACCCGCTCGTGCATGACATAGAAGGGCATTGCGGCATGAATTGCGTGCACTCCTTAAAGAGTTGTGGGTGTCATTTTCAAAATTTGAAAATATGTTGGTATTAACATATAAACTGTCTAGCTTTGTCATAAATCACAACCATAGTCATACACACAAGAAAAAATACCAGGTTGAATTCCATTTTTGGATTTTTAGGGTATTTAAAGAATACCTACAAAAATCCCAGACAAGTCCCAACCAGGGAACATGGTTGGGAATTCCCAGGTTGGGACTTGTCTCACTTTGCCAAATTTGGGAATTTTGTGGGTGTTCCAAAAATAACCTAAAAAATCCTAAAATGGGAATCTGTTATTTTTCCTGTGTTAATATATATACCAAAACTGCCGATGAATGTCATGGACATGCAGACTGGGTCTAAATGAATTGTAACTTGAAAAAAAGTTAGCCTTGCTAAGTTTTTTGACATTCTTCACATTTTCATTTCCAAAACGAGCTGGAGTGAACCAATGATTTGATTTGTTCCCTTTCAAGAATATGTTGGTTGAATACTTTTCCATGGTGTTATATAGTAATATTATATATTTATACATTAGAGCAGTTTTCAATTGAGTGTGGTAAAACCAAAACCAAAGTAATTACTCTGACCAATCACAGCAGTCCTAAACAATCCAATGAACCAATTAGAGCTTGAAGCAGTTACATGTTGGTTGCACCAAACGCGGAAAACGCGTGCAAGCAAGTCACGATTGGTTTTGGTTTTACTTCTGATTGGTCGAGAAAGTGGCGAGAGATTTTTTTGCCAATCACAAAGCATTGCAATGAAAAACCAAAGCAATTGTGTAATTACTTTTCACAGTCAATTGAAAACTGCTCTAAAGTTAAAGAATTGTAGCATGTTTTTGACCAAATATGGTCAAAATCTCCATGACACTGCCTCCCATGCGAACAACTTAAAGGAAATTTTTAGGTGACGAAAGACGATGTTACCTGCTTTCTGCCTGCTTGAGTCAAACCGTTTGATGATGACTGGAAATAGAACTCCAAAGCTCAGTATAATGCCTAAGATAACAGCATAGCAGAATGTGGCAGACGCACACACCAAGTAAGACCAGCGACTGTCTTGTTGACGACGAGAGTGACTGCAGTCACCAGTCAAACAGGGCGACATTGAAAACTTCAATGCAGTTAGAATGAGTGCTGAGTAGGCTCGTTCAACATCATGGCAACTTGTATTAAGCTTGATCAGAGGATAAAAAGATTAAAAATTGACTCAGTTTTAATAAATTTGAATGAAATATTGAACTTGACAATTTAGTGCATAAATTTTTTTGTAATTTTATTGGCACCTCTATAACAATTCCAATCCAAATTAATTTTTTTAATGAAGTTTTCTAGAAATATTAAATATGGTATTTTCTCGAATAATGGAGCCTGTCCCTTTCACATCCTCCCAGTCAAGTTAAAAATTCACTTCTTGTATAGGAAATAATCGTTACAATTACAGAAAAGTTACAAAAGCACAGGTTTCATATAGTTTTTCTATAGTGACATTTGTGTATTTAACTCTTTCCTATATTTCTTGAAGCTCTCTAATTAGCACATTAATAATTATATTAGCATGTTAGCACTTCCAGCGAGCAATATTTAAAATAAGCCCCCCCCCCCCCCCCCCCCCTCTCGAATAATCGCCTCCCCTTGAATAATCGCCCCGTTTTGGAGTGAAAAAAAATTAATAATCGTCCCCGGCCACTATTTGACAGCTATTTGATCAACACAACAATTATGCAAATTTTATGTTTCTTTTCAATGTTGATAAGTTGATTTGTAGAACCACTGCTGTGTATGACTGCATGATCGCTAGAGAAAATTCAAGGTATAATCACTAAGTACAAATAACAATAATAATAATTTTTAATAGTTTAAGCTTAAATTAATAAAAGTAAGCTAAGCTTATACCATAAGCTTAATACTTTTTAGATTTCGCGTTCGCAGATCCCTCGATTAAATGCAATGTAAACAAAATGTAAAATGAAAGATCAGAACCTAAGAATCCAGATCATAGGCAATCAGAGTCTACTTACATTTTATAAGAAAATGAGATGTAATAAAATTATCACTACGGGTGGTGTCGTCGTGTCGTCTGCAATCTCGTCCCCCGAGTCCTCAGGCTTCTTGGTCAGCGAGTCTTCTCTTGACTGTATGCACCCGCAGCGTCGTTTGTTGCGTGACAAAAAATGCCAGACGGGAAGGTCACGAAATATCATAGTTTGTTCACGGGCTGTGGATGGCGTTTTTGTTCAGAGAATTATGCTCTGGTTATACACTACTTTACAGAGAAATCTAATATAATGGATTTTAAAGGTTTCGAGATTACTTCAGTCACCTTCTGGATTCTAGTGTTTTCAACCGCAGGAATTATCCTCGTTTGTAATGGGTTTATCAACCTTTCAAAGAAATATCGCCTTGCAAGACGGCTCGCTGTGTTTCCCTCGGCTCCCAGCCACTGGTTTACAGGACACCTTAAACACGTAAGCTATTTTCGTATCCTTTATCAGGGGTTTCAATAGAAGCCGGCTACCGGTGGTGTACCGTTGCCTACTTCACTTCTCACCGTCAGTTACCAGACCGCCTTATATAATTAGTTGGATGGGGCCTTACGGAAACCGGTCGTTTCGCCAACGAGTCGTTTCGCCAACGGTCGTTTCGCAAACGTCTCTGGTCATTTCGCAAACGTCTCTGGTCAGTTCGCAAACGTGTAGAAGTCAGTTCGCAAACGTTTAGAAGTCAAATCAATCTACAGGTCTTACTGACTCTTGTAAAGATCCACAGGTACTTCGGAGACACCGGATAAAAACGCCTCCATCTTGGGATGAATTATTAACATGGTTGCTAAGTGACGTACGTTGAAAGTCTCGATGTCCTTCCGGAAGAGTCTAAGCTCGGAGGTAAAGTCTCGGGCTCGCATTTAATAGAAACGCTAAAGTTGCTGTAATACACAAACATATTTATTGCTTACAATTGGTATTCTTACAATTAACACGAATTACATGCGGGGACGTGTGGGCGATCAGAGTGATACCCGCCCCTATAAAGACAATTTCAAATACTTATATGTAACTACATTTTACAAAACCGATTCATGTTAATGATAGTATTATATGGCTACCCTAACATTCAGTACTTTTAACGAAACCACTAATATACATTTTTCTGTGTACGTCAACTATTATCAACTTAACCGATTCATTTAAAGTAAAATATTCCTTATTACAACAACAATTTATTGAGGTATTTCCATATCTATACATGGCATTACCTAAGCTACATATATTAATTCTAATTAAATTTACTTATGAAATAATATTTTGTATCTATAATTCATGATATCGAAAATAAAAGCAGCAACTGATCTACAAATAAAGGGATCAATGCTGTTAAAAAGGAACAAAATTTTTAAGTTGATATCGAAGTCTTTGAAAAAGCTGTATTTTTCAATGACTTCGTCAAAAAAATATTGAGCGAAACTTATTATACAATGCGCAAGAGAATAAAACATGAGATTCATTTTCAACTTCATTAGATTGGCAAATTCTTAAATAACTAATAATCAAATAACTACATTTTACTGTGCACGTGCTGGGCCGTTTAGATGAGAACAGACATTGAGAAGCTGCGAGGCGGTCTTCTGTCGGTTGTCATACTGCTCCCAGTATTCAAACAACTTGGCTTGTAGATGTCTGTAGGTTTTACGCTGCATGCGCGTCAGTTTCCTTTCGGAGACCAGCCTAATGGTGAGAGCTGTAAGTTTCGCCTCCCTGTCCAGTAGCTCAATCAGATGATACAAAGGCAGGTTGCATTGCCCACCAGCTCTGCGATTTAGGGCGTTATGCCAACCTTCGATGTCGTTGTTGGTACGAATTGGTTGTTTGTAGACGCTCCAGTCCTTTGGTCTGAACACGGTGTTCTCGATCCACTGGCGTTTCATGTAGGCGACGAGATCCAGAAGGGGCTCTGCTTGGGTCTGTACACTCAGTTGAACGAACATCGGTTTGATTTCGCGATATGGTAGGAACGGAAGGGCCATCAGTTTCTTGATGTACCTGAATACACTGTCGTCTCTGGAGTAAGCCGATTGAAGTCCGAGCTCTTGTACCTTTTAGAAAGAAAAAATTTAATAGCTTATTAATTTAGGCATAGTAACAAGCGAGTAGATTCATGTAATAATACGCGTCCGTTTTTATGAGTCACGTAACAAGCGAGTAGATTCATGTAATAATACGCGTCCGTTTAGTGAGTCACGTAACAAGCGAGTAGATTCATGTAATAATACGCGTCAGTTTTGCTCGGACAGCCCACACGTAACGGAAGCGAGAAGATTCATGTGACAATAGGCGTCAATTTGGTGAGTCATTTTAAATTATGTAATAAGCCTACTTGTCGTTTCGTCCCCTTGCATTTGTAATCTATTTCATTTGTTTTCTTTTACTAACCTTTCTCCACACTGCTTGTGTCCAGTGAAAGACACAGCCTTGTATCTTTACTGCAGGCAGGATTGATCTAAACGCAAGCCACAAGGCCTTCTCAAAATCAAGGGTAACCCGTTGGACGGCTGGTTCACTCGGCAGCAAGTCAATGAGCCTCCTCAATACCTGTTGAAACGACAACGTAGAGAAGCGTATAAGTGAGACGTGACATCCAGATTTAACATTTTTATTTTTTTCTCAGAGCGCGAGCTAAAACGACATAAATGAAGACAACAATGAAGAAAACCAGCAAAGTTTCACCATGCATGGCTGACATCGGCTGACAAAGATCCGAAAACACACTAAAGATCTTAACGCTTCAACGAGGTATCAAAAAGACTCAATGAAGAAAGAGAGATTAAACTAAGTGGATAGAGAAATCAGCCGTAATTTATTTATTTATTTATCCAGGGGCATCCAATTTAGCAGAGCTAGTTTAAATGGAGCCCTGACACAACACAAGTTTGGATTTTATGATTTGTTGATATGTTTGTTTATAGTTTATAGTTCGTTCGTAGTTTGTTGTTGTTTTTTTGCAAAGCGACATTTGTGGCTTAAAAATTACCGTAATTAGACAATCTAGCGCTTGTTTACAAAGGTTTTGACTGCATTTGATTTAAGTGTTCTTAAAAATTTCTAATACCTTCTTGTAGTCTTTTCCTTTCTTGTTTGACATAAGGGCAAATGCCAGCGGCACTTGTTTCGCGCACTCGCCGGATCTAACAAAGGCGTTGATGGTTACGAGCTGTTTGAAGGGATGTCGTACTAGCTTGAAGGTGCCATCGACGTACCAGGACTTTGCTATGGCCAAAGTTTGCAGCTGCTCTGGTCTGGCAAATATGAGGTGCCGTCGGTTCTTCACTATTACATCAGCCTGGTAGAATCCTTCGGGAATACATTCTTCTACCAGCTCGAAGTTCAGGTCCTTCGGGTCTTCAGGTCGTAAACTTTGGCGGAGGCGGTTGGCGGCCCTCGCTATGTACTGAGGTTTAGGAAGGGCTGTGCACGGGGCTTCTGTCAATTGATCCAACAGGACCTAAAAAATAGGAACAGATCAATGGAGTTACAGTTGAGGTATTCCTGGAGGCTAAAGTGACCTTGTCTGATTGTAGTAATTTTTACACACATGATCTTTCTTGATGATCTTCTTTTCTGATGATGATCTTTCTCGCAGTTGCAGCTCCAAGTTCCGCCGAGTGGTTATGGGAATTCTTCCCCGTTTGGAATGTTCCGTCTCTTTCTGCTACCGAGGCCTTACAGGGGTTGCCTTTCGGACGGACCGTGCACTGCCAATAAGTAGCGTAGGATCGCTTGGCATTTACGTTATAAGTAAATCCAAGGCTATCGACCAGCATGGTTCTCCTGCGTTTGGTTCCCTCTTCCACTAGATGGTAAGTAACTGAGGTCTGGAGGTCGGCAATGACGTCGCGGCTTGGGAGTGGCTCAAAAATTGAAGACTCGGTGAGGCAATCATTATCTGTGGAATAAACGTCAAAAATCACATTACTTATAAAAGAAGAAACCGAAAAGAGTGATTATGATTATGGTGATAGTGATTAACTATTGCTTTCTCGTCTCAAACCCTTACCCCTTATCTCTTATCGAAAAGTCGTTTGGTGGTGTCGTTTTATGCGGTATTTTATTGTCTTTAAAATGGCGCTGAACTTTGTTTAAAGTATTGATCGGTTAAAAGAGTGTTGATTGTCTTATTGGTTCCTTGCATGAAGTGTTTTTGTATGATACGCCATTAAAATTGACATTAGACCACGCCCAGTGAGTATTTTTAGTGATCCTGTATTAAGCGGCCACCTGTATTAAGCGTCGAGTTTCTCAAGTCCCAAGGGTGGCCGTTATATACAGGTTCGACTGTATCTAAAATCGACTAAAACACATGTAAGCTTATTTGATGCCGTTACTACTTGCTAGCGTGAATTACCGCTAGCGTTTATTAATTTGTTTATTATTAGTTTGTTGCGGTCTCCATACACACTTACGACGTAAACATGAAAGCGAGGCCTAAAATGAACCCCAGAAGATATTCCTCTGGAGCAGATATAGTAAATGAAAGTCAGTTGAAAAGTGGACGGCTGAAAAACTAACCTTCGGTAAGGATCCTTCGGAAATGCATGAAACGTCAAGTCTTTCCTATTATCGGAACGATTATCACAAAGCGCAGCGACGCAACATTTGTCAGAGAATTTTTATCGTAGTTATAGGTTGCGCTTCTGCCTTTTTAATTGCGAGGTGGCTATAGGCCTCGCTTTCATCCTTACGTCGTAAGTGTGTATCCCCAATTATGGTTCCTGGTACAAGAAAAAAAAGGAAACTTACGGTTGTCCTCCAAGCTCTCTCGGCTATCGTTTTCCGCGGTTGATCGCTGGGACGGTGTATTAGGTGACGGTGGGATGTCAAAGTCATCGACTCTTGTACTCTCAGCGATGGGTATGGAATCGTCATCGGCACAGTAAATACATGTCCAAACTACTTCTTTTCCTGATCGCACTGCAGCCTTGTAGTCTTCCCTCGTGATGCCTGTCTGACATCGCCGGTGTTGCCACCTGTCGCAGCCATCACATAAAAGCGCTTCCTGACGAGAAGTGACTTCTTCGGCGCAGAAGATACAATAAAAACTTTCCATTTCGTAGAATGCGTTGATTGATAACTAGTTGTCGAGTGATTGTGAAGCGAAGTTGAATGAAATGAACAGAACTCGCAGCCCTTTATATACTGTAGTGCCCAATAGCAGCGGATCAAAATCACAGCAATGTGATTGGTAGTCGATTAGATACGGCACCACTGATTTGTCGTTTTCTACTAAATAGGTGACAGCTAACTCTAATTAATATAACAATAGCGCGCGCGTGTTTCCTACGAGGTAAGCTGAATTCGGTAATGCGTGAAACAAGACACTTGCCGAACCACACGCGTGTAAGCGAAGAGGGCGAAAAATTACCCTAAAGGACTGGGTTTAAATAAAGCAACTTCAAAATGGCGGTCTGTTCGTACTCAATCGACTTGTAGTCAGTGTGGTGAGTCATCCACTGTCCATTTGATTATGAAATATAATTTAGCGAGAAATAGGCTGTGAGATTTCACATCCAATAATTTACGCATACAACGTTATTCTGAATCGTGTAGTTAAACCCAGGTTGACATGTAATGTTTGTAACGTTTAATTCCAGACCAAATAATTTACGCATAACGTTAGTATTCTGAACTGTACAGTTAAAACGTAGGTGGACATATAAATGTTCGAAACGTTTGCGAACTGACTTCTACACGTTTGCGAACTGACCAGAGACGTTTGCGAACTGACCAGAAACGTTTGCGAAACGACCGTTGGCGAAACGACTCGTTGGCGCCTATTATTTATTTTATTTGTTTTTTTTTTTATTATATTTACACTAGTACATCACTTACAGCAATAATTTACATATTTACATACTATTACGTTTACAAATGACAAGTCTTTTACTTTACACTATCTACTACGTTACATTTACACACTACACTTATTTACCTACTACATCATTTGTTTTTCATAAAATCATCAATTAGTTAAAGCTTTACATATTATAACCGCTATAATTATATTTTAAATAATGATTGTTATAATGGTTATACAAATACAATACAATAACAATTATTGTTATACAGTTGTTATAATGGCTATACAATACAATAGAATACAATACAAAAGCTGTCTGGCAAGGAGGAAGGGATTTAGGGATTTAGTCGAGACCATTTAGTTCGAAAATGATCAAGGGTATTGGTTTCAAAAGCAAACCGTTTTTTGATTTGCGCATTAGTTTTGACTAGTTCTATAAAAATATTCAACTTCGGTGTGGTATTTCTTTGCTTACTGACATAAATGTGATATCTGGCGATGAGAAGAAGATGTTGAACCAGTAAGTCAGAGGTTTTGTTTATTAGACCCAAACACAAAGAGCAAGGTAAGGGATACTTTGGCCAGCCGCCTACTTCAATTCTTATTGAAACCCCTGCTTTATAATCAAGCAGTTATACAAATGGACAGCCAAGAATATCGCAATGAAGTTTCATCAGTTTTCATTCTGATCTACATCCCCCCTGGGAGGGCGGGTTACTCCCTTTCATATATAAGGTATATAGGTATGTGCGGCCCTAAAGGGTATGGTTTTCAAACCATTTTGGTATGAAATAGGGTATGGTTTGCGCACTCTGGTCCGGAATTGGGTATGGTTTTTAGATTAAGCTACTTTTTTCATCCCTTGAGAAATGTGGTTTGATTAACATCGAGTGTGTGTGTACTCGTGTTGCATCCTACTTATTAGCATCTTCACATTACCTTAAACTTTGGTCTGAACTAGGTTACTGATGTTATAGGGAGGGTCTGAAATAGGGTATCGATTTAAGGGGCTGGTCTGAAATACGGTATCGAATTTTGGGTCAGGTCTGAAATAGGGTAGGGAAAATCGCATATTTTGGTCTGAAATATGGTAAGGGTTTTAAGAAGCGTGCCGCACACCCCACCCAATTTTCGAGGAGTAACCCCCCCCCCCCCCCCGGGATATTTCCATACCATCCATAAAGACATTAGTTGGAATCTGGCTACCGGGCACTGATTTCAGAATTTAAGTTACTGATTACCGATTCCCCCGGTCGATTCCACGTTCAAACCACATTTTTTTCTAGACTGCCAGCAGTCCCTGCCTGGATAGTCGAGCACGTGAGCAAATCGTGTGATTGGAGCGTGCTAATGTAATGTGAGCCGACCTTGTTTTCGTGATAACCTCGCACGCTTTACTGACTGAAGAGTCAAGTAATAGTTTACTTTTTTTTTTCGAGACAAAACACTAAAATCTCTATGTTGTGGTTCAATTTTATCCTTGGTTCAAATTTTATTTTCCTTTGTTTAAAACTCATTATCATACATTACCATAGCCAAAAACAAAGGAAAATAAAATTTGAACCAAGGATAAAATTGAACCACAACATCTACATTATAGGGGTTGGTACAAAACGTGGACGACCCCCCCCCCCCCCCCCCCCCCTTCTCCTGGAACCACCATTTGGACCCAACCTCATTGTCTTCTGGAAGAAGTGAGGCCCTGTGAACCAGGACCCCATCTGGAACTGTTCTGAACCCCCGTCAGGTTTGCTGTCAAATAAATCACTCAGGTTTGCTGTCAGGTTTGCTGTCAAATAATTTGTTTGCTGTCAAATAAATCACTCAGCGCATTTGCTGTAGGGCCAGCATTGCATTTAGTTTTGCATTTGCTACAGTACGAAATTGAAACAGTCATCTGTGCATTTCTTGGAAAAAAGGAAAGGGGTCCACTGATGGGTGTTCAGATTGGGGTCCAGATCATGGTCCAGATGGGGTACAGAAGGGGGGTCTATTGTTTTCTACCAACCGACATTTTAGGGATAATCCAACGTTTTTTGTTTCCAATGCTGTTGTGAATAATTTCCACTTCAACAAAAGACATTACCAAATGCAGGTGATAAGGGTGATGATGATTAAATGACAATGCTGTTAATGATGATTATGGTCATTTGGCTGGTGACCTGACATATTAAATCCACTGAACTGCACCTTCAAATGAACATGTCTTGAAAATTTTCAATGTTGCTAAGTTGAGTTGTACAACATACCAAAATAAATTCCCTCAAACTTGGCCATCCTTAGCCATCCTTATCCCTACTTGGCCATGCTTAGCTATTCTTATCCATACTTCGCCATCCTTAGCCATCCTTATCCATCCTTGGCCATCCTTAGCCATGCTTGGCCATCCATATGTAGCCATCCTTAGCCATCCTTATCCATACTTGGCCAGCCTAGCCATAGCCATCCTTATCCATACTTGGCCAGCCTAGCCATAGCCATCCTTATCCATACTTGGCCATCCTTATCCATACTTGTCCATACTTAGCCATCCTTATCCCTACTTGGTCATACTTAGCCATTCATATCCATACTTGGCCACCCTTAGCTATCCTTATCCATACTTGGCCATCCTTAGCTATACTTGGTCATCCAAAGCCATCCTTCAGCCATGCTTATCCATACTTGGCCATCCTTCAGCCATCCCGTTATCCATACTTGGCCAGTCGTATCTATACTTGGCCATCCTTAGCCATGCTTATATCCCTACTTGGCCATCCTTAGCCATCCTTATCCATAACTGGCCATCCTTATCCTTACTTGGCCATCCACTCAAATTATATACTTTCTAATTCGTACCACAAGTGACCTCAATGAATTACGAAACACGGCCTAATAAAAAAGCAAAGCAAAAAGAAAAAAAATAGATTTTCTAGTGAAATTCTTGTGAAATTCCAAAGAAAACGTGTTAAAATATCAGTTACTTATGAATTTGATTAAAAGATAGTGAAAACATGCCAAAAATAGCGAACTTTTAGAAAGATGCTGGGAATTTGCACACTCTCAGAAAAGTTGCTCAAAATTGTAAAAGTTGCTCAAAAGTTGCCGAGCAGAATCTGTCAAGGCCTACATCTTTCTCATTCCAGTTTCTGAAAGTAGTGCCGTAATTCTTGTTCACCCATAAAGTTCCTAGCCTCACTCCATTTTATATTAAATTTTAGGTAAAAAACCACAATGGGGCCACTCTGCAGTTCCATGTGAGATGTGCTACAGAATTCAAAACGTGTTATGTTGTGTGGAGAGGTCCCACTATTGGAGCATTAATACTCTGTCACCCAGACACTGTTAAGGTTGTTCTGAGTAGCAATGCTCCTAAGACATTTACCTACAAAATGATCAAGCCTTTTATTGGTAAGTACAAGGAGTAACATTTTTTTTTGCTGAAATAAACGAGATCACGCTACGGCGCTGTGACGTGATTGGTGTAAGGTGCTTTGTATTTGTGGAAACAATACGGAAATGTCACTCGATATCTGTCGCCAATAAACCTCTTGCTAAAAGGTGTCACTCGCCAAATGTTTTGCTGTCCTACCACAGCTGCACCTTCTGACCTTCCGAGATGCGGGGGGGGGTGTGTGGGGGGGGTATTTGTGATGGCACTTTCCATTTGAGGGGGGGGGAAGGTACCTACGCGCCATGAGTAACCTCAACATCTCTGCGCTTCTATAAACCTAACATTACGCTGGTGCTTATCTCTTGTCTATGACATCGTTGGCTGGTATACTTTATAAATATTAGAGCAGTTTTCAATTGAGTGTCGAAAATAATTACACAGTTGCTTTGGTTTTGCATTGCTACGCTTTGTGATTGGCTAAAAAATCTCGCGCCACTTTCTCGACCAATCAGAAGTAAAACCAAAACCAATCGTGACTTGCTCGCACGCGTTTTCCCGCGCTTGGCGCCGCCGACATGTAATTGCTTCGAGCTCTGATTGGTTCATTGGATTGTTTACGACTGCTGTGATTGGTTAGAGTAATTACTTTGGTTTTAGTTTTACAACACTCAATTGAAAACTGCTCTATTATGCAAGGCTGGAAATAAGTCGTCTAGCTCAACAGATCACGTGTTCTTTCAGACTATTATATGTTTGTAATATTGTCACCCTCCGTACCGCATATAACTCCCGTTATTCCGTGTGAACAAAGATAACATAATAGTGGAGTCTACTTCGTGCGGTGGTGGTGTTTATATTGTCACCATCCTTATCGCATATAACTCCGTTATTCAGTGTTCATTTCAGGATTTTAAACCCTCAGACTTACAGTCATATGGAGAGATAAATTGTCCTGTCGTTAACTCTAATCTCTCGGACTAAAAAGTCGTTTGGAGAGATTATTGACCTTCCGGTAAGCAACAACCTGAGCGCTAGGAAATGAGCGAGGCCCCGTAATGGGGTTTCCTTGTAGGGTTGTGTGGTGCCAGCTATAGGTAAGAATCAGTTAAGGAGATTCAGGATGGTTGGCTGGCCGTTTTTATTTCTGCATGAATGGCTGTGTGTGGCCATTATTTTCTTGACAGAACTTTATTAGCAAGACCGGTTTCGGAAACTTAAGTGGTTTCCTTCGTCAGTTGCATTCAGTGCTCATTAAGTGAGAGCGGAGCAGTTGTTCTTTTGGGTCGCAGAATGGCTGTTTATATAGCCGTAGTGCCTGCGTCATCGTAGACGGACAACCAATGGGAAGCATTATGATTCTAACCCGTCACGCATTACTTCACGTGGTGTGATTGTTTCTGGCCGGAAACAAATTACACGCTTGGTCGTATGCAAATTCGGATCAGATTGAAGTTGCTTCAGAAACTGAGGTGCACTTTACATGACGGGCGTAACCCTAAACAAAACGACCGATGAGAAGCAGTTGCTCTTATGGCAATATTAAGTCTAATACACAATAAAGGATTAGATCGGGTTACTTCAACAAGTCGTAAGAATCGCATGACCATCTAGCGCTTGTCGCAGGGAAGGATTGTGATAACAGATAACGTAATAGTGGAGTCTACTTCGTGCGGTGGCGGTGTAGTTTTGTCAGTAAATGTTTGTAATATTGTCACCCTCCTTACCGCATATAACTCCCGTTATTCCGTGTGAACAAAGATAACATAATAGTGGAGTCTACTTCGTGCGGTGGTGGTGTTTATATTGTCACCATCCTTATCGCATATAACTCCGTTATTCAGTGTTCATTTTATGGACATTTTATGGACACCCGCTTAATACGGACCCCGTTATTACGGACAGTTGTCTTGGCCCTGGCCGGAAGCCAATACATGTTCTCTAAAATTGACCCGCTTAATGCCCATGTTATTGTTTCGGCCTTGTTGGGTTATAGTGTTAACCACTTGAAAGCGCATTTGTGCGATATTACGACTTTGTCACTTTTAGCCACATATCTTAAAAGCCTCACATTTTCATGAATCGCCTGTTTTTGTTTGTTTCATTTTTAAGGAGATGGATTGATCAGTTCAAATGGAAATAAGTGGTTCAGAATGAGACGACTTCTGACACCTGCTTTTCATTTTGAAATCCTCAAATCGTACGTCAGAGTTTTCCAGGATTCCACAAACGTTCTCTTAGTAAGTAAGCATTGTTGTGGTCCCTGCTTTCTGCTGCAAGCGCTATGAATTGTTTTCCCTTCATCATTTCAATTTTCTGTAGCTTCAACTTGATAAAAAAGAAAAATGAATAGCACAAATTCCTTTTATTGAATGGTCACAATTAAAAGGACAGTTCAAAAAATATGAACCAAACAGACAAAATAACGGCTAGAAAAGTCAAAACTTTCACAAGAATGGCATGTTTGATTTTTTGACCGCCTGTCAAGGAATCAAATTTCATCAACTGTATCCACTTCAATCCTTGCAATCCTTGCACTTTTTCTCCCGACTACTGCTTTTGTTTTGCTCTATAGAATCGTTTTATTCAACTAAGTGGCTTTTGGCGATAAAACGTGGAAATAAGCTAAGCGAAAGTTTGCTATTTCGACGGGACCATGTCCCTTTAAGGACTTCAAACAAATTAGACTCCGAAGTTTAGAGGAGACCTTCGCGTTAACGGTGCGATGCTCTACCAACTGAGCTATCAAAACCACATGTTGGGAGCGTTACTGGTGCGATGTTCTACCAACTGGGCTATCAAAGCCACATGTTGATAGCTCAGTTGGAGAGAGCATCGCACCGATAACGCGAAGGTTACGGGTTCGATTCCCGTTGAAAAGCCCTGAATTTTTTCAGGCTTTTTCGGGCTTGGATATAGTACCTTAAAGGCCTCACTTGACTATGACTTACTTTATTTACCATGCGGAGTACTGAAGGACGACAACAAATGATTACGATTTCGTTTTTTGTCATTTCGGCGAGGCATCGTCCCTTACGTTACGCTTTTGGGCAAGGAAAACATTTCATTTGTTTAGTGTACTGCTTATTTTTATTACTTGTTTGTAGGTTTGTTCTTTAAAATAAGCAAAATAACCGTCTCTTTCTCGGTTTGACATTTTCTTAAATTTCATCTTACTAGTAGATGCGTTTCATCTTTGTGGACTACTTTTGAAATATGATATCATGAAAGGATTGTTTGAAAATCTGTCAGTTTGAAGAAAACAATTTTAAAGACTACATGTCAAAATCAACTTCGTTGTGTTGTTGAACGAGGGTGACTCATACGACTGACAAACCTGTGGCCCTTCAAATTCCAGGTCGAATTGAATTATGAAATGTTGTTTTTGAGGAGGGAGGAAAAACCGTTGGGAAAAAAACCTTTGGAGCAAGGCCGATAATAGTCCAGTTTCGAATTCGCTATGGTCGCTGAACGAAAGCACCGAGGACGCATTTTTACACGGTTAGCCTCAATCTGAAGTGATAAATTCACAAATTCAGGCGAGAGGATGACCTGTTTAGAGCTCTTGTCTATTGTTTAATTTTCAAATTTCCCGCACCTTCTGCCGGTATTTGTGAATATTGTACATCAGGTCGAGTCTAACCCTGTATCAATGTGTCATTGGTGTTTGAATTCAGCAGTAATTTTAAATACGAAAATGGCTTATAGATGGTTTTCACGTGAAGTAATGGCGGCCATATTGGTGTACAACTACAAAAGAATTTTAATGAACTTCTTTTGTTATGCACACCAACATGGCCGCCATGGCCTTTGTCATCTGAGTCCCACAGGACCGAAGGTCACTTACGTGAAAACAATCTATTGAAAAACAAACTCAATCCATATATGACGCTGAGCTCGAGATTATAACCCAGGCCACATTGGTTGGAGGTGGACGCACGCACTATTTCACCTTCGCATCCTCGCTCCCAATAATAAGCCAATCACTTGTTTCGCTACTCTTTTAGGAGAAGTGGTCCTTACAGGACAGTGGTAAGGTGGAATTATTTCATCATGTGAGTTTGATGACATTGGACTCTATTTTCAAGTGTGCTCTCAGTTACCATAGTAACTGTCAGACTCAAGGGTAAGTTTTGTCCAATATGTACTATTCATCACGCACGTCCTTTGAAATGGCTTGAAAATCAGCCTGCTTCACGCACCGTTGGTTTCACTCCGCGGTTTGAAAAAAATTAATTGCGTGATCAAATTTGTGTCGGCCACTATAACAGCAACAACAACAACAAGATCGGTAACGTTGAACTTGCGAAAAATGAATTTAAACTTGCAGTCGCCTGTTGTGCCTTCAAGTAATATATTTCTTGACACGACGGGGTCAAACGCCCCTAAAATGGATCATTTGGGCTAATTTTGCACCTTTCCTCACCAAACTTCGCACATTCACTTGGGCTGTTGTCCAAATCATTTCAATGGCTAAAAAATGTCAAAATGTCAAATTGTGAAGTCATAATTGTTGGCATCACAAACACACGACTGGTATTTCACATTTCACACGTTCGTAATTCCTAACTATGACGTCAAACGTTGTATATCAGAAGACATATTACGGCCAACTAAAATCTATTTGTTAAATAATCAATGATACGACGTCATTGATCACACCACCCGCGTCTAGCACGCTGGAAAAAATGTATTTTGGCTTCAAGATGAATTCAGCCGGTTGGCTTTGCATGATAGCGACTTTCTGTACGTTTCTACAATTAATGACAGCCCGATATCTGCTCTAGCTGTTTTAGCAGTTATGAATAAATATTAAATTGAAAAACAAACTTACTGATCGAATGACAAAACGATTATTGAACTCGGCTATTTCAAAATATCGTGATTTGTCAGTGTCCCGGAAGGCTTCGGAAAATAATTGATCTGTTTGCCACTGACAAATCACGATAATTTGCTCAACCTCGTCCAATAATTGATAATTTACATATTATACATAATTTACATATTATACATATAATATTATACATATTATATCTGCATCTTAATTGTATCTTATCAGGAAAACAAATTCTTACATAAGGGCCGTCTACGAGGCATGTGACGAAATATTAAACAGGTTAATGTAGGTATCCTTCATATTCTATTAACTGAACTGAGCTGACCTCACTGGCTGACAGACTGACTTAGACTGACTACTGACCCCGACTGACTGACTCGGAGTGACTGGATGACTGATACAATCGGACTGACTGACTTTCCGTCTAACTGACTGATGGGCAAGCTGACTGACTGACATCCGAACAGACGGATGGACAGACCGACTTACTGACTAATGGTCTGACCGACCGAGCGACTGACTGACTGCCGGACAGCGTGACGGACTGACTAATCGACTGCATGATTGACTGATATTGGACCGACTGACTGACTGACTGACTGACTGACTGACCGATTGACCGACTGACTGACGGATCAATTGGCGGGGAAGCTGACTGATGTAAGGACGATCTAAACCAATCTGCTTAAAGGCTAACCACAACTATAATTATAATCAAACATTGCCCTTGTTGTATTTTACTACTTTATGGTTATGAAATTTGGGTACCGTGGAACTTGGACGGTACGAAGTTAGTTACGAACACTTGAAAATATTATAACATAATATATTTTACAAAAAGCCACAGTCGATATTATTATATATATGTGAAAGAACTATGTTCAAAATTGTTTGAAGTACGTACTTTGATGCCATCGTCTATTACAACAGTTTACTTCCCTTTCATCTTGTAGCTTTCAAGTTGTCTTTCTTCGCATTTTTATACCATACCATACCAAACCATACCATACCATACCATACCATACCATACCATACCATACCATACCATACCATACCATACCATACCATACCATAGCATACCATACCATGCCATACCATACCATACCATACCATACCATGCCATGCCATGCCATGCCATGCCATGCCATACCATACCATACCATACCATACCGTGCCATACCATACCATACCATACCATACCATACCATACCAGTCTCTCTGTCACGGTCCAATTCACATATTATCAATCGCCCTTTCCATCTCAAAAACACTTTAAACAGAATTTTCTAGAACAGGCGTCAAAAAGTGACCCAGAAACCGCCTGCATTTTATAAATCGGGCAGGCTTGGCACCAAACCAGCCCGATTAATTATTGGATGCTGACTGACTGACAAAGATGCTGATTCTCATGTGAGCTCGCCACAAGCTTTTAGCCAGCAGGGTGTCCAGGCGTCCTGTGGACGCCCACGTTTTGAAGAAATTCATGAAAATTGCACCTAATCCTTTAAACATTTATGATGGAAAATATCTTCTGGACGGCCACTTTTCAATTTCTGGCTAAAAGCCTGGCTCGCCATCAAGTGTATTATAAAAAATGTTCACACAGCTTTCACAGTGTATCGTTATTGTCATTTAGGAACCCTTGGCTGTTTTCAGATTTCATTTATTATCTGACAGCAGCCGGACGGAAGTTCGCTAAAAACTGCGCCCTTGCACGAGGCAAAGCAAAGGAAATAGTTAGAGAACGGAGAGCTGCTTTACAAGACAGTGTAAGTGCTGCAAGCATCTTGTTTTTTGTATCAGAAGGCTCTTTAGGGGCATTGAAATCCAAGATTGCGGCCACTTGGATTGCGATCCCCCAATGAATCCGGGGAAGTTGTCATTTCAACGATGTGCGCTATTCCATGGAAGCGTAAATAAACCTCGTTTTACTGCTTGGAATACCACATATATGGAAGCATCGAAAAAAAAACGCTAAGCACTACTTCACTGTAAGTACTGCTTTTACAAGTTTAAAAATTATACTTAGCCGCCGGAAACAATTTACATTTGTTTAGTCAACATGAACGTATCCTGTGCTTTAGCTCATGGTTCACCCTAGTCAACACTAAAAATGAGCATATTTTTAAACATTAGGTACATCAGAAAATAAGCCATGCAAAAGGAGAGCTCTGATAAACCGATGTGTATTTTTCTTCAACTCCTGTAAAGAAACACGGAAGCAATTCACGAGCAAATAATAAAAGAAGGCCAAACCATTGATTTGATTGTCATAAAACACGACGGACATTTCAAAATAATCCATTTGGATGACATGCTGCTTTAGTCTGTAGATTCTTTTTTAAAATATAGTTTCATTGCTACGTCTACAGGTTGAGCAGGAGAAGCTTGGGAAAAAGAAGCGATTGGATTTCCTACACATCCTCCTTGCAGCTAGGGTAATATATATGTTGTAGGTTGAAATAAAATTCAGGTTAAAATCATTTCAACCCAGTTTGTTTTTGAATTTCTTTTGTCTTTGATTCATTATCACAAATCAGAAACAAAGGTAATTCGAAATCAAGCTAGGTTGAAATGATTTTAAGCTGAATTTCATTTCAACCTACAACATATACACACACTTTATTATCATACTTTACAAAAAACATTTTACAATATAGAATTATAAAAACCATGCTACAAAACCTTGACTTAGTTACAAAATAAAACTAAAACGCCAAGAGAAAGAAATCAGCCAATTCTTGAAAGAGGAACGAATCATGGTCTGTTCCAGCCCATTTTGGAGACGAAAATGTGGCTAACGTTTTTCAAGTTTCCACATTTCCGTCTCCAAAATGGGTATATCCATCCGTTGTCTTGGAACACTGGATTGGTAACTTGTGACAAAACTAGGCCATTAAGGACACCAAATCACCGTGACACTGCTCCTTTAACAGACTCAGAAGCTTGTACGGGATAATAAAACTGTAAACTGCCAGAGAGTCAAGCGGGCGAGCAAATACTTGATCGGCGATCCACCGACCGAGCGAGGGAAAGTAATGCGAGCCGAGGGGGCGCTTGGGAAGACACCTCTCCCCCAGTTTCCCCTCGGTTCGTTCGCTCGCCCCAGTCTCGCCGAGCTCGTTTTCATGATAAGCTCGCCCGCTCGACTCTACTGACTGAAAAGGAACAGTCACTCAGTCTAAATAACTGCACCACAGGAAAGCAGTGCTCAACAGCTTTTATTTGCATGATCACACTTCATGATGTTATTAACAGAACGAAAAATAAGAACCACTTTACGAGACGCAAGTTTGAATATTATGGTGAGTGTTACTGTGGCAAAAAATGGATTAATCGTATCAATAACAAAATTCTCCATTGTGATTGTTCATCGGCGCACCTATGTCTTACGTAATTGGCGCGCTGTCACGTAGGTGTCAAATTATAGCTATCCAATTACAACATTGTGTAATTGGATAGTTGTAATTGGACACCTACGTTGGGCGATCTCCTAGACGCTTTGACTGGACTAGACTTTTTAATCTCGCATTTTGTTATTGATGCGTTTAAAGAGTCTGACCCACCCAGTTTGCATTGCGCGCTTCTCTTATTGTTATGATACGGCGCTATTCCATATTTGGGCAAGCATATCACCTCTTGCACGAGTGAATTTCTCATCTACAATACAGTGTGGACTTTTGGGGGCCCTGAAAATGGCGGATGAACCAACGTAGGCGCGCAATGCAAACTGGGTGGGTCAGATTCTTTAATTAGTAATTGAGATTCGTGTTGCACATTTCAGGGGTAATCGTGCTCGTAATTTCAAATTACTCGACCGATTACTCCCAGAATTGTACTTCACTCCGTCCAATTACTATTACAGAGCAGGTTTGACTTGACTATATTATGGAGAGTGTTACTGATATAATACAGTCGAACCTGTATATAACGGCCACCCTTGGGACTTGAGAAACTGGCCGCTTAATACAGGTGGCCGCTTAATACAGGATCACTAAAATACTCACTGGGCGTGGTCTAATGTAAATTTTAATGGCGTATCATACAAAAACACTTCATGCAAGGAACCAATAAGACAATCAACACTCTTTTAACCGATCAATACTTTAAACAAAGTTCAGCGCCAATTAACGTAACATTGTGTAAAAGTACTGTGCAATAAATTGTCCTCTACTCTTCTACGGTATACAGTACTGTATTTC
The DNA here is from genome assembly GCA_022457155.1 of Cladopsammia gracilis. Taxonomy (NCBI): domain Eukaryota; kingdom Metazoa; phylum Cnidaria; class Anthozoa; order Scleractinia; family Dendrophylliidae; genus Cladopsammia; species Cladopsammia gracilis. Next base: position 2,223,698 of record JAJGOT010000005.1, on the reverse strand, counting down.
TATGACTTACAGTTCACACGTACAAAATATCTCATTCCGTCATTTCATAGTTGTTACGTTCAAAGTGCAGTTATAACGTTCAATGTGCAGTTAAAATCCCTTGCGAGTATACGTTTAAAGGCGATTCATTCTCCATCACATGGCTGAAGAACAAACTAATTAAAGAGGAATTTCTAGCTAAAGAGTGAAGCATATTCAAAACGAACATTTTTTGTGTTCGTGATTTTGTCTGTATTTCAGCACATTGCGGGCCATCTGCAAAGCGTTAACAATACTAAACGGCCGATTATCAGCTTACAGTAGCTTTGTACATGTTATTTCTTTATAGTGACGATGGATCGCATTTTAAAAACAATAAAATACCGCATAAAATGACATGTGGCTTAGTTTCCGTTCAAAGGGTGGCCGCTTAATACAGGTAAAAATAACAAAGAAAGACAAACATAGGACTGCTACAGGGTGGCCGCGGCCGCTTAATAGAGGTGGCCGCCTAATACAGGTAACAAATACAGCGTTTGTATGAGCGAAAAATCGGGACTTTGAAAACTGGCCGCTTAATAGAGGGTGGCCGCTTAATACAGGGCCGTTATATACAGGTTCGACTGTGTATATGGATAAAGCAGGTTTGACCACTTTTGATTCAGGATGAACATGGAAACGGTTTGACGGAGGAGGAAATCGTTTCAGAAGTCATGACATTTATGTTTGCCGGGCACGATACAACAGCCAGCTGTGAGTAAAACAAAATCTTTAGGTTGATTATTGACATTGAGTAAGTTGCGCACTGTTCGTATCATGTTCGCACCCCCATGCGCTCAGCTAGTCTCATCTAAGTCGTTGTCCGATTGATTGCACGAAATTTGTCCTCATTCCCTCTCTTCATGGGGAAAGCATTAATCTTACCTTGTAATTAATAAGAGTTATTCTCTAGCCCAGACGTGTCTAAATTCAGTATGTGTGTAGTCCAGAGAATCACGAAATCGAATAAGTAAACAATTCAGAGTTTTGATTATCAGATCAAATTTTACCAGATTTTCAAAGGAGTCCCAGTCAATAATAACTGGGCGACTATCTGTTGTTTTCAGTGGCCTGTTAATTTTTGCGGTAGTGCAGTGGCGCGGTGGCGCGTTGGACATTAGATCTGAAGGTCGGTGGTTCAAGCCTGGTCTCAGCCATCGTGTTGTTTCCTTAGACAAGAAACTTTACTCCATATTGTCTCTCTCCACCCAGGTGTATAAATGGGTACCGGCGACATAATGCTGGGGGTAACCTTGTGATGGACCAGCATCCCATCCATTTTATTCACATCATTTTATCATTTTATTCACAGTGGCATACCTGTGAATTAGCTGGTAAAGTTTTTTTAACAAATCCATATAGCTAAGAGTATGCGCCACTTTAAATAAAGTATTGTATTGCATTGTTATATTAAACACTAAATGACTGGTCCCGAGGGAAACAGTGAATTTTGTTTCCCGAGAATCTCGATGTTTCCCGAGACGAAGTCGAGGGGAACATCGAGATTCGAGGGAAACAAAATTCACTGTTTCCCGAGGGATCAGTCATTAAGTGATTTGTTATATAGCAACAAAAAAAAAACACAACACAAGTCACACAAGACAGTTTGAAAAACGCGCCGAGCACTCAATCCATCATAATCATGCCACCTTTTGTCACGGTCTGATCACGGTCTGATCACGTGCACTAGCGGACAACAGTGCAATGTTACCCTCTGACGTCAAAATTGTTGCCCGCTTTCGCAAATGTTGCCCGCTTAGCACAATTGACGGGAAACAGTTTGTTTGTTAGATGTCATGTGACGATGAACAACCAATCAACACGCGCGTTGTATTGACAAAAACTCCAGCTATATAACAATCCTAGTTGCTTCATGCTACAGAAAACACATGTGGCTCGTGTACGGCTTTACCCATTTTACAAAGATCAGAAAAAAAGGACTGAATTGCTTTATTGTAGTAATTTAAGTTCAATTCGATAAAGTTTTTGATCAGACGTATTCCCTTTTGTCTCAAATAAAAGCCATTTCGTGGACATTGTACAATTTGGCAAGGTTTCCAGAACACCAAGAAAAATGTCGACAGGAAATTGAAGAGGTGTTTGGAGATAAGGAAGAGTTTGATTGGTGAGTAATACCGCAAATTAGGGTGCCAGTAAAACGCTGGGTCGGGGCCGGGGTCGGGGTGGGATTAAGTCTAGGATTAGGTATGGGATTAAATATAATCCCTTTACCTAATCCTAACACTATGCTTAATCCCATACCTAATCCTAGACCTAATCCCACCCCTACCCCGGCCCCGGCCCCGCGTTTTACTGATACCCCGCAAATTGACCTGGCTTGGTACATCGCCAACCCGGATGGTGTTGTAGCTGCTATAAATTCTTTTGTCGGAAGGGAGCTGCATTGTTTTTAAGGCCAAGTTCATTGTTTCTGTTAGAAATGACTTATGCTTTCTGAAATTCATTAATAAATTATGAGGTTTGGGAACAAAGAAAATCATAACTGCGACAGTAGTTAAAAAAAACCTCATAACTGGCAAACGTCCTCTGTTACAACAAATGGACGTTAAATTGTTAGAAATAAAGTCTAAATTTCATTTTTTTTTTTTAATTTACAAAAAAATTGGATATAAATATCGCCTATTATCGCTTTTAAATTTCCTGCGCGCCGTCATTTTGAATATTTGTGACGTCATATGGTTTCCAAATTGTTCAGGTTGCATACAAAAGAACGTCGATTCTTCACAATAACGGCAACCACATAATGTCGTTTAAATTCAAAATGGCGGCGCGCGGAAAGTTTTAAAAGCGAAAAAAGGGATATCATGTCCTGAATATTTATGTACACTAAAACAGAATCGAAATTTAGACTTTATATCCAATAATTTAACGCCAATTAGTTATAACAATGGAGGTTCCCTTTAATTTCTTTGTTTCGCTACTCCAGAAACTGTGGGGAGACTGAGTACCAGTTTTTGGCACTGAGAATTCTGGGATCGTTTGGGTAACCATGGTAACCAATATGAGCTATGATAGGTTAATGGTTGCCTTTCGAAACCATCAGCTTATCGTAACTATCGCCAAACGACACCAGAAAGCCTAGTGCGAAAGCTGGTGTGCATTTGGAGTGGCAAATCTCTAATTTCGTTATGCGTTTCATAACACTTGGTCGTTCAGAACCAGCGTACAAAGTGTCAGTGAAGAGTATTTGTTGTTACGTTTTGAACGTCTAGTAGATTTATGCTAAAACAATTAGATTATTCGCTCTTGATTTCTATCGCGTGATAGTTGATTCGGGCTTCACCCTCATCAACTGTCACGCGATAGAAATCTCGAACTCATAACGTAATTAAATAGTCTCCTACACAGCCGTTATTTGTGTCGTCACGCAACGCCCCTCCCCACTAACGGCTGCTCAAACCTGGACCGCATTCCTTTCTAGATTTTAACCAGCAACAGTGCCATTTGCAAAACTGTTTCGCGCCAAATAGGCCATTTGCACGATGACGTCATTTGACTAGTACTACCAGAATTCATTCGTTTTTCCTTTATTATTTAAATTTTGTAATCCCAGTGCGGTTTAAATAACAATAGCCCTAATTTGCACTACAAAACAAAAAACTGAAGGATTCTGGTAGTAGTAGTCAAATGACGTCATCGTGCAAATGGCCGATTATCTCGCTCATGACGTATTCAACATTACATCTTTCTCATTTCATCGCCGAGTTTAACATTTCAGTAGCATCTTTCTTTCTTTGTCACCTCACAGGACGCTTTCAACGTTGCTGATCGTATAGCAGTACATGCAGGACTCATGCAGGACTCATGTACTTGTTTTGCCCCGCCCCGATTAGCTTTCCAGCTATTTGCAGGGCAAACAAATCAGTCAACTCTTTCATTATTATACTAAGAATACATTGTTGTTGTTGTTTCTTGTTGAATAAATTGTTGTTGTTTGTTGTTGTTGTTGACTCATGCCATACATGAACCTACAAGCAATTGCAAAAAGAGTTGAGACATTGTGTACTGTAGTGCATATTTTGAGGCTAACATGGTTTTCAACAAGTCCCCACCCCCCCCCCCCCCCCCTTATAAATGTTGTACCAGATCAAAAATAAATGCCATTCAAACTAACAGTCATCAACATTGAAAGGGGGAGGGGGGACACTAGGACATGGCATTGATTTCATTTGTGTTACGCGGTCGCTTTTATACGGAATGAGCATTTTTTTTGGAAAGTGTCTCAACCTTTTTGCAACTGCTTGTAGTATATGGCCTAGCTCGGCATGAGTCACTGGTAGCTCAGTGGTTAGAGCATCTGACCGGTGTGCGAACCTAGTATATGGCCTAGCTCGCCACGGGTCTCTCGTTGTTCAGTGGTTAGAGCATCCGACCGGTGTGTGAACCTAGTATATGGCCTAGCTAACCACAAGTCTCTTGTAGCTCAGTGGTTATAGCATCCGACCGGTGTGTGAACCTAGTATATGACCTTGCTCACCACAAGTCTCTTGTAGCTCAGTGGTTAGAGCATCCGACCGGTGTGTGAACCTAGTATATGGCCTAGCTCACCACAAGTCTCTTGTAGCTCAGTGGTTAGAGCATCCGACCGGTGTGTGAACCTAGTATATGGCCTAGCTTACCACAAGTCTCTTGTAGCTCAGTGGTTAGAGCATCCGATCAGTGTGTGAACCTAGAATATGGCCTAGCTCGTCATGAGTCACTGGTAGCTCAGTGGTTAGAGCACCCGACCGGTGTGTGAACCTAGTATATGGCCTAGCTCGTCATGAGTCACTGGTAGCTCAGTGGTTAGAGCATCCGATCAGTGTGTGAACCTAGTATATGGCCTAGCTCGTCATGAGTCACTGGTAGCTCAGTGGTTTGAGCATCCGACCAGTGTGTGAACCTAGTATATGGCCCTGCTCGTCATGAGTCACTGGTAGCTCAGTGGTTAGAGCACCCGACCGGTGTGTGAACCTAGTATGTGGCCTTGTTCGTCATGAGTCTCTTGTAGCTCAGTGGTTAGAGCATCCAACCGGTGTGTGAACCTGGTATATGGCCTAGCTCGTCATGAGTCACTGGTAGCTCAGTGGTTAGAGCATCCGACCGGTGCGGAAGGTCATAGGTTCGATTCCTGACAGGGTTCTTTTTCTTTCTTCCACTTATGACTTTTGATGCGATAATCACGCGAAGGTGATGTCTCGAAAATTTCATGTAATGTCGTAATCGATTACTTCTGGCAAGGAAGAAGGGCTGGTTTCATAAATATACTTAAGTACCTAAGAACCTACTCGACTTGTCTTTTATAGGAATGATCTCAACAAACTAAATTATGTCCACCTGTGTATCAAGGAGTCCAACAGGCTATACTCTGTAGTCCCCAGAACCAGTCGCATATTGGACAAACCGTATGAGATTGACGGAAAACTTGTACCTGAAGGTCAGTTGTTCTGCCAGGATGGAAAAAAATGGCCATTTTTTCATGTTCTTCTTTTGTGTTTTGGAAAAATAGTGTATAAAAAGGGATAATGGTTTGTTTTCTCTCCGAGAAATCGCTTAATATTTTCCTTTCTAGGAGCATTTTCCAGGGTATGAAACGTGGGGTATTCCCACCTTCACCCAAAATGCTGTGCGCGCCGTGATAACTTTCTGTCCTGAATTTCTTTTCACGCTTGAATGCGTGAAACCAATCAGATCACGCGTATGAAGAACGGAGCATTTCAAAACAAAACCAAACGACCGCAACGTCTTTTTTGTGAAGGTGGGCCTGTAGGGTTCTATCCGAAAACCAGCAAAATTACTGGAGTACACAATTATATTTGTACACGGGCATTTTATCAATTTATAGAAATTTGTTAACATGAGAGCCATTTGTGGTTTACATTAGAGCCATTTTATTTTTTTGCGAGCTTTCTGTTATTACTGTCTCTCTTTCCTTGTAGGTACGTGGGTCGCAACTCATATGTTTGCCTTACATCGTAATCCACATGTTTGGGAGAACCCCGAGGTCAGTAATGTGACTGAATGCAGTGTAAATAGTGGCTTTTTACCAACGCTTGAGGAGGCTCGACTCAATTTTTTTTTTTGCCGTGAGGTGTATGTTTTGAAATCAAAATTTCGCAGGGAAGACGTACTTCGATTGCTTTCATACTTCACCAAGTTTATAAAATGCGATCAAAGTTTCATGTGTCACTGGTTTCCAAGCCCCAAAATGCCCCAACCGTTAAAAATAATAATTGTAAAGTTAAGGACAAGCATTTTTTTTAACGGTTGGCTGTTTTAAAATAATATGTAAGGGAATTTTGCTGTATTATTTGCTGTATTACTTATTTGCCTAAAAATGATTTTTGATTTACATGTCCCTCAATCAGGGACGAACATATTTCTTAATATATATTCATGTTTGCGACAAGGTGAACACAAAACACACATTTTTTAGAATAGATTTATCATTTATATTTTGTAGAATTACAATCCTCTTCGTTTCACCAACGAAAACATGAAAGGAAAGTCACCATATGCGTACGTCCCTTTCTCTGCTGGACCAAGGTAAACTTCTAAATGATCTATAAATTTGTGTGAAGCAGGGTACGCGTGTCAGCCGTATTAAGTTCCGCCATCTTGTCTTTTGCAGTTCCAGTTTTCACAAGCGTTAGTTTCGCCTACACCTACAGTATATGCCATTTTTCTACTACTTCAGAAACATGTGTACAGGTTTTAACTTGTTAACGTTTCAAGCAATCCAAAAATGCCATCATAGGTTTGTAGATTAATGTTGTTATATGATGTTTTGTGAATTTTCAGGAATGTGTGAGAGGAAAAGAAAGATTCAGTAGTGAAGTTGTGAAAATTATAATCATCGGACCGAATGGCCGGACACTCATGTATATTAATACTCTTTAAAATGCCCAAGGAAATGCGTGCGCTATGATTCTTAAACCGAGTTCATTTTTACTCGATGAAGAACGCGCGAATTCTTGCCCCTTTGTGGTTATAAAAGAAAAAAACGTGGCCTCGTGCATTGTTGAGTTATATGAGCACTTGGGGATTTTCAAGAACACACTTTTCTTGTGTTCTTAAAAATTCCCACGTGCAATGCACTCTGCGCGTTTTTTATTTCTCTAACAATGGCCTGTTATTCAAGCGTGAGCGCTCAGCATGAGCGCTCAACGAAATCGTCTTTTCGCAGTTATCAGCCGTACTTTGTACGTATTAAAGAGATCCACAAATTAATACAAAAATTAGATAAATTAAACGGGAAAAAGTTATAGACTTTTGGCTCTAAATACTGTGCGGACTGTGTGAAGTTAATAGATCAGCTGATAGATGGTTTTCACTCACGTGACCTTCAGTCCTGTGGGACTAAAATGACAAAGGCCATGGCGGCCATGTTGGTACACATAACAAAAGAAGTTCATTAAAACTCTTTTATAGGTTTGCACCAACATGGCCGCCGTGACGTAACGATAAAACCACCTGTAAGGAGCTTACGCAACAAGGACGGCAACGCCAAAGAAAACATCACTTGAAAAAAGGATTCGCGCTGTTTTAAACCACTTTGCAATTGTTCCAGTTTGTTTAATTTGTCTAATATGACTGGATTGTCCAGGAGCTAAATTTGTAGGGTCAGCCTTTAAGTTCAAATAGAGAAAGGAAAATTAACCGTCGTGTGTTCACGTTCTCCACGAAACCTAAATGCTATAATTTGATCATTTGCTCATTTGACGTTATTGTTTTGCAGGGAAGGCAAAGAAATGTACCAAAATGTAAAACGCACTTGCATAAGCATTGTTTCACTCATTAAATCTATTGTTTTGTGCGTTCTCTCTTCCGTCGGCGTTGTGGTTGCTTAAGCCTGGTTTCCATATAATCGCAACGATCGCAACGATTGCAGCGATCGTTACGATCGTTACGATCGACGATCGCTGCGATTCTTGCGACTCTTGCGATCATATGGAAACCAACCGTTGCGATCGTTGCGATTGCGATCGCAGAGATAGAAAAATTTCTATCTCTGCGATCGCAATCGCAACGATCGCAACGGTTGGTTTCCATATGATCGCAAGGGTCGCAAGAATCGCAGCGATCGTCGATCCTAACGATCGCTGCAATCGTTGCGATCGTTGCGATCGTTGCGATTATATGGAAACCAGGCTTAAGCAACCACAACGGCGACGGAAGAGAGAATGCACAAAACAATAGGTTTAATGATCGACGATCGCTGTGATTCTTGCGATCCTTGCGATCGCTGAGACCTCAGGTTTCCATATGATCGCAGCGATCGAAAAAGGAAACGTCGAGTAGGCGTGAATCCGATAAACTTTAAGTGCATTATGGGATACAAGGCTTTGGTGTGCAATGCTTTCTGGGACATTTTGGAAACCAGGCATAAGCTCCCTAATAATATGCCATTTGCACGATGGCGTCATTTGACTACTACTACTACCAGAATTCATTTCGTTTTTCCTTTCTTATTTAAATTTTGTAATCCCAGTGCGGTTTAGATAACAATAGCCCTAATTTGCACTACAAAACAAAAACTGAAGGATTCTGGTAGTAGTAGTCAAATGAGGTCATCGTGCAAATGGCCTATTAGTAGATGGACTCCAGGACAGTCCATCATCAACATGGGAAGCTCTTGCGTGGGTATCAGCTGATTGTTGGTGCTTCAAAAATAGTCTTCTTTCCTATATCCTTTCTTTAAAACTCTTACAGTTTCATTCTAATTCAGGTGTAACTCGTCATATGGTTTGTTTTGCTAGCTTACTCAGCCATATTGTGTTTATATACTGATGGGTGTTTTGACAGATGAAAAATGGTGATTTCCTCTTTGCAATGACAAGCAACATTCATATAACGTTGTCCCAAAACATTTTGCCAGCATTGTATATCGTCATTTTTACCGCGTCAGTTACTCACAATGTACTATTTATGTTTCCAGAAACTGCATCGGTCAAGCTTTTGCTCTGGCTGAGGTGAAAACGTCTGTGGCAATGATTCTTCGAAAGTAAGTGAAAACGAAAACAACTAGTTTAACAAAGGAAAAAATACTGGGAGAAGTGAACATGGTTAAATTTTTCCTATTTATTTATTTATTTATTTATTTATTTATTTATTTATTTATTTATTGACAAATGAGGTACGTGAATGAATCATATATGAACTGTATGGATAGAGAATGTAAATTGAAGAAATGATGCTCGCAGTTGAAGCCCTGGCCCCGGTTGTTCAAAAGGTGGATAGCGCTATCCACCGGATAAATGAGTATCCAGTGGATAACACAATGGCCCTTATCGTAGATGAATACGCCATGCCAACATATCAGCGGTTTCTCGCTTTCTTGACCCTATAGTCTCGTTTTGATGTTTACGCGCATCGTCGTCAGAGGTTCTCGTAAACATCAAAACGAGGCTATAGGGTCAAGAAAGCGAGAAACCGCTGATATGTTGGCGTGGCGTACTCAACTACGATAAGGGCTATTGGTTTTGTCAATGCTTATCCACTGGATAGTGATTTATCCGGTGGATAGCGCTATCCACCTTTTGAAAAACCGGGGCCTGAATAATTTTTTCAGGCTTCTTTGCAATTGCTTAAATTGTAAGCACAACTAGTGCACTGATCATTTCTTAGATCACTTTAGATTATTATATATTGCTGTATGTGTACCGTGGTTGTTATTTTTGAGCCATCAATAAAATCAAACGTTTCGGGCTGGGTCCTTCATTGTGAAGGTTAAATGGCCTATTACAACATTCAACATTGCATGATACACTGTTCAATATGTGTTCAACAAATGTTGAACCGTATATTATAGGGTTAAGGACTACGTATATATATATAAAGGAAAGAAAATGAGCCGAATCGTTGAGATCATTCGTTTTCTTTATACAGGTTCGATTTAAGTGTCGCTCCACATAACATTGTACCAGACGAAGATTTGGTGCCTGACTTGATTCTTCGAGCAAAAAATGCATTGTGGTGAACATTGCACCGCGGTCCCGCACATAAAGGATAAAGAAAGGAAACAAGAAATTAGTGGATTTTATGTCACTTGCTTTATCCGCTATTCTTAAATTAGCTCATGGTTGAATATCCACTTGTAGTTTTATTAGATGCTTTGTCGTTGTTCAGGGGGCAATGTGAGCAGTGCAAATGAAATGAAAGGGTGATCATTCAAATGATTGGCTTTGCTACTCATGTAGTGCTGTGTATTATGTTGTAAATGGTGGTTTTAACCTTTTATACAGTGGATAAAATCCCAAAGTGTGACATTCAAAGAAAGCTACTGAACAGTACTTTCTTGTGATACTATTAATTACGATGTCCAAGGTGGTTCTAACTTTTGAGTCTGTGGATGAAATCCTAAAGAGTGACCATTCAAATGAAAGCTACTGAGCAGTACTTCCTGTGGTACTGTTTATTATGCTGTAGAAGGTGGTTCTAACTTTTTAATTTGTAAATAAAATCCTAAAGTGTGACAATTCAAATGAAAGCTGCTGAACAGTACTTTACTGTGGTGCTGTTTATTATGCTGCACGAGGTGGTTCTAACTCTTGAGTCTGTGCATGAAATCCTTAAGTGTGACCATTCAAATGAAAGCCACTGAGCAGCACTTTCATGTGGTACTGTTTATTATGCTGCACAAGGTTGTTCTAACTCTTGAGTCTGTGAATGAAATCCTTAAGTGTGATCATTCAAATGAAAACTACTGAGCAGTACTTTCCTGTGGTACTGTTTATTATGCTGCACAAGGTTGTTCTAACTCTTGAGTCTGTGGATGAAATCCTTAAGTGTGACCATTCAAATGAAAGCTACTGAGCAGTACTTTCATGTGGTGCTGTTTATTATGTTGCATAAAGTGGTTCTTACCCTTTAGTCAGTGGATACAATCGTCTGCCCAATCACGTGAAAGCTGTTGGGCAGCACTGGCCGATCCATGGTAGTGTTGATGTCGAATTTCTTTGTACCAGTCTTCGTAATTTTAAAACACGTAATTGACTTTAAACTGCATTTTATTACTCCTTCTCCTTAATTAATTAATTTATTTCTATGATTAATTAATGTATTTGTTGTTGTAACTAATCATAAATTATCCATTTCTTATTTTCTTATCTATTGTTATTTATTTATTTTATAGTGAGCCAAAAATCAAAATTCAAGAATAATTCCAAATTTCGTTTTGTAAAATATTGAAAAACAAATGGTACCATGCAAAAGTACTGGTATTTGAATGGTCAAACGATAATAATAACGTGCATATAGAAAGGCATTGTGACATGAATTGCATGCACTCCTTAAAGAGTTGTGGGTATTGGTGGACATATTGCAAACTTCAAAAAAATAATCATCTTTTTAGATCTAACTGCAGTGCAGTTAGAACGAGTGCTGAGTAGACTTGTTCAACTTCATGGCAAACTGTATTAAGCTTAATCAGAGGATAAAAAGATTAAAAGTTGAATCAGTTCCATGAATTTGAATGAAATATTGAACTTGACAAATTGCATAATTTTTTTGAACAAAGTGGAAATATCTGCAAGGGCCAACGGACAATGCAAAAGCGTCGGATCCTGGTGGATCTAGTCAGCAATTTTTTTTTGTAATTTTATTGCCAGCTCTATAACAATTCCAATCCAAATTAATTTTTTTTTAATGAAGTTTTTGAGAAATATTAAATACCGTATTTTCTCGAATAATAGCCGTCCCTTGATTAACCACCCCGTCGATTAATCGCTCCCTATCCCAACCCTCTTTAATTTCACATCTTCCCAGTCAAGTTAAAAATTCACTTCTTGTATAGGAAACAATCGTTACAATTACAGAAAAGTTACAAAAGCACAGTTTTCATACAGTTTTTCTATAATGACATTCATATACTTGACTCTTTCCTTTATTTCTTGGAGCTGTCTAATTAGCACATTAATTATATTACCACGTTAGCACTTCCAGCGAGCAATATTTAAAATAATCCCCTCCCCCCCCCCAAAAAAAAATAATCGTCTCCCTTTGAATAATTGAACCCCTTTTGAGTGAAAAAATTTATACCAGGCACGATTTACGGACAGGTTTTCAGTGTAAGCTTTCGTGTAAGCCGCTTACAAGCTTACCACCTTTCAGGTTATAATTTAATATATGGCACTTTCACCTTCCATTTTAACGTAAGGAAAGTCGTTGCCATGGCAACCACTCTTTGTTTCTTTTAATGTTAACTGTCCCTCCTCCCCCACCCCCCACCCTACCTTCCCCCCACCCCGCCCACCTCTCCTCTTCTCCTTATTATTCTCCTTGGTTGGGGTGCTAGGAGAGGTTTTCGGTGAAAGGTGGGTAGAAAACGAACAGCAGTAATGGGTTGACAATTGCTTTGATTGATAACACCTAACAGAGTTACAGAATTACACACTTACAGGCTTACAAGCTCACAAGCTTGTAATTACAGGCTTGCAAGCTTACAGGCTTGCAAGCTTACAGGCTTGCAAGCTTACAGGCTTACAGGCTTACGGGCTTACGGGCTTACCGGCTTACCGGCTTACCGGCTTACCGGCTTACCGGCTTACGGGCTTACAGACTTACAAGCTTACGGGCTTACAGGCTTACAAGCTTACAGGCTTACGGACTTACAGGCTTACAGGCTTACAGGCTTACGGGCTTACCGGCTTACAGGCTTACAGGCTTACAGGCTTACAGGCTTACAAGCTTACAGGCTTACAGGCTTACAGGTTTACGGGCTTACAGGCTTACAAGCTTACAGACTTACAGGCTTACGGGCTTACAGACTTACAAGCTTACGGGCTTACAGGCTTACAAGCTTACAGGCTTACAGGCTTACAGGCTTACAGGCTTACGGGCTTACAGGCTTACAAGCTTACAAGCTTACAAGCTTACAGGCTTACGGGCTTACGGGCTTACAGGCTTACGGGCTTACAAGCTTACGGGCTTACAGGCTTACAGGCTTACAAGGTTACAAGCTTACAGGCTTACGGGCTTACAGACTTACAAGCTTACGGGCTTACAGGCTTACAAGCTTACAGGCTTACGGACTTACAGGCTTACAGGCTTACGGGCTTACAGGCTTACAGGCTTACAGGCTTACAGGCTTACAAGCTTACAGGCTTACAGGCTTACAGGTTTACGGGCTTACAGGCTTACAAGCTTACAGACTTACAGGCTTACGGGCTTACAGACTTACAAGCTTACGGGCTTACAGGCTTACAAGCTTACAGGCTTACAGGCTTACAGGCTTACAGGCTTACGGGCTTACAGGCTTACAAGCTTACAGGCTTACAAGCTTACAGGCTTACGGGCTTACGGGCTTACAGGCTTACGGGCTTACAAGCTTACGGGCTTACAGGCTTACAGGCTTACAAGGTTACAAGCTTACAGGCTTACGGGCTTACGGGTTACAGGCTTACAAGCTTACAGGCTTACAGGCTTACAGGCTGACAGGCTTACAGGCTTACAAGCTTACAGGCCTACAGGCTTACGGGCTTACAGGCTTACAGGCTTACGGGCTTACAGGCTTACAGGCTTACAAGCTTACAGGCTTACAGGCTTACGGGCTTACAGGCTGACAGGCTTACAAGCTTACGGGCTTGCAAGCTTACAGGCTTACAGGCTTACAGGCTTACAGGCTTACGGACTTACAGGCTTACAGGCTTACGGGCTTACAGGCCTACAAGCTTACAGGCTTACAGGCTTACAAGCTTACAGGCTTACAGGCTTACGGGCTTACAGGCTTACAGGCTTACAAGCTTACAGGCTTACAGGCTTACGGGCTTACAGGCTGACAGGCTTACAAGCTTACGGGCTTACAGGCTGACAGGCTTACAAGCTTACGGGCTTACAAGCTTACAGGCTTACAGGCTTACAGGCTTACAGGCTTACGGACTTACAGGCTTACAGGCTTACGGGCTTACAGGCCTACAAGCTTACAGGCTTACAGGCTTACAAGCTTACAGGCTTACAGGCTTACGGGCTTACAGGCTTACAGGCTTACAAGCTTGCGGGCTTACAGGCTTACAAGCTTACAGGCTTACAGGCTTACAGGCTTACGGACTTACAGGCTTACAAGCTTACAGGCTTACGGGCTTACAGGCTTACAGGCTTACAGGCTTACAAGCTTACAGGCTTACGGACTTACAGGCTTACAGGCTTACAGGCTTACGGGCTTACAGGCTTACAGGTTTACGGGCTTACAGACTTACAAGCTTACAGGCTTACGGGCTTACAGACATACCAGCTTACGGGCTTACAGGCATACAGGCTTACAAGCTTACAAGCTTACAGGCTTACAGGCTTACGGGCTTACAGGCTGACAGGCTTACAGGCTTACAAGCTTACAGGCTTACAGGCTTACGGGCTTACAAGCTTACAGGCTTACGGGCTTACGGGCTTACAGGCTTACGGGCTTACAGGCTTACAGGCTTACAAGCTTACAGGCTTACAGGCTTACAGGCTTACGGGCTTACGGGCTTACAGGCTTACAGGCTTACGGGCTTACAGGCTTACAGACTTACAAGCTTACGGGCTTACAGGCTTACAGGCTTACAAGCTTACAGGCTTACAGGCTTACGGGCTTACAGGCTGACAGGCTTACAAGCTCACAGGCTTACAGGCTTACGGGCTTACAGACTTACAAGCTTACAGACTTACAGGCTTACAGGCTTACAAGCTTGCAGGCTTACAGGCTTACAGGCTTACAGGCTTACAAGCTTACAGGCTTACAGGCTTACAGGCTTACGGGCTTACGGGCTTACAAGCTTACAGACTTACAGGCTTACGGGCTTACAGACTTACAAGCTTACGGGCTTACAGGCTTACAAGCTTACAGGCTTACAGGCTTACAGGCTTACGGGCTTACAGGCTTACAAGCTTACAAGCTTACAAGCCTACAAGCTTACAGGCTTACGGGCTTACAGGCTTACGGGCTTACAGGCTGACAGGCTTACAGGCTTACAAGCTTACAGGCCTACAGGCTTACGGGCTTACGGGCTTACAGGCTTACAGGCTTACGGGCTTACAGGCTTACAGGCTTACAAGCTTACAGGCTTACAGGCTTACGGGCTTACAGGCTGACAGGCTTACAAGCTTACGGGCTTACAAGCTTACAGGCTTACAGGCTTACAGGCTTACGGACTTACAGGCTTACAGGCTTACGGGCTTACAGGCCTACAAGCTTACAGGCTTACAGGCTTACAAGCTTACAGGCTTACAGGCTTACGGGCTTACAGGCTTACAAGCTTACAGGCTTACGGGCTTACAGGCTGACAGGCTTACAAGCTTACGGGCTTACAAGCTTACAGGCTTACAGGCTTACAGGCTTACAGGCTTACGGACTTACAGGCTTACAGGCTTACGGGCTTACAGGCCTACAAGCTTACAGGCTTACAGGCTTACAAGCTTACAGGCTTACAGGCTTACGGGCTTACAGGCTTACAGGCTTACAGGCTTAGAAGCTTACAAGCTTACAAACTTAGAAGCTTACAGGCTTGAGGCTTACAACCTGGGAAACTTATCTTAACTTGTAACAAGTGTAATACTCATCTCCACGCAAAATGAAGGCCGACACCTTTATAATCTAAAGGTGTCGGCCTTCATGGTACCTGGAAAATAGGTAGACCTCGCAAAACATCGACAAGGTTGTTTTCTTACAAAGAAATTCAGGTCAGTAGAGAAATACTGTTTTTTTATCGCCAACTGGATAATTAATCCCAGCTGAAAATGGAGCGGGAGATGAAAGAGTGATCAGTGGTTAATGGTAATGCATTAATCGGATTCATATTCATATATATGTTTCATTTTCATTGTGCGAATCGTGCGAAGAATAAACCGTAACAGTAGCGAAGTCTCCTAAAAAAATAGCGCGTCCGAAAAATTGGCCGAGACCGAATTTACTGTGAAACTTGTATTGAGCGGACACCAACGGAACTGTTGCTAGTGCACCTCATGCAGGTACCTTTTACAGAAAATATAGGAAGAAGCGTTATGGACTTACTCACGCTTATGTCCGCGTAATCCTCTCGGACGTACATGCAAATATAATTCCTCTCGCCGTAGTAAAACAGGGAGGGAGCTCATCTCTCGAATAATCCAGATGGTATGTATGCATTCATTATTTTATTCAGTACTGATGCGTTGTGCACGTTAGTGTTATCGTGGTGGCATCTACTAAACTGCAACTGGTCTCGGTTATATGCGTTAATCACCAGTAGACAATGCATTTAATTTTGCGTTTTTTGGAAGTATTTACCGCACTTATAGAAGTTTTACACGTTGTTCGCTTTCTAGACTTTTTGTACAAGGCACGTTGGTATTCCTGATCAATAGCATTTGCGTTTTGATACTTATGATAGGCTCAGATCCTTCAAAAGTCAACCTCAAAAATGTTGAAAAAATAAACGATGTTGCTGCAAGCCTACAGCCTGACAGTAAGAGGAGGGGCTCATCTGCAGCTGAATCTCAAGGTATCGCTCAAAATTGCATTTGTACTGCCTTTTATTGTGGAGGGCGGGGATCGGATAATGTTCCTAATTAGTATACTTGTCGCTGCCTTTCCACGAATGTATATTTTAATGAAAAACTGCTCTATACATGCTAGTGATTTTCGGTGCTCTCGGTTAATTCAAACCACGTACTGAGTATGCGACAACGGTCAACTTTTTTTTTGACGCGGACTTAGACCCCGTCCACACTAATTTATGCGTACGTTTATGCGTTTTGGCCTCGCGTCCCCACTAAAACAATCAAAACTAACGGAGGTTTTTGAAAGCAGAGGTTTTAGATAACGCGGAAGTGTGGACAGGGCCTTAAGTTCTTAAATAAAAAGACTCTTATTTTCACATAACTCGTAGGAACGGAGAATTTCATCAATGAGCACATCTCCATCTTATAATACAGGATTGCGTGTCCGAAGAAGCCGCTGATGTAGTCGTTTGCAATAAAGACACCGGTGAAAGTCGGACTATGAGACTCTAAGGAAGTGGTCGCGCGGTCTCCTCCACCTTGTACGTGGGGGAGGCCATATTGAAAGATGGTGCTCTCTCTTGGTGTAAGAAATATCATTCATTCGCACCTTAGTTAGGGGGGAGTACGTGATATGCGCGCGTAGTCAGCGTAGTCCCCGCATTTAAAAACATCGCACCCCATGGAAACTTCAAATGGAGCGTTCACGCTCCCTCCCCTCCTGGGGTAACTAGCGCGCATATTTCGTTCGCCCACTTTATAAAGGTGCGAATTCTTAGAATAAATTCCACACGTGCTCATTTCGTATTCATAAACAACACTCTGAAAACTTCTTGTTGGCTTCGCCTGAGCTCAGATGCGGAGCAGCTTATAAAAAACAACTATTTCTCCAATTGCAAGCCCTTCTAAGCAAAAAACGATCGATGCAAAAGTATTGCAGTACCTTGAAATTCATGTGGAAGGAGTTGTCGAAAAATGATGGAAAACGCAGCATTGGAGATTTGAGCAGGTTTTGGAGCATTTTATAATATTTACAGAACTAGTGAATACTTTTTAACGGTTCGCACGATTTGCAATCGGCTTATAATTCAGATTTAGCAAGCATTGGGAAGGCTTCTCCCAGAAATTTGCGTTCGTAGATTGTTTAGTTAAAGAGCATGAAGTATTTAAAATTTTAAGAGAATTTTAGAGCCAAAATTTTGATGGCGTTAATTCTTCCGCATTTCTGCTCTATTACTGAAACGATTTTGCTGAAACTTGGTATAGGGTACATGTATGTATTAAGTCAATGTAAGCTGATTCCCGAAATTTAACAAAATATAACAGCAAAATTTTTCACAGGGTGCGATTTTGTTCAAAAAGTGGGGTTCATTTAAGCCCAATTTTCACTAAATATATTTTTTCCCATGAAAATCGAATTCTATCATATTATTGCTAGGTAATAGCTGTAAGTTTTCGCAAAGTTTTAGATTAGAGCCGGAAAAGTTATGAGACAAAGTTTGTCATAGACGAGTGCGCCCGAAATAACAACGGAGCCACCTTAACTCGTTCAATCCTTTCTGCTTTCTGTGCGAAGTCAGCTATACTCTTACTTCACAATTCTCTCATTTTTATAGTGACAAGAAAACCTATCAGCGTAGTGCAAATGAAAGATTACGCAAATCTTCTGCCATTGGTTAAAGCAGACTCATTTGCATTATACCTTTGAGATCTTTTACTCTGTAGAAACGATTTTCTTTCTAAAATTTCGCCGCTATAAAGCTTGGGTTGCCCAGTGAATAAAACAAGGAGAGCAATATAAAAAGTACAAAGTTCAGACTTGTATATAGAACGTTTACAAAAACAATCAGAAAAACACTCATTCACGCACATATAGGCCTTTAGCGAGGGCCTAACATAGGGTTGGCAGGATGCGGGATAAGCCTTTTTTCGATGCCGGGATGCGGGATGAAAGAAAATTTGAATGCGGGATGCGGGATGGTTAGAGATAGGCGGGAAGCGGGAAGTTAGTCATTTTCATGGCGGGACGCGGGAATTCTTGATTTTTCCGGGTGGGAAACGGGATGGATGACGACAATGCACTCGCCGGATATTTCACGATTCCGTGAAGAAAGACAAGTCTGGATGTTTACATAGGTGAGTTTTTAAACCGGCGTTTTTCTATCCTGTCTTTCCTTTGAAAACATTTCAGTAGTCCTGATCAGGGGCGTTCCTGGCCAGTTTTTACCAGTAAGCCAGGGGGCACAAGTTGAAAAAAGAAAAGGTTAATGTAGCATAATATATGGAAAGACATCGCGTTGTCATTTTGTGGCTGATAAATTTTAAAAAACTTGTAAGCCAGTGCTTACTTGGCCTACTGGCAGGTACCCCCCTGCCATGCCAATAAGCAGACACAAGTACACTTACAACTCTGAACAATGTTCAGCTATATTTCAGTTTACATGCAAGAGGGATGAGAGGCCAGCCTTAAGCGATAAGCACTAAAGTTCAAACATTTGCGACTGCTCTCGTTCGACCGCTAATTTGTTTGCATTCTCATCATCTTCTGCCGCTATAATCGAACTTGAATTCGCGTCAACTCTAAATGATTCTTGCCGCCATATATGGATGATAGTATCTGCTTTTTGGCATTCAAGGGCCGAGGAATGGCAGCAACAAACAAAACGTCACTAAGAAAGGCAAACCGTGCAGAAAAAATGACACACCACAAGTCATCCACACAAACGCGGCGGGTAAGTGAGTTTCATTCCATTTTTCTTAGCTTACCAGCACCACTTGAGAAGTTAACTACTCGTCCCCGACCCTTTTCACAAGCGGAAGAAAAGTTTTAGTGACGTCAATCATTCCCCACAGATTTACGTCCAGGGGCGTTCCTTTTTTTTTTTTTTTTTTTTTTTTGATATTTCAAGACTTTAATAGGAAAACGCTACAGAACGGTAAATGTCATGCTACGTGGCTCAACATTTATTTTTTTAATTTTTTTAATTTTTTTTTTCCAGGGGCGTTCCTAGGCTTTTTCTGATTGTAAGCCTTGATGGTTGTGAGAGCCGAAGGCACGAACTTTTAGAAGAGAAATTGGACAGTCTGAATGGCCATTTCATGCATTCCCTGGACTGGAAGTGGTTAAACCGGGAAGGTCTTTTAACACATTAGAGCTAACAAAAAACTAAATATTTGAATTGGCAATTAAGATAATCATCAGTCTGCAGGTGTCAGTTTTCAGTAGATTCCAATGGAATCATAGCGTTAAGTAAGCAAAATAAGGCTCAACTCTATCTTTGATAAACGAATACAAAACCATCCGATTTATTTACACTTAAGAAAACAATTATTTCGTGTGAAAGTACCAGACCTTACAAGTCAAACGACGGGACGTTACGTCCGGCCTCCGGACGTAGAGCGAGTTGTGATCGCGAGTACCGAATGCTCTTGTAAATACGCCTTTCAACAAGTCAACACTAAGTCTACAGTTGGATCACAGCTTAGTCGAGCAGCCGAGCTTTGTGACTCGTTCTAATACAACATTTTTAAAAAAGTTATTATACCGTCTGAACGGCCTGTAAGCTCGTGCTTATTTGCTTAAAGGCAGGTACGCGCCTGAATACCAACTCTTTTGAGATAACACGCAACACTGAAATTCCACCTCTGGATTCCACTGAAATTCCTATTTATTTATATAGAGATTGTGAATTTCAAAACTTGCAAAAGTTGCCTTGCAGAAAAAAATGAGTTTAGTTTTACCGTATATTTTGTTTTTCCACAAAAATACGTATTCCACATTTTCCCCACTCCTCATTTGCCACACTCCTCATTTTTCGGCATACTCCGCGTTTTCTACACTCCGCGTTTTTCACACTCCGCACTCCTCACTCCGCACCCTGCATATTCCATACAACCTTCTCTATCAGATTTCGTGGGTAACCCCTATGTAGTTGGCATTTGAAATTTTGAAGTTTTGTCTGATGGAGGGCCACGAGCTGTTCTCCGATAAAGAACTTTTATTTGGCTCCTCAACACTTATTCAAAAGCGGACAAATTTACCAAACTAAACTGACTGCTGCTGTTTACCGCAAACAAACACCGAGGTTGTAATGCATTAGCCCGCGGAAATCGCATCTCGTCCGGAAAAAACTGCGACTTGTCTTGTAAAAAATGTATTTTGGAAGCGGGATCGGGATGACATGTTCGAAGCAAGCGCGATGGCGGGATGAAAGAAAAAACAGTGGCGGGAAGCGGGATTAGGAAACCCTATTTTAGACCCTCTATGTGGACTAAGAGCAGAAATTACAACAATAGATGGATATCTTGAAATACATCTCAGATTAAAAGATATTTTGTTTGTAGATAGATAGATAACTTTATTTATACATGGTATTTCCATCAGCCTAATTTATCATAATCAGCTAGCTACCTAACTTCCCTAACTACAAATAAGAGGTACAATATAAAAAACAAAAACTGCTTTTCATGCATGGAGGCCATGTTTAAAAATATATTTTCAAAATAGATGTTCAAAAATATATTTAAAACTTTTGTTGTTATTTCAATACTTTCAATTTAAGTAAGGAATACCGACTGCCAGGAATTCAGTTAAAAACGTGAGGAAATAAGCTAAAAATAATTAAAAATGAAAATAGTGGTCATTTCCTGGTAAATAGTGATGAAAGGTTAAGTCAGGGTTAAAATATCAACATATAAAAAAGTCTTTATGTAAACAGTGCATTAATTGTTACCTAGAAAAACCTAAATTAATAGTAGCAGATCCAGGGGAGGGGCCAAGGCCCCGCCCTTATTTATTGACCAAACTGAGGGCCATTTAAGGGCCGAGAAAATGTTTTCAATAGCCCCCCCCCCCCCCCCCCATCTCAGGGTCTGGATAAGCGACCCCCCCCCCCCCACTAATTAAATATATTTCTACAATAGGAAAAGCTGCCATGGGGCCATTCTATTTTTCACCAAAGTCATGGCAGTAGAAGGTATATGTTCAAAGTTACAATGTTAAACTAACATAAAATTAAAAATTACATCTCAATAAAATATCCCTTAACTAACCCATCATACAATACCAAGTCAGAATATCCCTTTAATTTTACACATAAATCAAATATAAGTAAATATCACTTAAAAATTCCATTGCTTGCATTTTAGGGAGTATTCATTATTTATCAGCAGGGGGAGCTGGTGAATGGCAGGGGCAGGCTTAAAATGTTTGGCATCCCCATGAGGGGGAACAGAAAAGTTTTTTGGTTGGTAAAGGGTGGGTCAAAAAAGTTTTGGTCGACAATCCACTGACAACTGATAAGTATCATAATCCAGTATGGTTTCTAAAAGTCTATTTGACAGTACCAGTGTGTACAAGTACAAGAAATTGACCAATTGGACATAAATTGCTGGCACCTGTAGTAAACAGTATAAAAGTAAAGGTCTGTACATTAAAGTAAACATAAACTTTAATTCTTTCACAGTTATCAATACATGGAAAGGGGATTCCATTCTACACTTGGTTTGTCTGGGGCAGTTCTACTGGTGGTAGTTTGGTCAAACCCCCAAAGCTGAAACTGCTAATAATTTCCAAGACCTACAGTTATAACCCATTTAACCTAGTGAAATTTCCAAAATGGCACAAATTGCCTGAATTACAGGAACTGAAACACTTTTTTCACCCCTTCAGAATGCTTGAAAGCTCATTTCTGATGACTAAACTATCAAAATCCCCTAGATTCTTCTGCTTTCAGCGGTCATTCATTCTATTACCATCTCATTCAACACTCCTGAATGTTTAAGCCTGCCAAAGAAAATGAACATGTGATGTGTTGCTAAAGATGCTTTTATTTCTAACAATTATTGTTAGTTATAAAAGCTTGGCTTGGAGAGAACACATTGATCAAACATGATAATTCAAGGGTCATTTGTATTTTCACATAATATTATGCAGTGTGTGTATGTGTGGGGAGAGGGAGGGGGGAATTCTGACTGTTTCTCAGAGGAGGGTGCAAAAAGGTTCTATTTCATCATCGGGGGGGGGGGGGGGGGGGCACAAAACATTTCAAAAACCTTGTAAATAACTAACACTCCCTTAACATTATTTTTGGCCCAGATTGACAAATCAGTTCAGTGAAATCATTTCCGTGGAGTATTAAACCTTGTCAATTCCTTTCGCGTACTGCTCACTTGTGACTTCTCATGGTATCTCCAAATGGAGAGCTTGCTCACAGACTAATGAAAAACAGTGTGTAGGCAGCATGGCCAAGTTTTTTGTTTCATTTTTACATTTTACAAAGCATTGTTACTAGGTGTCAAATGGGTAAATAAACAATTGTATTGTATTGTAACCAGTTGTAAATTATGTCTAAGAACAGTGAATTTAAGTCTGCATTTGATTATTTTCCAGCAATTGAAAACTAAAGAGTCAATACACTTCCACCAATGAAAACCTGAAAATAATACAATGGTCTACATGAGTGCACTGCAACCATTTTACCTTTTGACCTCCATATTGGAAACAATGGCCTGGTGCATGCTTTTCTATCCTGGGAATTATATTTTCACAAGAGCATTCTGACTTAATATCTATTTGCCATAGTCCTGCACATGTTATTTAAAGCTGGTTATGCTTGATTGGTGGAAGTTATAAGAGAACTGAGGATTTTTTACCTTAATTTACATATTCTTAGCTTTACAATTAGCAATGTTGAATTGTTATTAATTAAGTAATATTAGTATTACTATTATTGTAATAACATCTTGTTAATTCAGTATACATCCTGAAAGAAAGTGGAATGAACGATATTTATTTATAACAAAGATGAGCTATTAGACTAGCTATTCTGTCTTGGAATATTTTGATTTTGATTAGACGAAAACAGGACAATTTACTGGCTCAAGGAATGAAGTGCAAATAACTGGAAACTGACAGCATTCATGAAAAAATACACGTCAAATGAACCGTGTAAACAGTACAATAAATTGTAGAAAATGTAAGTCCAAATTAACCTTTATAAAAGCTAAAATAAATCAATGCCTAGAATTTTGACTCGTAAACAAGCATAGTCTCCGATCTTTATAATTTTTGTAATGTATCCGTTCCGAAGTTCAAGTTCCTAAAATAACACTGCAAGTCACCGAATCACTTTTGTGAAACGCCTTACAATATGGCCTTCTATTCTGCAATTGCTTGTCTAAGATGCTGTCAGAATTTTGACAAACGAAGAGTTCTACAGTACCTTGAACCGGTAGACGGTTCAGCCGGCTTTGTCGCTCCCGGTTCCCCTCTCCGCTCGCTCGTAAGGTTGTAAGCGGCTTACACGAAAGCTTACGCTGAAAACCTGTCCGTAAATCGTGCCTCAAGTGAAAAAATTAATAATCGTCCCCAGCCATTAATCGAGGAAATACCAAGTAACACAACAATTATGCAAACTTTGTTTCCTTTCAATGTTGATAAATTTAATTTTTATGTTTATGATTGCATGATTACTGTGATTCAATGCATAATCACTAAGTACAAATAATAATAATTTTTAATAGTTTATAAGCTTGTACATTTTTGGGTATACCCCCCCATAATACTTTTAAGATCGATCAGATTTCGCTTTCGCAGATCCCTCGATAAAATGCAATGGAAAATGTAAGAATCCAGATCATAGGCAATCAGAGTCTACTTACATTTTTATAAGAAAATGAGATGTAATAAAATTATCACTGCTAGTGTCGTCGTGTCGTCTGTAATCTCCTACCCCGAGTCCTCAGGCTTCTTGGTCAGCGGGTCTTCTCTTGACTGTATGCACTGCCCCAGGTCGGCGTGTTATGTTGCGTGACAAAAACATGCCGTGAAGGTCACGAAATATCACAATTTACTTGTTCACCTCGCGCCTCCAAGGGCTGTGGATGGTGTTTTTGTTCAGAGAATTCCGCTTTGGTTATACACTACTTTACAGAGAAATCTAATATAATGGCTTTCAAAGGTTTTGAGATTACTTCAGTCACATTCTGGATTCTAGTGTTTTCAACCGCTGGAATTATCCTCGTTTGTAATGTGATTATCAACCTTTCAAAGAAATATCGCCTTGCAAGACGGCTCGCTGTGTTTCCCTCGGCTCCCAGCCACTGGTTTACAGGACACCTTAAACACGTAAGCTATTTTCTTATCCTTTATAATTAATTTAGGGCTAGTTTTCACTCACGACGGAGTCGGAGTCGTAATCAGAAGCGCAGAGCGTTACGATCTGGTGAAAATCAAACCGACGGAATCGGAAGAAGATTACGGAGTCATACGGAATCGGAAGAAAATGGAACCGTTCTGATTCTTCCGACTCCGATTCCGTCGAGGTTATGACTCCGCTTTCGACTCCGGTTAACGATTTTTACTAGATCGGAAGCGCCCTTACGACGATTCGTCGTCAGTTCAAACAAAATTTTTTCTAGACTGCTGCAGTCCCTCTCTGGATAATCGAACGGGCGAGCAAATCACGCGATCGAAGCGAGCGAAAGTAATGTGAGCCGAGCTTGTTTTCGCCAGCTCGACTAACTGAAAAGAGACCAGCAGTACTAAAGTCTACATTTTGGGGGGTGTGATGCCATCTCATTCTTGTTTCTCCAGATGTCCCACGCTCGTGAAAACGATGAACATTATCACATCTTTTTCATTCCATTTTCTGAAAGTAGTGGTAATTC
The DNA here is from genome assembly GCA_022457155.1 of Cladopsammia gracilis. NCBI lineage: Eukaryota > Metazoa > Cnidaria > Anthozoa > Scleractinia > Dendrophylliidae > Cladopsammia > Cladopsammia gracilis. The sequence continues at coordinate 2,198,558 of JAJGOT010000005.1, read as the reverse complement.
TTGTTCGCGCATAAAGTTCTTCACTCCATTTTATGTTTAGATAAAAAACCACAATGGGGCCACTCTGCAGTTCCATGTGAGATGTGCTACAGAATTCAAAACGTGTTATGCTGTGTGGAGAGGTCCCACTTCTGGATCATTAGTACTTTGTCACCCAGTCTCTGTTAAGGTGGTTCAGAGTAGCAATGCTCCCAAGGCATTTACTTACAGAATGGTCAAGCCTTTTATTGGTAAGCACAAAGAATAACATTTTTTTGTTATAAACGAGATCACGAATACGGCGCTGTGATTGGCCTAAGCAACGTTGTATTTGTGAAAACAATAGAGAAATATCACTTATTAGTATCACCCAACTAGTGGACTAATGCAAATCCTGCATTTTGATTGGCTACGCTACTAGGGGTCTAATAGTAATAGTCATCGAGTAGCGAAATTCGCCGGTTTTATTTTTCGTTTTATTCCCAAATAAATATTTCTTCAACTTGCAATTGCTTTTTATATTATTGCCTTTTTCTGTCCGACTAGTTGGGTGATACTAAAACAATTAGACCCTTCGCCCTCAAGGGCCACGGGTCAATAGCCCATTCGGCTTCGCCTCATGGGCTATTGACCCGTAGCCCTTTCGGGCTACGGGTCTAATTGTTAAATATCTGTCAATAAACCTCTTGCTAAAAGGTGTCACTTGCCAAGTGTTCTGCTGTCTTACCACAGCTACACCTTCCGAGGTGGGGGGGGGGGGGAGTATTTGAGTATGGCACTTTTCAGTTGGGGGGGGGGGGGGTAACTACGCACCATAAGGAACCTCAACACCTCTGCCCTCCCTAGCATTATGCTGGTGCTTGTCTCCATATTATTGCTTATACCCCCTCCTCCCCCAGATGGGTAGGATAGTGGGATGCTTGTCTATGACATCGTTAGCTGGTACACTTATTAGCTGGAAATAAGGTGTCAAGCTCAACAGATCACGTGTTCTTTCAGACTATTATACAGTCGAAGCCTGCTTTATGGACACCCGCGTAATACGGAACCCGTTATTACGCACAGTTGTCTTGGCCCTGGCCGGAAGCCAATACATGTTCTCTAAAATTTATCCACTTAATGCCCATGTTATTGTTTCGGCCTTGTTGGGTTATAGGTTACCACTTGAAAGCAGATTTATGAAAAGCCTTTCATTTTCATGCATCGCCTGTTTTGTTTGTTTCATTTTTAAGGAGATGGATTGATCAGTTCAAATGGAGATAAGTGGTTCAGAATGAGACGACTTCTGACACCTGCTTTTCATTTTGAAATCCTCAAATCGTACGTCAGAGTTTTTCAGGATTCCACAAACGTTCTCTTGGTAAGTAAGCATTTTTACCACAATTGCCGCTAAACTCGCAATCTGATTGGTCGACGTGAGTGGTAAATGAGAGTCCAGACAACGGTGCTGACGCTAACATCACGCGCGCTTGAAAACAACCAATCAGATTGCGAGAAAGTTATAGACAACGCTTGCTCTTTCTTTGCTGTCACGTTTTGTAACAAGACTTCGATTTTTCCTTGTATTTTTTCTAAATATTGTTGTAAAAAACAAATTTACACCGGTTTTCCGTGGTGTGGACTCTTATTTACCACGATTTACGTCATCACATAGTCAAAATTTGTTGCTGACTCACTCGGCTGCGCCTCGTGAGTCCACAACATTTTGACCATGTGATGACGTAAATCGTGGTAAATAAGAGTCCACACCACGGAAAACCGGTGTAAATTTGTTAATGTTGTGGCCTTTCGATAAAACTCCAGGACTCAATGGCGGTTAAGCACGAACTTCAGAAATCTCCATGATAAAGGGACAGCGTTCAGGCTGAAATATTGTGTTTTCATGATTATGGCCAGCATCTTGCTTCAAGCTTACTTTATGATCTTGAAACATTAAAGAAGAAAAAAATCGCCAAAAGCCACGAGAAGAGCAAAGAAATATCAATTAAAGACAAAATAACTTGTGTAGATTGTGAATAACTTGTGTAGATTGTGAATAACTTGTGTAGATTGTGAATAACTTGTGTGCTGTAAATTACACTTGTGAAAACTAGTCTAGTCTGACAACTGTTGTTTCGTCGCTGCCAAGCGACTCTTCAGACTTCTTCAGAGACCTTCGTGATATCTGGCAAACTCGTTGAGCATCTCGCTCAAAGTCCCGTTCGCAATCAGTTCAGCACACGCAATCTGGCCTTATATCGCATAAGGATTCCCGACCGCTAAATATTCACGAGAGCATTGTAATAATTGTGAAAACTTGTGAATAACTTGTGTAGATTGTGAATAACTTGTGTGCTGTAAATTACACTTGTGAAAACTAGTCTAGTCTGACAACTGTTGTTTCGTCGCTGCCAAGCGAGATGCTCAAGCCATTACAGTTTTCACAAGTGTAATTTACAGCACACAAGTTATTCACAATCTACACAAGTTATTCACAAGTTTTCACAATTATTACAAAGACAAAATAAGGGCTAAAAAAGTCAAAATTCCACAAGAATGGCAATTTTAATTTCGTGACGTCCTTGACCGCCTGTCATATCACGAAATCAATTTGATGAACTCAGTGCCACCTCCATCCTTGCAATTCGGCACTTTTTCTCCAACCTATACTGCTTCCGCTTTGCTCTGTAGAATCTTTTAAAATTATTGATATAAGTTGTATATTTGGTAGACTGCAAAACAGTCGTTCTTTTGCACTTTACAGTCTATATTTTTTGTAGCATTTGGCAAAATAACGTGAGTGGAAATTAAGTAGACCTAAGTAAGCACAATTTCGTTATTTTTTTCATTTCAGCGAGACATTGTCCATAAATTCAAGTTACGCCAAGGAAAACATTTCATTTGTTTAGTGTACAGCTTATATGTATTATTCGTTTGTAGGTTTAATTTTGTTATTTAAATAAGCAAAAATAACCTCTTTTTCTTTAGTTTGACTTTTGCTTAAATTTCATCTTGCTAAGCTTAGATGCGTTTCGTCCTAGCTTGTAGACTACTTTTGTGGAAACATGATATCATCAAAGGATTGTTTGAAAATATGTCAGTTTGAAAAAAACACTTTTAAGGACTATATGTCAAATTCAACTTTGTTGTCGTGTTTAACGAGGGTGACACTTAAAACTCATACGACTGACAAACCTGTGGTCCTTCAAACTCCAGGTCGAATTGAATTATGGAATGTTGGTTTTGAGGAGCGAGGGAGAAAACAACCGTTGAAAAAAAAACCTTCGGAGCAAGACCGATTATCCAAAAACAAACGCAACCCACATATGACGCTAACTCGGGATAAGAATCCAGGTCATATTGGTGGTAGGTGGACGCCCTGACCACATCACCATCCCTGCTGACCATAATGGACCAATCACGTGTTTCATTGTCTTTTTAGGAGAAGTGGTCCTCACAGGAGAGTGGTGAGGTGGAATTATTTCATCACGTGAGTTTGATGACATTGGACTCTATTTTCAAGTGTGCTCTCAGTTACCATAGTAACTGTCAGACTCAAGGGTAAGTTTTGCCCAATATATACTATCAGAAGCTTATCACGTCATGAGCTTCCGATTCTATTGATCGCGCACGTCCTTTAAAATTGCTTGAAAATCAGTGTGATTCACGCACCGTTGGTTTCACTCCTCGGTTTAAAAAAAATAATCACGTGGTCAAATGTTTGTCGGCCACAACAACAGCAACAACAACAACAAGATGGGCAACGTTAAACTTGCGAAAAATGATTTTAAACTCGCAGTCGCCTGTTATGCCTTCAAGTAATATATTTCTTGACACGGCGGGGCCAAACGCCCCTAAATGGAACATTTACAATAGGCTAATTTTGCACCTTTCCTCACCAAACTTCGCACGTTCAGTGGTTAAAAAATGTCAAAATGTCAAATTGTGAAGTCATAATTGATGGCATCACACTATTTCACATTTCACGCGTTCGTAATTCCTCACTCTGGTTTGACCATGACCATGAGGACATATTATGGCCAACTAAAATCTATTTGTTAAATAATCAATGATATGACGCGACTGATCACACCACCCGCGTCTAGCGCGCTGGAAAAAATGTATTTTGGCTTCAAGATGAATTCAGCCGGTTTGCTTTGCATGATAGCGACTTTCTGTTTCTACAATGGCAGTCCGATTTCTTCCCTAGCTGTTTTAGCAGTTATAATGAATAAAGATTAAATTGAAAAACAAACTCACTGATCGAATGATAAAACAATTGTTGAACTATGCTATGGCAAAATATCGTGATTTGTCAGTGTCTCGGAAGGCTTCGGCAAATAATTGATCTGCTCGCCACTGACTGACAAATCACGATAATTTGCTCAACATCGTCCAGTAATTGATAATTACTACTTATATACATATTATTTCTGCATCTTTACAGGAAAACAAATTCTTACATAAAGGCCGTCTACGAGGCATGTGACGAAATGTTAAACAGGATAATGTAGGTATCCTTTTATATTCATTAACTGAACTGACCTCACTGGCTGACTCAGACTGACTGACTCCGACTAACTGACTCAGGCTGACTGACTCCGACTAACTGACTCAGACTGACTGACTCCGACTAACTGACTCAGACTGACTGACTCTGACTAACTGACTCAGGCTGACTGACTCCGACTGACTTAGACTGACTGACTCCGACTAACTGACTCAGGCTGACTGACTCCGACTAACTGACTCAGGCTGACTGACCCCGACTGACTGACCCGGACTGACTGGATGACTGATACAAACAGACTGACTTTCCGTCTAACTGACTGATGGGCAAGCTGACTGACTGACATCCGAACAGACGGATGAACGGACCGACGTACTGACTAATGGTCTGACCGACCTACCGAGCGACTGACTGACTGCATGACTGACTGACTGACTGAATGAACGACAAACTCTGATGGACCTTGTTGTATTTTACTACTTTATGGTTACGAAATTTGGGTACCGTGGAACTACTGCTAAAATCATAATCAATTTTCAACGACGCAAGCTGGAAAACTTCAAACAGAATTTTTTAGAACTTTATAGAACAGGCGTCAAAAAGTGACTCAGAAACCACGTGCATTTTATAAATCGGGCAGGTTTGGCACCAAACCAGCCCGATTAATTATTGCTGACTGACTGACTGACATGCTGACTGACTGACTGACTGACTGACAAAGATGCTAATTCTCATGTAAGCTCGCCATCAAGTGTATTATAAAAAATGCGCACACAGCTTTCACAGTGTATCGTTATTGTCATTTAGGAACCCTTGGCTGTATGCAGATGCCATTTATTATCTGACAGCAGCCGGACGGAAGTTCGCTAAAAACTGCGCCCTTGCACGAGGCAAAGCAAAGGAAATAGTTAGAGAACGGAGAGCTACTTTACAAGACAGTGTAAGTGTTGCAAACATCTTGTTTTTGTATCAAAAGGCTCTTTAGGGGCATTGAAATCCAAGAATGCGGCCACTTGGATTGCCTTCCCCCAATGAAACGGGGGAAGTTGTCATTTCAAAGATGTGCGCCTATGGAAGCGTAAATATACCTCGTTTTACTTCTTGGAATCCCACATATGTGGCAGTAAATTTCCTTACTAGGGCTAACTAGGGCTAACGCTCAGTACAGGGAAATTTATGGGTTAACTTTAGCACTATAATTTACACACAGAGTTAATTCTCTGATTCTTGTTTGTATCACCAGTGCTACGTGGCTTAACATTTGTTTGTACCCTTTACATTCTCATTGCCACGAATTACCACCTTATTACCCACGATCTGCTCCCGTACGGCCTCGTGGCTCAAGCGGTAGAGCGACGGAAGATCTAATCCGGAGGTCGTGGGTTCGAATCCCACCGAGGTCAAAGATTTTTTTCTTTCCCTCGTGTGGTCCCTCATTTCCTTACTAGGGCTAACGCTCAGTACAGGGAAATTTATGGGTTAACTTTAGCGCTATAATTTACACACAGAGTTAATTCTCTGATTCTTGTGTGTACTTCACTGTAAGCACTGCTTTTACAAGTTTAAAAATTATACTTAGCCGCCGGGAACAATTTGCATTTATTTAGTCAATTTTAGTCAACATGAACGTATCCTGTGCTTTAGCTCACGGTTCACCCCAGTCAACATCAGAATATCTCACTAAAAATGAGGATATTTTTAAACATTAGGTACATCCGAAAATAAGCCACGCAAAACGGGAGCTCTGATAAACCGAAGTGTATTTTTCTTTAACTCCTGTAAAGAAACACGGAAGCAATTCACGATTGTCATAAAACGCGACGGACATTTCAAAATAATCCATTTGGATGACATGCTGCTTTAGTCTGTTGATTCTTTTTTTTTTAAATATAGTTTCATTGCTACGCCTACAGGTTGAGCAGGAGAAGCTTGGGAAAAAGAAGCGATTGGATTTCCTAGACATCCTTCTTGCAGCTCGGGTAATATGAAAGTTAACCGGTACTAGGACGACAAAATGTCTAAAATTACTCTTAGTAGAGGATTGAGAAACCAACGGCACTACAGGAAATGACTGCTCAATACCTTTGTGCTTTATAATTGCCACATTTTAAGATGCTTTAAAAGGGAAGTGTCACTGCGACTTTGACCCTTTTGGTCAAAACCATGCTACAAAACCTTGACTTAAACCCCATTCACACCAACGCTTAAACATGTTTAAATGTTGTTTAGTTTAACTACTATTTTAGCTTCTATCTTGAACGTTTTTAAGTGTTTATGATTCAAACTACCTAGAATATGGTAATAAAAGTCAATAAAGTTTCTTTTAGTAAAGATTCACTCCAAATATTACGGGAGGTTAAGAGGTATTTTTCTAAACCTGTTTTAAAGTGCCTATCACCCCTCGAAAATTATTTTCAGAATCAACTCTATGTACATTGAATAGTTGAATGGTAAAATATTTCTTGTTTTGAACGTCGCGTTTGTGAGTTATAGAGATTTGAATCCACAAAATGCTAATTAGATGACGTCAACCCGAGAATTTGCCATTATTTCTACACCAATTTACAATGCGCAGTTTACAGCTTGAGGATAATTAATTTGATAAATATTAAAAATAAACTGTGGGTAGTCAATTGATTCGTAAAAAAAATTACTTGCAGGTGAAAACAAGTAGTTGTATAATAAATGATTCCCGGGTTGACGTCATCTAATTTGCATTTTGTAAATTCATATCTCTATAACTCACTAACACGACGTTCAAAACAAGAGATATTTTGCCCTTCAACTTTTCAATGTACATAGAATTGATTCTGTAAATAACTTTCTAGGGGTGATAGGCACTTTAAACTAAACTACATTTAAACATGTTTAATCGTCGGTGTGAACTAAAACGCCAAGAGAAAGAAATCAGCCAATTCTTGAAAGAGGAACGAATCATGGTCTGTTCTAGCCCATTTTGGAGAAGAAAATGTGGCTCACTTTCTTCAAGTTTCCACATTTTCGTATCCAAAATAGGGACATTCATCCATTGTTTTGGTACACTGGATTAGTAACTTGTGACAAAACTAGACCATTAAGGACACCAAATCGCCGTAACACTGCTCCTTTAACAGTCTGGAAGCTTGTACAGGATAATAAAACTGTAAACTGCCAGCAGTCCCTCTCTGGAGAGTCGAGCGGGCGAGCAAATACGCGATCGGCGATCGACCGAGCGGGCGAAAGTAATGCGAGTCGAGGGGGCGCTGGGGAAGACGCCTCTTCCCCAGTTTCCCCTCGGCTCGTTCGCTCGCTCCACTCTCGCCGAGCTCGTTTTCGTGATAAGCTCGCCCACTCGACTGACTAAATAGGAACAGCAAGCAGTCTAAATAAACTGTACCACAGGAAAGCACTACTCAACTGTGCTTTTATTTGCATGATCACACATGATGTTATAAACAGAATGAAAAATAAGAACCACTTTACGAGACGTATGTTTGAATATTAAGGAGAGTGTTACTGTTACAACGTATGGATTAATCTATCAACAACAAAATTCTCAATTGTGATTGTTCATCGCGTACATATTTCTTACGTAATTGGCGCGCTGTCACGTGTGTGTCCAATTACAGCATCGATAGCCGTAATTGGACACCAACGTTGGGCGATCAACTTGCTGTACAATGTGCTCGTAACTTTAAATCGTCCTCGCGCTACGCGCTCGGCCGATTTAAAAATTACTCGCCCGATTACTCCCTATTACAGAGCAGGTTTGACTTGACTATATTATGAAGAGTGTTACTGATATAATATATGGATAAAGCAGGTTTGACCACTTTTGATTCAGGATGAACATGGAGACGGTTTGACGGAGGAGGAAATCGTTTCAGAAGTCATGACATTTATGTTTGCCGGGCACGATACAACAGCCAGCTGTGAGTAAACAAAATCTTTAGGTTGATTATTGACATTGAGTAAGTTTCGTGCTGTTCGTATCATGTTCGCGTCCCCACGCGCTCAGTTAGTCTCATCTCAGTCGCTGTCGGATTGATTGCACGAAATTTGTCCTCATTCTCTCCAATCAATCAATCAATCAATCAATCAATCAATCAATCAATCAATCAATCAATCAATCGGGATACGGGATACGTATTGATTGATTGATTGATTGATTGATTGATTGATTGATTGATTGATTGATTTGACTGTAAGAAAATTTCTTAATCTGGAAACGTGGTCGCTTAGAAGGAGGTGGTCGCAAATGAACGTTATTTGGGAGAATATCTGGGGAAAGATATAGGGAATATAATTATATACTAAGGAAAGATATCTAGGATATCAAGCATCAATGTTGAATTAATTTTTACGTTTAGGTACATAGATCAGTGCACCACTGTGCTTCTACCCAACTGAAAAGTGATCCTTAATACAATGATAATTTCCTTTCTTCAAAGACAATGTATTCCTTTCACATTTTCAAGTTTGTCATAATATATCAAAACACTCTTGTTTCATTCGATAAAGTGTTTGATCAGACGTTTTCCCTTTTGTCTCAAATAAAAGCTATTTCGTGGACATTGTACAATTTGGCGAGGTTTCCAGAACACCAAGAAAAATGTCGACAGGAAATTGAAGAGGTGTTTGGAGATAAGGAAGAGTTTGATTGGTGAGTAATACAGCAAACTTCCGCCTTACTGTTTTTAGGGGTACGTCGCCTACCCCTAGTGTTGTAGCTGTAAATTTTTTTGTCGGAAGGAGCTGCATTGTTTTTAAGTCCAAGTTCATTGTTTCGCGTGTGGCCTTGCTCACCACAAGTCTCTCGTAGCTCAGTGGTTAGAGCATCCAACCTATGTGCGGAAGGTCATAGGTTCGATTCCTGTCGGGGACTCAGCTCTTTTTCTTTCTCCTACTTATGACTTTTAAGTAATGATCCGCATAAGAAGGATAGCGCTGAACGGCAATGTACGGTGGAATGTCAACTTTTTTCATTGTTACAACTAGTGATCTCATTGGTCTAGACTCAAAAACCGCTAAAACGTTAAGGTTCAAGGTGCATTTTGTCTAATTTTTTTTAAGGTTTCAAGTAATTTGAGACCCAATCGCACAACATGCAATTTTTAAAAGATATTGTATTTGGAGAACTTCATCAAAGAAGCAAATTATTAGCTATTGTCTTCTGCTATTCTGATTGGTTAAGCACGAACATTTCCTAAAATTTATTAGACGTAAATGGATTTTCGTTATTTTTATAATGAAATAAAATTATGAACCATCAGCCCCTCCTCTACTCTTGAAATCAAAGATATCGTATGTATGAAAGAGCCAATGCCGCAGAACAATGAAGTTTACTATAGTTCTTATGTGGAGCATTACTTAATTCGATAATCACGCGACGGCAAGACGTACTGCCGTACCATAATCGCCAAGTTTTGATGTCTCGAAAATTTCATGTAATGTCGTAATCGATTACTTGTGACAAGGAAGTAGGGCTGGTTTTATAAATGTACTTTTAAGTACCTAAGAACCTACTCGACTTGTCTTTTATAGGAATGATCTCGGCAAACTAAAATATGTCCACCTGTGTATCAAGGAGTCCAACAGGCTATACTCCGTAGTCCCCGGAGCTAGTCGCATATTGGACAAACCGTGTGAGATTGACGGAAAACTTGTACCCGAAGGTCAGTTGCACTGCAAGGATGGAAATGGACTGCAGCTTGAAAAAAATGGCCGTTTTTTCATGTTCTTCTTTTGTGTTTTGGAAAAATAGTTTATAAAAAGGGATAATGGTTTGTTCTCACTCCGAGAAATCGCTTAATATTTTCCTTTTTAGGAGCATTTTCTAGGGTATGAAAAGTAGGATATTCAGCTTAAGGTTCCGTCCAAAAACCAGCAAAATTACTGGGGTACACTATTATATTTATACACGAGCATTTAATCAATTTATACAAATTGGTTAACATGAGCCATTTATGGTTTACTTTAGAGCCATTTTTTGCAAGCTTTCTGTTATTGCTGTCTCTCTCTTTCCTTGTAGGTACGTGGGTCGTAACTCAAATGTTTGCCTTACATCGTAATCCACATGTTTGGGAGGACCCTGAGGTCAGTAATGTGACTGAATGCAGTGTAAACAGTGGCTTTTTACCAACGCTTAAGGGGGCTCGACTCAGGTTTTTTTTTTTTTTTTTTTTTTTGCTGTGGGGTGTATGTTTTGAAATCAAAATTTCGCAGGGAAGATGTGCTTCGATTGCTTTCATAATTCACCAAGTTTATAAAATGTGATCAAGGTTTCACTGGTTTCCAAGCCCCAAAATGCCCCAACCGTTAAAATAATGATTGTAAAGTTAAGGACAAGCATTATTTTAACGATCGGCTGTTTTAAAATAATATGTAAGGGAATTTTGGTAATACTTTGCTTTAATGCAAATTATTTGCTGTATTACGTATTTGCCTAAAAATGATTTTTGATTTACATGTACTCGAAAACCGTCTTATAAATTCTTGAAACTTTGTCTGCAGCTAGTGATGCGTGAGTACTACAAAATTGTTGTGTTGTTTGTTCTATTATTTTCTCAGCAAATCAGAGAAGACCTTGTAACAGCTGCGTACTGCCCCCTCAAATCAAATTTGATGAACTGGAATCCGCTCCCGTCCTTTTATTATGTAACACTGGGCCCGGTTGTTCGAAAGCCGATTCATTTTAACGCTAATACCAGATTAAAAGTTAACCGAGGATTTCATTTCTCTGTTTAAAAATGTTTTCAAAAGGTCATTTATAGCTAGAAGTGGGGACAACTTAAAGTCGAAACTGAAGGGCAGAAAACGTTGGAAAATATTCAGTTGTTGAGTTGTTTAAATGGATTCAAAATTGACACTAATCCTGGGTACTTTATACTCGAACTGCCTGTTCTGTTTTGCTCTATAGAATGGTTTTTATCCAATTTAGTTGTATATTTGGTGGAATTTGGCGCTATAACATGGAAATAAGCTGAGCAAAATGTCAATATTTCAGAGGAATACTGTTCCACTTTGAGTATAACAATAATAATAATAGGAAAATATCTTTATTAAAAATAGCAATAAAAAATAATAATAATAAATAATAATAATAATAATAATAATAATAATAATAACAAACGTCTTATATAAATTTTATTTTTATTAAAGTTTTTTTAGTAACACTTTTACGATATTTTATGGATTGTTATTATGAATATTTTTAGTATTCTAGTAGGTTAATAATTGTAAACGTGAAATTATTTGAGAATTTTTTTAATTAATTCTAAACGTAAGATTGTTTGAGAATTTTTTAATAAAGGTTTTATATTATTAAAAATAATAATAATAATAATAATAATAATAATAATAATAATAATAATAATAATGTATAATTTATATAGCGCCATTTCCTAGTAGCCCAATGGCGCTTAACCAGTCGTTTCCTGGGACGCATTTTAGGAAATTTTGGTGTGAATCGGTTCATGGAATTTTGAATGGAAAGACGTAATTGCGGACAAGCCAAATCGAACCTTTCTTGTCTTAAAAACAAAAATAAAAAACGCAGAAAAAATATCCCATAAACCCTCAAAACAGGATAAGCAGGATAAACGGGTTTCGAACAGATTTGCCACTTCAAAAGTAGTGATGAGTGAATAGTAGTGTATGGAAAGTCAGGAATGAGTTCATTGCCAATCGGGGACGAACATATTTACTCATGTTTGCGACATGGTGAACACAAAATACACATTTTTTTATAAGAATAGATTTATCATTTATATCTTGTAGAATTACAATCCTCTTCGTTTCACCAACGAAAACATGAAAGGAAAGTCACCATATGCGTACGTCCCTTTCTCTGCTGGACCGAGGTAAAATTCTGAATGATATAAAATTGTGTGTAGCAGGGTACGCTTGTCAGCCGTGTTTAGTCCGCCATCTTGACTTTTGCAGTTCCAGTTTTCATAAGCGTTAGTTTCACCTATATGCCATTTTTCTGCTACTTCAGATTGGTTTTAACTTGTTAATGTTTCAAGAAATCCAAAAATGCCATCATAGGTTTGTAGATTAATGTTGTTGTATGATGTTTGTGAATTTTCAGGAATGTGTGAGAGGAAAAGAAAGATTCAGTAGTGAAGTTGTGAAAATTATAATCATCGGACCGAATGGCCGGACACTCATGTATATTAATACTCTATAAAATGCCCAAGGAAATTAAAATGCGTGCGCTATGATTGTTAAACCGAGTTCATTTTAACTCGATAAAGAACGCGCGAATTCTTGCCCCTTTGTGGTTATAAAAGAAAAAAACGTGGCCTCGTGCATTGTTGAGTTATATGAGCACTTGGGGATTTTTAAGAACACACGAGAAAGACGAGAAGCACTCGCCTTCGGCTCGTGCTTCTTTGCACTTTTCTTGTATTCTTAAAAATTCCCACGTGCAATGCACTTTGCGCGTTGTGAGCGCTCAACGAAAGCGCCACAATAAGAGATAAAGGCTTGAATTTGGTGAAGTAGGCCGACTAAAATCGTCTTTTCGCAGTTATCAGCCGTACTTTGTAAGTATTAAAGAGATCCACAAATTAAAACAAAAATTAGATAAATTTAACGGGGAAAAACTTGGCTCTAAATACTGTGCGGACTGTGTGAAGTTAATAGATGGTTTTCACTCACGTCTCGTGACCTTCAGTCCTGTGGGACTCAAATGACAAAGGCCATGGCGGCCATGTTGGTACACACAACAAAATAAATTCATTAAAATTCTTTTGTAGGTGTGCACCAACATGGCCGCCATGACGTAACGTGAAAACAACCTATACGCAACAAGAACGGCAACGCCAAGGAAAACATCACTTGAAAAAAGGATTCGCGCTGTTTTAAACTACTTTGCAATTGTTCCAGTTTGTTTAATTTATATTATATGACTGGATTGTCCAGGAGCTAAATTTGTAGGGTCAGCCTTTAAGTTCAAATAGAGAAAGGAAAATTAACCGTCGTGTGTTCACGTTCTCCTTGAAACCTATAATTTGATCATTTGACGTTATAGACAAATTCGGCTAACGCATTGTTGTACCCAATTCAAACCTTCTGGGAATAAGATTCTTTGTTCACAATATTTCCATATAATTTCCATGACAATGCTTCATTGATATGGAAAAATGACGAACAAAGAGTTCTAATCCCAAAAGGTTTGAATTGGGTACAACAATGCGTTAGCCGAATTTGTCTATTGTTTTGCAGGGAAGGCAAAGAAATGTATCAAAATGTAAAACGCACGTGCAGAGGCATTGTTTTCGCTCATTAAACCTATTGTTTTGTGCCGTTCTCTCTGCCGTCGCCGTCGTGGTTGCGTAAGCTCCCTAATAATTAGTAGATGGACTCCAGAACAGTCCATCATCAACCTTTCGAAAGCTCTTGCGTGGGTATCAGCTGATTGTTGGTGCTTCAAAAATAATCTTCTTTCTTCTACTCTTTCTTTAAAACTCTTACAATTTCATTCAAATTCAGGTGTAACTCGTCATATGGTTTGTTTTGCTAGCTTACTCAGCCACATTATGCTTATGTACTGATGGATGTTTTGACAGATGAAAAATGAAGATATTAGGTGATTTCCTCTTTGCAATGACAAGCAACATTCATATAGTGTTGTCCCAAAACATTTTGCCAGCATTGTATATCGTCATTTTTACCGCGTCAGTTGCTCACAATGTACTATTTATGTTTCCAGAAACTGCATCGGTCAAGCTTTTGCTCTGGCTGAGGTGAAAACGTCTGTGGCAATGATTCTTCGAAAGTAAGTGAAACCGAACACAACTTGTTTCACAAAGGAAAAAAATACTGGGACAAGTGAACCTGGTTCAATTTTTCCTAATTATTTATTTGTTTATTTATTTATTGACAAATGAGTTACATGAATGAATCATATATGAACCGTGCGGATAGAGAATGCCCGGGAGAGAATGAAAAGTGAAGGAATGATGATCGCAGTTGAAGCCTCGGATAATTTTTTCTTTGCAATTGCTTAAATTGTAAACACAACTGCGAGGATCATTTCTTCACTTTAAATATTAAATATTGCTGTGTACCGTGGTTGTTGTTTTTGAGTATATTGGCCCATTTCACACTAGAAGACGAACAAATCGTCTGGACAGACAAGTCGTCCGACGATTTGTTCGTGTAATGTGAATTCTAGACGGACAACTCACCTTGTGTTGGTCATCGTAAATTCATATCTGAACAAACAAACAGACGATTTTGAAAGCAAGGGGCCTGGCACTAACAGGCTTGGTTACCTTGCTTTCTATCCGCCATTTTGATTATCCCATAAACCATCACTCCCTTTACTAGTTCCATTCCCCTTAGCGAGTACTGGAACCGAGATACAACCATTTGTTCGTCTGGTGTGAATTTAAGTCGGACTTTGGACGACTTATCCGTCTAGACGAACAAATCGTACTCGAAAAATCGTCTTTATAGACGGACAAATCGACGGACAAAATCAGACGGCTTTTACGTCCAAAATTTTGTTCGTACCGTTTTCACACTAAGACGACTTGTCCGTCTGAGACGACTTGTCCGTCCAGACGATTTGTTCGTCTCTAGTGTGAAAACGGCCATTAACAGTGCTGGAAATAATTTTTGTTGCTTAGAAACGGTGTCTTAGAAGGACAACGTCCCTTTTGATCGGACATGTTAGAAAATTGGTCGGATATCCGCTATTTTGGATTTTTCCTGAGACACAGTCGGTAAGCATACACGACGTCTGTGTGCCAACTTTAGTTTTCCGTCTGTGTTACAAGTCTGTGACAAACTTAGTTTTCGCGTCTGTGTGACAAATTTAGTTTTCGCGTCTGTGTGTCAACTTAAGTTTTCCGTCTGTGTGACATATTTTATTTTCGCGTCTGTGTGACAAATTTAGTTTTCCGTCTGTGTGACAAGTATATGTGATCAATTTAGTTTTCACGCCTGTGTGACAAATTTAGCTTTCGCGTCTGTGTGACAACTTTAGTTTTCCGTCTGTGTGGCGAGTCTGTGTGACAAATTGAGTCTTCCCGTCTGTGTGACAGGTTTAGCTTTCCGTCTGTGTTATAAGTTTGGGTTCCCCGTCTGTGTGTCAGCTTTAGTTTACGTGTCTGTGTGACAAATTTAGTTTTCCGTCTGTGTGGCAAGTCTGTGTGACAAATTTAGTCTTCCCGTGTGTGACAGGTTTAGCTTTCCGTCTGTGTTATAAGTTTGGGTTCCCCGTCTGTGTGACAGCTTTAGTTTTCGTGTCTGTGTGACAAATTTAGTTCCCGCCTCCCCGTTCGTGTTACAAGTCTGCGTGACAAGTTTAGTTTTCCCGTCTGTGTTACAAATTTAGTTTTCCCGAGAGTGTGACAAGTTTAGTTATCGCGTATGTGTTTTAGTCTTCCCGTTTCTGTTTGTGTGACGGTTTTTGGGTCTCCCCGTTAGTTCTTACGTCCGTCTTACGGGCTTAGTTTCTCGCGTCTGTGTGACAAGTTTAGTTTTCGCGTCTGTGTCAGGTTTAACTTTCGCGTCTGTGTGACGTCATTTAGTTTTTGCTACCGCGTGGCAAGCTTGGTTTTCGCGTTTGTGCGACGAGTTTAGTTTTTTGCATCTG